>VZRF01007612.1:229647-441605 GCA_013396875.1 Vireo altiloquus
TATTAAGCTATATATTGCTGCTAGTAATGTGACTTTTACTGCTGGTGTCAGAATGACTCAGGTAACTATTCAGTGAATCAGGCCCCAAAGAAAAATGTGAAGTATCACTGAATTATTGCTGTCAAAAGTAACAGATGCTTCATATTACAGTGACAGTAAGTGCCATTAAAAAAAAAAAAAAAAGAAACAAAAAAATAGAAATTGTATCAGATGGAGAAAAGAAAAAAAGCAAATCAACTCTGAACAAAAAAACCAAAGCAAAACCATAGTTCCTACACAAGTATTTTTGTCTGCTTTCCTGTAAATATTCCAGTCTTCCTTTTTTTCATTTAAATATCAAGCATTTTATTTCTTTTTTTTTCTTTTCTCCAGTTTTGGGTTATTTCATCTTACACTAGAAAACTCTGCAGAAGGTAATTATCTCACCCTTTAAAAAAAATTTATTATTTTAAAGGTGATAAAACATTACAGGTGCCATTTTCACACCCACAACCAGCCTTGTTATAATTGTACTTACACTGAAATTTATTGAATACATATTGATGAGCACTGGCAGCTGTTGAAAAGCCTCTTCTATATTATGGTAAATTAATAATAGTTCACAGCTGAAAATTTAGTTGGATGACACAAGCTGAATCACACAATGGACTATGAAACTATTAAAAATTTAAGTTGCCTTCCATCACAAAATCATCACATATAAAAAAGTATGTAAGTAATGAAGAACTTTACCTTTTAAAAGCATAAATCACTGAAACAACTACAGATAGTGATGCCTTTAAGCAGAATTCTCTGTCTCTTCTTTGACCTCTGTTGTAGATGGAAGGTGATGGTAACATTCTTATTTTTAACCTCCCTTTTAAATGCATGTTGATGTTATCAGGTGTGTTAAGCAGGTGTTGCTTGTAGAAAACTTTTGCATTTTACATCCTGCTTGGCAATTGTTTAAGAAAATGTGACACTGGAGCTGGAAGTCACATCTTATTTGGCCAACAATCTTGTGTTCTGTGCATCCTGAGCTGAAATTTGCTTGCAACAGGGTGGGGGGTACCTCCCCAAGTGCCCACCAGAAACCCCCAAAGAGGGTTTGCAGGCACAGTAACAGATATTACATAAGCTAACACAAGCCAAATAATTATGCATGAGATAGGTAATAGCCATGTACTGGATAGGTGGGTTTATGTGAACCTCATTCTTCTGCTTTCTCCTTAGTGTGCTTGATTTGTGGAAAACTTCCACCTTGCACTCTGTGCAGAATAAACAGCATCCCATTTATAAACCTGACTCTTTGTCTGTATTTATAGAATTACTAAAATTCAGCAACAATAGGAAAGCTCAATTGCAAATTAAGATGTGAGATTGAATACTTCAACATTTTGTTCAAGTATCTGCGAAGAAAAAAACGTATTTAAGAGTCTCTTGAAAAAATATGGATTTCACTTTTAGAACGTTACATTTTAAAAACAAAAAAGAAGTTTTCAGGAGAAATTCAGGGTATGGGTTTAGGGGTTTGGCGACCTTCTTGAGAAGAAAGATTTCAAAGGAAATGAAAATTTCAACAGCTCTTCTCAAGAGGTATTTGTATTTTGTACAAATATTGTAACTCTCAACTGAATTAGACTATGGAGAATTTAATACAAAACCTGGCAACACTAAGCATTATAGTTTAATTTTGTGTGTATATATGTGTTTGCTCCTAGTTTGCTTTTTTCCTGTTCAAGCAGTTCCGTGTGCCCTAAGGCAATCCCAACACATGCAAGATGTATCCTTGCTTTCATTCTATAAAAATACTGTTCTGCTGAAATGCAAAAAAAAATTCCTAGCATTATTTTAGACACACTGCAAAAAACCCAGCAGAAACTAACACATATAAGATTTTTTTTAAATACAAAGTTATATAAGTGCAACCCTCTGCTAGATGGATGTGCCCTTAGACAAAAGTGGAATGGTGTTTATTTATCTCTGGCTTTTAAGACATTCTTTGGATGTGTATCTCAGCCTCAGAAAACTAGCTTCTTAAAGCTTAGGTTAGAAAAGGTCCATTATGCTTATAGAATCTTAGGTATTCAAAGAGAATTCAGCACACTAAGCAGACTAAGGATTTGTGGGCAGGAGCAGAACAAGAGGCTACCTCAGCTAAACGTTCACTCTTGGTAGAAAACATCAAATGAAGAAGGAAAATAATGAAACAGAAGACAGTAATTTGTTAGAAAAGCCATGTAGAAGTGATGAGCTCCTAAATTCTCTAAGAATTCAGTGGACCCATAAGAACAATTACAGCTATAGCACTGTAAAACAGCAGATGTAGACTCTTCACAGTTCTCAGCCCATCATGGTTCTACTACTAACTTAGGAATAAAAGGGCTAATGGCTTTTCAGGACTTTATGGACCTGTCCAGTCTTGAGTTTGTTTCAGCTTAGTTTTAGCTGCAGCACCACATTGCTCTACAATCTGATGACTGTCTTCTCACTTGCTTGTAGCTTCAGCTTAACTTTGTGCAGCCACATATGGTAGGGGTTTAATAAAACTTAATGATCATTGAAGGTAAAATTCTGCATCAGGGAAAAAAAAGTAGTGTTAGCAACAGACTGTCTGGAAAAATGAAAAGGAATAGTACATGCAAATCTGAAAAGAAAAGAAAGTGAACTACCACCACTACTGACACCATATTGCCCTTGACAAAGGACTCTGGATACTGGCAACTCACAGCAGCACTGTGTGGCAGGAAAAATAGCCTTTGACCTTTGACTGCAGGTGCTGGGAAAGGTGAGTATTGCAATGGAGAACAGGGAAAGATACTAGAATGTCTGTGTGCACAACAATTTTAACTTCATTGCTAGTGGTAATGACTTAACAATTTGACTGAAAAGTGTTAATGTAATTACATTAATGACATCAGCTTGCTGTATTTTTATTACACTGTTAAACATTGCTGAGACTATGAATAAATTCTTGTATCTGCATAAAAGATGTGATCCATGTTTGCCCATATGAAAGTTCTGAGTGTGATAAAAGTTCATTCAGGTACATATATACTACCTCTTGTTATTTTGTACAGGTTTGTATGTGTCTTGTAAGACTGAATGTGGGTGTGATTAGTCTTTAAGCTCTCTCAGAATTACAGCAGAAACAGATTAAACACTTATGGTCTCTGAGTGTCTGGAAGGACATACTAGGTAAAAGTACAGTTATGCCATCTAATTTGGGAATCTATCTTATCTGTTTAAAAGTTACTTCTGATGTATGGAATATGGGCTTTATGTCCATGTTGCATCTGCAGATATGCACCCCAACTCTGTGTACACTGGCATCCAAAAGCAAAACTTATCCTTCTCTTCACACAGTTGAAAAAAAAGAAGCCTGATGCATAATATGGAGGCAACTGTTATGTTCTTCAGCAGTAACCTACTCTGGGTGATTCGAACAGACTTTCTTCCAGAGCTTTGATGATGAGTTGTGCTCAAGTAGCTTCTATTTCTTTGCAGCAATTAAAAAGAGAGCATATGCTCCTAACATAGAAGCAATACAACATGCCTAGAGATATTTATGCTAAATTTTCTTCTGATTTCCTATTCTGCTGGCAGTAATGTTATGGGACTTGGACTAAGAGAAGAGAAAGGGAAATCCATGAGAAAATGTCTAAATCTATTTAAGGGAAAAGTTGCTTAGTGAAAAGGGATAAAATAACTTGAAAGCAAAGTATGGTAACGCTTCTGAATTTCTTGAAAGAATAAGAATTTGTAGAGGTGTTATGGATCAAAGCTTAAGAAAAAAAAGAGCATGGAGTAAAAATGGTGAGAACTTATAAAAAAAATTCAATTTAATGAAGCAAACCAATCCGTTAATTCAATGTAATAATGTGTGCTGACATAGCCAGGTGTAATATATCTTACACAGCTACATCATTTTCCACAGATGTTTAAAATGCTGTGATATTAACTAATGATTGATTAGTGAGTCAATAATTAATGATTAATTAGGGATTCAATTATTAAGGAGAGTGAAGAAGCAAACCCATATATCACATCAGTTAGTGAGTAGTTTCTACATACATTTGTAAAATGAAAATAGGAAAACATGACACCAGAAGGTGTAGAATAGGAGACTTTGTAACATTGTCACTTGACATTTTGAGGACAGCAGGCATGTTTTCAGAGATATACAAAATAAAAAATAATTTAAAATGCATCAAATTTCAATTCCTATTTCTGGGACCTACTCAAAACAAGGATCTATGATTCATAATCATAATTTATTCAGCTCCAGTCATTCAAGTATCTGTGAATATGTACTTCTTAATCTTAAATCCATTGCCATTAATGTCACCAGTGTGACCCAGTAAAATATGAAACTATTGGTGATGCTTCGTGAGCACAATATTACATTATAATGATAAAAAGTGTCATTCACAGATATTGTTGTTTCCTTTTGAAGGCTTGACATAATAAAAATTACAGTACCTTCAAGGAAAAAGTATGTTTACCGGCATGTTACTGCATATGATACAGTATTCCATCAGATACTTCTCTCATTGAATACTCGGACTTGAAATAGTTGTCAGTGAAACAACCAATGTCCTTTTCTGCATTTCAGATACTTTAGTCAGTCAGAATTGGTTTTACCAGACACAGAAGAAAAAGGCAGTTGTTGGATTCTGTCTGAAATCTTCCTTCATTCACTTGGAAATATCTCAACAATTTTAATTTCTTTATTCCAGGAGCACTGCATGCCTATGCTAAAGACGGTAAGGTTGTGAACAAATTAAATCAGTGGAAAAACTTATGCAGCTTTCAGCAGGGGAAGATTTTAGCCAGATATAGAGGAGACACAGGAAATTGTGTGTTGGTGATTGAAACACGGACTCCACCAGGTACATGCAAAGCCAGCTTTTATTGTACAAAGCACATTTTATATACTGTTCCAAAACTAGCAATTCAACAGCCACAAACTTCAGCTTCTAGAATTACATCTTTAGCATCTCCAATGGCTACTGATTACAACCTCTTTGCCTAATCTCCTGTTAACTATCCTACTTTTCTCTCATCTCCTGCTCTTTGTTTGTCTCCTGCTCTTTTGTTTTGCCCAGTGCCAGACTTGGGGTACGCTTGTCTCCACCAAGGCCCCACACCAACAAAAGCCATCCTCCCTGGCAACATTCTGAACCCCCACATCTTCCCCTTCTGTGTTCAACAATTAAAACCTGCAAAAACACTACGTTTATGTGGGTATTGCTTACAAAAGAGTTTGTAAAAAGCCTTGCTAAGGTGGCCAATAAAAGTTGTCACTGCAGGAATCGGGATGCTGCCAGTCTGTCGTGTCCTCCTGGTTGTCCCAGGAATGGCCAGCCTCTCACAATCCTTGTCGGATGTTCCTCAGCCTAACATGACAGGGGAGGTGAAATCATTGCTCCAGGGAGATGCCTTAGCGTTGTTGTCCTCGCGCTGGTCGCTCTCAGGTGGCTTTGGTCCTTTTCCTCTGCATGGGCAAATGCTCTCTGCAGAGACCCACTCAGGTCTTGCATCTGTGGAAATACAAGCACACCCTCTCCCCCATGTAATAAGAGGGAAAGGTCCAAGTATTTTGCTTGATTCCAAGTCCTTTACTAGGACCGGGGCTTTAATTTCAGTGACTGCTGCATTTTGTCCAAAATGCCACATTATGGGTGGAGTTTTGCTATCTGAATAACAATTTAAAAAATTGAAAACATATAAGGCTTTTGTGGAGAGTATAACACATCTCTGCATTCCCCTCTTTTTCTGTTTGAACAACTGTAACAAAAACATTTTTCAGCTAACCAAATTATTATCAACTGCCTAAATACATTACCATCACCCAGAGTCTGCAATAGCTGGGGAGTTCTATTTCACAGTGAGGACTTGGAGAGTCCTCTTTTTAGGCTCTGGATCTGATGGTATAATCCCCAGTCAGCCAGGGCTAGGGTTTGGACAGAGCCTCAAGCCTTGCCTAAGAGGGTTTCTCTAAAATATCCACAAGCAAAACTTTATTAATATAATCAAAGGAATACATATAAGTAGCACTAAATAATTATTTTACAACTAAATCCCTTTATAAAGACTTTATGTATTAATGCCATCTGGATCCAGAAATATACTACAACCACACAGCTAACATTAAATTTCTCTAATAAACAGTCATGTCAAAATCTACAGCTTAGTGAAAATATAAATTTAGTTTTTAACACAAGCAAAAAATGACTTAATAATACTATCTCTGAGAGTAAATACACTGAATAAATGTATGCAAATATCTGTTAGAGATATCGAAGGTTTTGTCTTCTCACTGGGATAATAACTAGTCATCTGGAAAATTTATTCTCTCTTATTTTCTTTGTTATTAGTTATAGGAGGATAATAATGTATTTTTGAGGTGCTGCTAGGGAAGCACTGAAACAGTCTGTATACTGGTATAATTTATGAGAAATATAAACTGCATAATTAACTGTAACTATGTATAAGTTTTTAGATGCAAGACTATGAATAGTATACTTTTATTCATGTAATGCATACTGAAGGATGTATTGATTGAAATGCATTTTTCAATATTCAGACATTTCTAAGGGATTTACTTCTGATAATTACAAACTATACTCTGAATGTCATCTTAACTTAGAGATTCAACTGCTAAATCAGCATATCTCTGTTTTCTGCAGTTAGCCTCAGACTTCAAAGGTATGTGAGCAGATGTTGAACTTAAAGGACTCATGTAGACTTACCAAGGTTAATGAATTATAGGGTAATTTAGCACATACTGCATTCTCTCTCTAAATAACAATGCTGAATCTTATACTTTTCTGTCTCCTTGCTTTGACTTGTTTTTACATAATCTAAAATACTCCTGATAGAGTCAATAATTGTATTTAAACAAGGACATGTCTTTAAAGATACATTTTATTGTCTCTACTGGTAAGTGTGTGTTTTGCTACTTACTGAATGAGACCATCACTCAGCATCTCAGCTACAAATTTTGAGAAACAAATTAGTAATGTTCTACTTAGTCTAAAATCTAACCTAAATTTAAGGAGGGCAGAGGGTAATAGTGCTGCAATTTTCATAAACCAATAATTATGTGTTACAAGTAATAAAGTTTGGTTGAAAACTAGGTTGCATGGCTCCATGAAAAAGTAATTTTTCAGTTAGCAAAGATGTATCTAGGATAAAATAGGTATTTCAGTATCACTGTGTGGAAATCAATAATTTGCTGTGACTGTTATAGATTAAACTTTTATTAGAGTAAAAATGTATGCTCCTAGGAAATTTATAAGGAAAGACTATTCTTTAATATTAATGCATATTAATGAAAATGTAGTTTTCTTAAATCAACTCTTACTGAAAAAAAAACCCTTTTTCTTTCTGTATGAAGCCATGAAGTGCAATAATCTAAATCTCTGATAAAAAATATTTTATACTATTTTTCAATGAAAAAGACGGCTGTAATGAGAGCTTGCTTCAATTTAAGTATGTGTGCATTTGAAAAATTAATGTCAACTTCTTTTTTTTTCTTGTTAAAAGGAAAAAAAGCATATCAGAACTCACATATCAGCACAGTGTAAAGTACAGGTATTAACAACACCAAATGAGTTAATTACAAAATTACCTGCTGTTGTCATAGATGGTTTCTAGACAGCAAAGTGTTGAATACATGTTTTGACAACATTGAAAAAAGCAGACAAGTGATTTTGAGATTTTTAGAGATTTTTAGAGATTTTAGAGAACAGATGTCTTTTTACATCTAACAGAGAGAAACATCTATCTGTTTCTGGAAAAAAATTTATTGTGATGGAAAAAGTCACAGAAGTGGTGGCTATAGACATATAAAGACATTTTATTGGTAGTTGAACTTTACTTTTTCTCCTTCATTCTTCTACCAGAATGTAGAGTATGCATTTTGCTGTGCGTTGGATGTAGGTATCCAGCTTTTGGCATCAAGGGGCTGCAGGCATGGCATCCTCTGTGAACAGAGGCCCCGTTTAGGACACCAGCATGCCTGGTGCACTCAGAGAGCTGGGCCAACCTCTACCACCCTGCGTGTGAGGGGACCCATAACCCTAGGGGACCCTGCAGTGTGGGAGACACACAGCACTCCCACCACCTATGGGGATTCAAGCATTTAGGTGTCCCTAGCTAGTTCTGGTTTTCCCATCGTGATAATCGCTAACTGATGTCCTTTTCTCTACGATGAGCTCTTCCAACTTCCCTGCCCACCTCATCCTGCTGGGGTGGGAGAGTGAGAGAGCAGTCAGGCTGTCATCTGACCAAAGTCGGAGGTCAACCCACCACAGCGGCTATTTCTTGCCCCAGCTCACACAACTGAAAGGCAGATGCAGATTACTGGTGCTTACCTTCCTGATGTATTTATGGGCAACAGTCTCAGCAACTCTGTATTTGTTTGGCTGAACACTGCAAATTCTTAGAGAACAAGGAATAGTAAAAATATACTTTGAAAGAGCGTACTCTGTAGACAAAGTCTTCTAATGCAAGAGCAGAAAGTACTCCAACCATAATAAAATTGCATATATGTAAAAGGAAATTTAAAAAGTGCCTTTAAAACAGACAGATAGTGTAAGTGCATATCAATTTGCTTGTCCACTTACATTTAGCTGAATGTGGACATTTGACTCTTACAAATAAATTTTATTCATGTCAAGAGTATTTTATTCCCAAGATAAGTAAATTAATTTTTCACTATGGAAGCAAGCATTAATTTTTCACAACAGACACTTAAAATATTTTGAATTTATTTTACATTTTGCTTCTTTCATTAATTTATTTTATTTCATTTTCGCTTTTGTCTTTAGTTTGGTAGTTTTAAACTCCAGGTCAAAATATTGTGTCAAATATAAGGCAAAAGGCACTTCTTCACTTCTTACAGCTACCCATTAAAGAGCATTCCACTGTGAGTCAGAATCAGCAATCATTCTGATAATAGCATGTCTAGACCGAGTAAAACTCAAATGTGACAGTGAGATACCCACAGGAAAAGTAATCTTGCAGTCCTTAGCTTCTCACCTAAGCTTCCCTCCTTCTTCCTGTAAAACTACTCTGACACGAATCCCAAGATGAATGTCTAGATATAAGTACATGTTATCTTGAATAAGTGAGCAAATAGAAAGTCAAGGATTGATTTAGTACTTCTTCTTCACACCAGTACCATGACCTCTGTCATGAAGTTGCTTTAAAGTAAAATTCACAGCTTGATTTTCTCATTACTCACTTTTGTGGGATCATGTAGTCAAAAACAACACTAAGTCTTAAAATATTCATTCCAGTTTTCTTTTAATAATAAACAAAAAAATTAATTCAATCAAGAAGCCTGATATAAAAGAATGTTTACCATGTTTTAGTACTAGAGGGTTAAGAGGAAGGCTAACAGTTAATTTAGTAGCTAAGGGTTATAGGGATTTCCAGTTCACAAATAAACCAAATATTTAATCAATTAAACTTAAAAAAAATAAGTGATAGTAAAAGAAGGAAAGTGTAGTCATCCTTAAAAGAAACACAGTAATAGAACTACCTTCATAAATATTGGAAAAAAGACTATCTTAGGTAGATCTTACAAATTTGAATAACACAATAGGTGCTTTCGATTCAAATATATTTTGGTTTACCTATAAATGTGTAAACATAATTTGCTAAAGATTTAATGTGCATATTGTAAATGTCCATAAGAAAATAAAGAAAATAAGAAAGAAGCCAAAGAACCATTCTACAGCACACAAAACACTTAGCAAAGGGAGCAGACAAGTAGTCCTATCAGAAGAATGCTCTTAGAAATTTTTTTGGAAAGAAATTCAACATGAAGTTAAGGATTGCTGTAGCCAGCAGCCTCATATAAGTTGCCATCAAAGTGTGGTAGATCTTCCTTATATATAACATAATAATGAATATATTGTCCTATAAAGTAAATACATTGAGAAAATAAAATTGACTCTTACCAGTAATATGAATGCATTACTACTTTCTTAAATATTTTCTGGACTAAGCATGTCTTTAAGAATTTGTATAAATGAGGCTTTACTAAACTGGATTACATAACTTTTCAAGCTGGTTTATTTTAATAATGAAAATAACAGAGAAAAATGAGACACGTTAAAATAAATCTACCTAATATTGCAGAAAATCCAGAAACTTTATATTCTATTTCTGACTATTTGATTTTTTACATTAATATTGAACTGCTGCATCTGTGTTGATATAAGTAATGTAAACTTCTAGGTCCTTGTACATGCTTTTATATAAAAGGCATATTAATAATATATTTACTGAAATAGTTCACAAAAAGAGCTCCTGATCCTTTTATATATACTGATGTTGACTATTCAAGCTAGGATTTTTCTAGCATCATTGGGGAAAAAAGGCTCCCAATACAGAATTTTATTTTATGACCTAAAAGGATTTTATGACTGGCCTGAAAATATGTAAGAGTGGTAAGCACAGCTTCTTTCTCTGTCCAACTTGAGTTTTAAATGTCTTAAAAAGGACATTATCCGAGTCCCTGCTTCTCAGGGCTTTGTGGTTTTGGGAAGCCTAACCCTAGGCATAACCCTAACCCTAAACCTGGTCCTAAAATTAGGCAGAGCCAATGCAGCAGCAGTGGGCTGATGCCACCACTATGTGTAGGCAGGAGCGACCTTGCGGCATTGATGTAATCTCCTTGGCATGCCTTTTGATTTTCCACTGTCCTGACAGGTCAGGGATTTGTGGTTTTGTGAAGCATAAGCCTAGGCGTAACCGTAACCCTAACCCTAAACCAAAAATTAGGCACTGTGTAAGTGGCACCAGTTGGCTGATACCACGACTAAGTGTAGGCAGGACTCAGGTTGGGGTTTTGATGCATTCCCATTGGCATGCCTATCACATTGCCAGAGTCCCTGCTTCTCAGGGATTTGTGGTTTTGTGAAGCCTAACCCCAGGCATAACTCTAACCCTAATCCTAAAATTAGGCACAACCAATGCAGTAGCAGTGCCCAAGTGTAGGCAGTGTCAGAGAACCCAGGATTTCTTAGTTACAGAACATTCTTAAAAGCTTTTCAGCCAATAGGATGCTTCTAGAGTTTACAGACAAGTAATCAGTATCCAGTCAATAAAAAGCGCACATATACCTGTTACAAACAATACTCGCTTGTATGCTTGTAATAACAATGCACAATATTCCATTATTAAGCTTAAAACTTCAGTATCTTTGCTAAGCACATTTTCTGCAACTACAAGACTTCTCTGAGCCAAGCCTAGAAACACTAATCCTTGTTCTAATGTCCTTGCAGTCTAGATTATTGCACCTTTTCTACATTCTGATTTTTGCAGTAGCAGCTGAACCTAAAAATCCTTGCTTTATTTCTGAAACCTGCTTTCCTTATTAAAACTAAAAGCCTTCTCACCTTTTACATTTCCCACAAGGCAGGAGTGAACTTGCGGCATGGATGCAATCTCCTTGGCATGCAGATCGATTTTCCAGCATTCCTGCATCTCAGGGCATTGTGGTTGTGTGAAGGCTAACCCAATGCGTAACACTAAGCCTAACCATAAACCTAAAATTAGGGAGAGCAGAAGAATCAGCAGTGGTCGGAGGCCAGGACTAAGTGCAGGCATGAGTGAAGTTGGGGCCCTACAGCAATAACCTTGGCATGCCTTTCGCTTTTCCACTGTCCCTGTAGCTCAGGAATTGGTGGTTTTGAGAAGCCAAACCATAGGCGCAAAACTAACCCTAACCCTGGCCCTAAAATTAGGCACAGCCGAAGCAGCAGCAATGGGATGATGCCACGAAAAAGTGTAGGCAGGACTCAGGTTGGGGTTTTGATGCATTCCCCTTGGCATGCCTATCACATTGCCAGACTCCCTGCTTCTCAGGGATTTGTGGTTTTATGAAGCCTAACCCTAGGCATAACCCTAGCCCTAATGCTAATATTGGGGACAGCTGAAGCAGCAGCAGTGAGCTGATGCAGTGACGAAGTGTAGGCAGGAGAGACATGGCAGCATTGATGCAATCACCTTCGCACGCCTTTCAATATTCCAATGTCCATGCACCACACGGCTTTGTGGTTTTCTGAAGCCGAACCCTAGGCAAAGCCTAAAACTAACCCAAGGCCTAAAATGAGGCACAGCTGAAGCAGCAGAAGTGGGATGATGCCACGAATAAGTGTAGGCAGGAGTGAGTTTGGGGCATTGACGTGATCACCCTGGCATGCCTTTCAATTTTCCAACGTCCATTCTTGTCAGGGCTTTGTGGTTTTGTGAAGCCTAACTCTAACCCTAACCCTAAACCTAACTGTAACCCTAACTCTAACTCTAACCCTAACCCTAAACCTAGACCTAAAATTTGGCACAGCTGAAGCAGCAGCAGTGTACTGATGCCACGACAAAGTGTAGACAGGAGTAATTCTGGGGCACTGATGCAGTCCACTTGGCTTTCCTTTCGATTTTCCAATGTCCATTCATCTCAGGTCCTTGAGGTTTTACGAAGCATAATCGTAGGCATAACCCTAACCCTAGGCCTAAAATTAGGCACAGCCACAGCAGCAGCAATGGGATGATGCCACGATTAAGTGTAGGCAGGACTCAGGTTGTGGTTTTGATGCATTCCCCTTGGCATGCCTATCACATTGCCAGACTCCCTGCTTCTCAGGGATTTGTGGTTTTATGAAGCCTAACCCTAGGCATAACCCTAGCCCCAATCCCAAAATTAGGCACAGCCGAAGCAGCAGCAGTGAGCCGATGCAGTGACGAAGTATAGCCAGGAGTGACCTTGCGGCATTGATGCAATCTCATTGGCATGCATTTCAATATTCCAATGACCATGCAGATCAGAGCTTTGTCGTTTTGTGAACCCTAACCCTAGACTTAACCCTAACCCTAACCCTACCCCTAGACCTAAAAATAGGAACAGCGGAAGCAGCAGCAGTGTGCAGATGCCATGACTAAGTGTAGGCAGGAGTGAGTTTGGGGAATTGATGCAATCACCCTGGTATGCCTTTCAATTTTCCAATGTCCATGCAGCTCAGGGCTTTGGGGTTTTGTGAAGTCTAAACCTAGGAATAACCCTAACCCTAGTTCTTAAATTAGGCACAGCCGAAGCAGCAGCAATGGGATGATGACACGACAAAGTGAAGGCAGGACTCAGGTCGGGGTTTTGATGCATTCCCCTTGGCATGCCTATCACGTTGCCAAACTCCCTGCTTCTCAGGGATTTGTGGTTTTATGAAGACTAACCCTAGGTATAACCCTAGCCCCTGTCCCAAAATTAGGCACAGCCGAAGCAGTAGCAGAGAGCTGATGCAGTGACGAAGTGTAGGCAGGAGAGACCTTGAGGCGTTGATGCAATCACCTTTGCACGCCTTCAATATTGCTGTGTCCGTGAAGCTTAGAGCTTTGTGGTTTTTTGAAGCCTAACCTTAGGCCTAACCCTAACACTAACCCTAGACCTAAAATTAGGCACAGCTGAAGCAGCAGTACTGGGATGATGCCACCACTAAGTGTAGGCAGGAGTGAGTTTGGTGCATTGAAGCAATCACCTTGGAATGCCTTTCAATTTTCCAATGTCCATTCTTCCGAGGGCTTTGTGGTCATGTGAAGGCTCAACCTAGGCTTAACACTAACCCGAACCCTTGACCAAAAATTTGGCACCGCTGAAGAAGCAGTGGGATGATGCCAAAACGAAGGGTAGGCAGGAGCGTATTTAGGGCATTAACGTGATCACCCTGGCATGCCTTTCAATTTTCCAATGTCCATGTAGCTAATGGCTTTGTGGTTTTGTGAAGCCTAATCCTAGGCCTAACCCTAACCCTAACCCTAACTCTAGACCTAAAATTTTTCACAGGTGAAGCAGCAGCAGTGGGCTGATTTCACGACTAAGTGTCAGCCGGATTGAGGGTGGGGCACTGCTGCACTCCCATTGGCATGCTTATAGCATTGTCAGCATCCCTGATGCTCTGGGTACTTGGTTTTGTGGAGCCTAACCCTTGGCGTATCCCTAACCCTAGACCCTAACTCTAGTCATAAACATAGGCAGAGCCAAAGGCGCATCACTGGGCTGATGCAGCAACAAAGTGTAGACAGGAGTGAGTTTGGGGCATTGAACCCATCCACTTGGCTTGCCCTTTGATTTTCCACTGTCCATGCAGCTCAGGGCTTTGTGGTTTTGTGAAGCCTATCCCTCTGAGTAACCCTAACCATAATCCTAAAATTAGGCACAGCCAATGCACCAACCCTGGGCTGATGCCGTGACGAAGTGAATGGATGAGTGAGTTTGGGGCATTGACGCAATCCCTTTGGCATACCTAATGATTTTCCAGCATTCTTTCAGCTCATGGCTTTTTGGTTTTTTGAAGCCTAACCCTAGGTGGGACTCTAACCCTAACCCTAATCCTAGAATTATGCAGAGCCAAAGTAGCAGCAGTGGTCTGAGGCCGGGAATACGTCTTGGCATGCAAAGGTTTGGGTACTGTTGCACCACCCTTGGTATGCGTTTATCATTGTCAGTGTCCCCGGAGTGCTGGGCTTTGTGGTTTAGTGATGACTAAGTCTGGTCGTAACCCTAACCCCAATCCTAAAATTAGACAAAGCTGAAGCAGCAGCAGTGGTCTGAGGTAGACTAGAGGCTCAAAGAGCAGAGAGAGGAGTGAGGTTGGAGCAGTGCCATACTTCCCTTGGCACATCTTTCTTGTTGCAAATGTGTCCATGGAGCTCAAGTATTTCTAATTTTTTGAAGCTTAACCCTAGGTGCAACCCTAACCTAACCCTAGTACTTAAATTAGGTACCTCCAAAGCAGCAGCAGTGGACAGAGGTTGGCACCAAGCACAAATTATAGAGAGCAATGAGGTTGGGGCACTGCCACACTCCCCTTGGTATGCCTTTCGCATTGTCTCATCCACTGTCCCTGGATCTCAGGCCTTTGTGGTTTTGTGAATCCTAAGCCTATGCGTAACCCTAACCCTAATACTTTGCGGAGCCGATGAAATAGCTTTGGGCTTATGGTGGCACTACGCAGGAAGAGAATAAAAGCACAGTACTGAGTGAGTGCTGCGCTCTGCTTGGCATGCCTTTGGCAGTGGCAGTGTCACTCCCTCTCTGGGCTTTTGTGGTTTTCTGAGGCCTCTTTTGCTTGGCAGCTTTCTAGCCCCTCTTCAGCCCACATGTAGGGCTGCAAGGGGTTTCTATGGCCAATAAGTTTTTTATCCTGTATGTGCATAATTAAATGCATCAACTCAGAAGATTTAACACTGTATTTGTTGGACAAGTCGTGTAGGTAGGAAATGAAGAAAATACAGCTTTGCTCACAAACCTCAAAACTTTTCAGTCATCTTCTCCCTACCAGGGACTACTCAAGATCTCTTGCATTAGGGTACACAGACTGCGTTCTCACAATGTTCCTTCCCCAGTGTGATGTAGGACATCCCATCTCCCGCAAAAGTTAGGTTCAATATAATCAGGAAAAATATGATTACTGTCATGTTATGCTGTTTTTATCAGGCAGCTTAACAGGTAATGCACAGGTCACACAATTTCACAGCTCTTGTATGCCTTTCCTGCTAATTATGTTATCTCAGCTCTGTTAGTTCATGTCTGTTCTCTAAGCATAAGAACTTTGTAATGGAATAAAAAAAAAATACTGTTTATGACTGAGTTGTAGAATGATTTCCATATTGTATTAAATAAAGTATTTAATGTGAACTTGCATTTCCAACTTATACTGACACTGAGCCTTATCTATGGAACCAGAGAAGATTTTGCCATCATGTAAAGCTGGTTACTAAGAGCCCAAGGACGTGTACAATATCAGAAGTTAAGGAAATGCACAATGATTAAGTTCTGCTGGTTTATAAAGTATTTAATTGATTAACAGTTGAGTTAACAAGTTTAACAGAGAAAACAGATATATGCTAGATACACATAAAAATATTTTGACATCTTAAAATATGTGTTTGAATTCGTCAACTTCTGTGACTAGCGACCACTTATATGATTCAGATACTAAGTGGCCTGTGCTGGCTAGGTGATAGAATGGCATGTCAAATCATTACTTAATTGCCTTGCTGGTTTGCCCTGGGAATATAGGCTCCTAGCAGGGACTAAGTAACTACCTTGGAGGTGGTCTCCACCTCCAGCAAGCTTGAGGCAGTGGCTTAAAAGGAGAGATGGGCAACAATCGCTTTTTTCCAAATTAAAAGGTTTAATAAGATGAAAATAAAAAACCAAAAAGCACCTGAGGCTAGCACTGGGACCACCACTCACCCCAGGGGTAGAAGCAAAAGAGCATGTGGCCTTGGGAGCAGTGGCCTTTTATCAGGTTAGATGGGTGGGATTACATGAAGCATTATCCAGTGTGGATACACAGGTAAGGAAAACCTACAGGTCAGGAGTCCAATAGGTCAGCTGGTAGGGGTCTCGTGGGTGGGCTAAGCCACCCACGCCCTGTGGCAGATGGGAAATTCTGGCTACGTGCCCATATTTGGAGGCTTCGATGTAATAGAGACCTCTGCTTTTAGGGGGCACACTGCTACATCTCACCCTTTTCAATTATATAACAGAAAAGAAAAAGGGAAAAAGCTTTCTTAGAACAAATCTTATCACCATAGGCTTGGTAGTAGTAACCACTGCTTTGTTACTAAATTTTGTACTCTCAATATTAGTATTTCTCTGTTTGGAAAATACACTTTTTACTACAGCCTGGTGGGATTTCTCCGAATAAGCTTTAAATTTCTTTTTAAATAAAGAGATTAACAGAACTTTAAACATTTCAAACATACAGTTAATAGGTGGGGTAACAACACCAAAATTGCATCAGTAATTAATAAAATTCGCAGCTTCGGTTTTTTTGCTGGTGTTTTAAGTTGGGCACTACTTTTCTATGAAAGGTATATAGCAATAACACAAAGAACTAATAACAAAAAAAAAATAAAACTCAATCACTCAAAATTCTTATTTGAACAACAGTCCACTAATGCAGTTTTTCTGCACTTCAGAATCTCTTCTTCTTCCTTGGGTTTTCTTTTAGATGGTCTTAGATCTTGGTTTCTTCTTGCTTAGGTGTAAAAACCTGTTAAAGTAAAAACAATAACTCTAGGATGGTTAATGAAAGATGATCTTAAGATTTAATTCTAATTGGGAATCTAACTTTGAATGGAATTCGTTGGTATGAAAAATATTAAAGCATTATTCTTAAACTAACATCAGATGGCGAACTTAAAAACATCTCTGCTTTCTTTTATCACTCTATTTTTTCTACAGCTTCTCTCTGCTTTCTTTCAATTGCTTACTCTGTCTTGAAAGAAAATTCACAACAGAAACACACATCGGAGCTTATATAAAACTGCATCAAAAATTTGTTACAACAACAAAAATCAAATACATTACAACATACCCGATTCAATTTTTTTTTTTTTAATTTTGGCATAAACATTCAATTATATCTATATTTTACCATGGTATTTCCCCTTTTTTTACTTTATGCATGTTTAGGGGTGGACAGACTTTTTGATAGCTTACAATTTAAGTTTGGGCATTTGAGTTTGATTTGAAAAGGGCTCATAAAATGTGAAAATATTACAGTGTGATTACAGAGTCATGGAAAGCCTTATCACTGATTTATGGAAATTCTCTAATCAGAAAATAATTAAATTGAATGATATTAATATTAATATGGCATAAATAGAATTACTTTTAAAACAAAATGCAATGTGATACAATCTTGGCAATGATTTAAACAAATACACTTTAGCATTGCTGGAAATGCAATTAAGAAAATTTGAAGTTACTGTCACTAACAGCCAAAAACACTGAATAGTGATGTCCAGATGATCCAAACTGATATTGTTTAGTGTCTCTGAAGCAGAGGGTNCATAGTGAAGTTACCTTCCTGGTTTCCAGATGATGCAAACTGATATTATTTAGTGTCTCTGAAGCAGAGGGTACAGAGCTTATTTCTCTGCATTTTTTGACGGGTTTGGTCTTTTGCTACTGTTAGCAGTTTCTCTTGTGATAGCTTGTTTCTGGTGGGGGTTAGTTTCTTTTCTGTTGTGTTGGATATACTTGTGGGACTGAACACTCACAAGGGGCTTCTCTCATGGCTGCTTGCTACCCAGTGCACGGACTTCTCTCCGAATTCTTTGCCAAGGACCCTCACTGGCTGACAGCTGAAGGTCCTCTTCTGATGTAGTAGACAAGGAACAGGGAGCAGGGGGGGCACTCGGTAACGGTGCGGCTCCGCGTTTTTTCTCAGAGCACATGTGCTTCATGGGCGCCGCCATGTTGGGGGAGAGACTTCTGGGACCCTGGCGCGCGGGGTTCCAGCTTCACCTGAGGTGCCTTGGAACCCCAGCAAGGAGCAGCCGAGGGCATGCAGTTGGGGAAGGGACAGCCCATGAAGGAGGAGTGTCCCAGTGACAACGTGGGAGCAGCGGGGACCCGAGAGGAGTGCCCTGGTGATGCCTTAGGACTCGTGCGGCCTCCACGTAGGGCATTCGGAGTCCCACAGGTGTGTCAAGGTGGCAACCTGCACGTGTTTGATCAGAGTTTTTAAAACTGCTGCTTTCTCTGTCTTGGCTATCCGAGTTAAAGCTGCAGACAGATTTTACAGAGCTGGATCGCTTGCTGTTAGTTTTCTTGGAGGGATTAGAAGTAATTTTAGGGCTGAGGTGGGTGGAATGGGAGAAATTTGGGGGGACATGGACGGTGTCACTCTGATTTCTGTGTGGAGGGGACAAGTCCAGGCAAGGAGCAACTGTGTCATTTGCCTTGTGAAAAACGAGCTTCACTCTGTTGGTAAAATTTTAAAGGTTTAATAAGGGGTTTAATAAAAAGGACAATAGGAGACAGAAATAAAGCAAAGGGTTAGTGCTACTGGGTGCTTGGCATGCTGCCAGGGGCACACCTTGACTCAAAATCCAAGTTCTTAAATGCAACCGCCTTTTGAATATTCATGTAGTGTCTTACATAATTCAAACATTCCTTTTTTGGTACCTTTTGGGTTTCAAGTCCCCCCCCATCCTGTCACTATTTCCTTCTTGACCGTCTGTTTAAAATTTGATAATCCATTGTGGTCCAGTTCTGCTGACCAAATCCTCTGGTTATCCTGTGTTCCTCTTCCTGATCAATTAAATTCTTCCTTCCAGGGTCTGAGGCCTATCCTTGTTATCTTCATCCAGACAATCTAGGAATGTAGGGAATTTCCTTGCTTATCTTTGCTATTCTCTGAGTTAGTTACATGAACAAAAAGGAGTATTCTACATATCATAATATAATCCTAAGAAATCACACTACTATTTCTAAGAAATCATATCCATGCAACTAAGTTTTCTAACATTACATATATGATATTCATTTTAATATTTGCAAAAAGCTAATAATACAATATACATTTATAGCAGCCTCCTGCATGTACTTTGAGGAAGTCTTTCAGTGGAGCATTTTACTGGTGAATTTGGGCTGCCGGAAAGGTCTTTTTTTCCCTTCTCACTGTGATAGCTGTGAGACAGCTGCCTTCTTCCCTGCTTTTCCTGCCCCAAGCCCACCTCTGGAAAATACAAGAGTTTTTTCTTCATCTGTCTCAGATAAAGTGGGGTTTGGAGTGGCTTTTCCTCCTTCCTTTTTTAAAATGTTTAAAATTAGCTGAAATACTGCACAAAGTTCTGTTTTATATTTTTTCTTTTTTGCTGAATTATAAAATCTAATTCCTAGATTATTCCAAAAACACTGGGTTTTTGCCTCTGATACTGTGACATTTGGAAACTTGCGAAAGGCATATTTTATCAGATTTTTAAGCTGATTTTCTTCAAATTGGAAATCTTGGAACAGACAGTTTATATTTAAAATAAAAAAAAGACAACTCTCTCTGCTAAAGAAAGGCGATTCCCCATGATTGAGTCACCCACAGGCAGCTGGCGGGGGCAAAAATCCGTTTTTTGGATCCTCTACTGGCTTCTTATTTTCTTTTTCTTTTTTTTTTTTTTTTGTGTCCTCTGTGTTCCTAGTACAGCTTCTACAGTGTCTGCATACCAGGACTTGCTGCTACTCTTTCCGTAGTGCTGCACAGCTGCTTTGAAACCTCACAGCCGCTCTGGGGTGTCCACAGCCACTCCGAGGCTTTCCTGCAGCTTCTCAGATGAATCGCAGTAGAGGTTTTTCGCTTTTTTCTGCTCTCAGCCCCTCACAGCGGACCAGGGCTTTCCACCATCTTTCAGGTGAAGTGGGGCCACCACTGTGTGGGGGACGTCCCTCGAAGGTTCCCACACCGTCAAAGGCTCGCTGTACTTCGACCAAATCCATATTTTTAACGACTAAAACCCAGTCCCAAGCTTGTACAAAAACTACATTACCAGATGGATCAGTCTCCTAGGATCAGGTGAGGGCACCCTGAGCCACCTCCAAAGGGTCTTTTAATGTAAAAGTCCCTTTCGAAAGGCCACTTGTTACTTAGCTGCCTTGCCGGGTTTGGCCAGAGAAGGTAGGTGCCTAGCAGGGGCTAAGTAACTATCTCGGAGGTGGTCTCCTCCTCCAGCAAGCTTGAGGCAGAGGCTTAAATGGAGAGATGGGCAAAAATCACTGTTGGGGAACATGAAAGTTTGACAAGAAAGTTTCAGACATGTAGGCTTGGCAGAAAGATCTCTGAATGTAGGAACTGAGAATGAAATAGAGATAAAAGCAAGTTTTGATATAGAATAAAAGGTGTTTTGCTGAACCAGTGGTCGCTGAGTAGATGAGAAGGCAAAGGTTGGAAGGAGGTTTTATGACTTAGAGCAAAAGGGTATGCTAGCTACAAACAAAGACATGCTTTTTGGCAAGTAAATAAGTCTCAAGAAGAGCATGAGTAAATAAAGAATATGTTTTTACCAAGCAGAAGGATACCACAGCAAACAAGACATGTTGATGTAGCAAGTAGAAAAAAGGTCTAAGAATTTTCCACTGCAAGTAAACTGATAAAAAACTTAAAGCTTAAATTGTAACACACTTACTTTTGTGATTGGGTAATAATGACTATAATGTGGTAATGGTAGTAGTTATGATAGGCTGTAGGTAAATGTAAAGGTCTTGTCTATGACGCTGATTGGTTGTCATTTATTAAGATACTCAGCTAAGAATAGTATATAGGGCTTTGGAACTTTAACAGAATTTGGCTTCAGGTCTGCCTACAAGCTGTAGCTGGCAGCTGTAGGTCTGGCTCTGTATACCCACATCCTGGACTGCTGTAACTTTGTCTATGCAATAAACAGCGTATTTAGAGAGCCGCCTGAAGTCCAAACATCCTTCGTCAACATTCCTCCTATAGATCGCTTTCTTCCAAATTAAAAGGTTTAATAAGATGAAAATAAAAAACCAAAAAGCACCTGAGGCTAGCACTGGGACCACCACTCACCCCAGGGGTAGAAGCAAAAGAGCATGTGGCCTTGGGAGCAGTGGCCTTTTATCAGTTAGATTGGTGGGATTACGTGAAGCATTATCCAGTGTGGATACACAGATAAGGAAAACCTACAGGTCAGGAGTCCAATAGGTCAGCTGGTAGGGGTCTTGTGGGTGGGCTAAGCCACCCACGCCCTGTGGCAGATGGGAAATTCTGGCTACGTGCCCATATTTGGAGGCTTCGATGTAATAGAGACCTCTGCTTTTAGGGGGCACACTGCTACATCAAATACGTTTTGACAGGTCTGACACTCTTGACAGAACAGGAATGTGACATTATTAGAAGTTTGTATAATGGAAGATTTTCAAGTGTAAAAGAAACATTTGTTTTCCTAAGCTTCCCAGCTTTGACAAAGGTTTACAAAGAAAAGTCCCTTTTTCTAGATAGAGTAATTAACTCAAATTTTATCTCTTAAAATGAAAACATTTTATTTGCAATCTGTTTGGCTTCTACTTTCTGTAAAGAAGCTTGTTATTAAACTGATTTTTTAAACTTCTAATTTTTGTTAAAGTAATCAGCAGTTGGAATTTATCAACAGCAAAAGAAAAGTTGTTAAGACAACAGTTGAATTCTAAGATAAAATCTGCTTAGAATTTAAAATAAAGAGAGAAGAGGTCAAAAGTGACAGCCTTTACTCCGAGGATAATCTGGGGGCAAAATTTTCAGTTTTAGTTTGTGTGTTTCTGACAAAACCCCTATTTTTCCCCTCTGGCTATGACTGATTTCAGCCCACAGTATGATCCTGGAGTACGTTAATCAGATTCATTTCAGATAAAACAAAAGCAGAAGGCTTGCTGGGAGGGAGTCTTCAGGGAACTCCAACCAAAAATGGACTTTCAGCTCCCAAGCTCTGAAGTCATCATCCCTGAAATATGTATAGTGATAATGTAACTTCCTTTGCAGTGACTGCTTTACATTCCATATCCATTCCTCTTCACTGAGCTATCTCTAGATGTAGACAGCATCGGTGAATAATTTTTTAGCACAGCTATAGGTCTACTCTCTTGTGCTCATTATACTTGAAACGTACCATGATTAATTCTAATTCATTGTAAATTTATGTTTTAGATTAGAAGTTGTGCATTAGTATTCAAGTGTTGGATTCAACAACATAATGTATGCCAGTGTTTTAATACTGTTAGCTTAATAGCTTTGAAGCTACATGAATTTATGGGAGGAGTATCTAAGCAAAATTTCATGCAAAACATTATCTCAGAAATTTTGGATCACCTTGAAATTAGAGAAGTCTGAGTGCTCTTTTCTATTTTTTGGGGTTTTTTTTCAGTTGTGTATCAATACTTTTCATTTTAGTTACTATATCACCTTCTTACTGTATCACCCTCTGTCATAATTAGAAGGAATATTTTTGTAAGAGTTATGGCTTGATTTTCAAACCAGAATGTTCTAAAATATTCATACAAAACTTTTTATCCTACGGATCACAAAAGTTTAAGGTCTAACAGCCTTTGATCTCTTATAAGCTCTTCACGTATTTGGTTTTTGTTTGTTTGTTTTTAATTAGGAGTGAATGATATTCACAACTAAGCAAGAAGATAAGAAAATATTTTCGTGATCTTTCTGAAGGAGAAATTTAACTACAAAAGAGTAAACCAAGTTTACAAGGTCATTCAGAAGGTTAGTGGAATTACTTTGTTCTTTCATAGGCAGTTTCCCAACGCTCTCCTTTCTTCCTTTGTTTTGCATTCACTTTTCTCTGAATTTAACACTATAGTTCTTATAGATGAAGAAATGTAGGGATATGTGGTTTAGCCTATTCTAACAGCAAAACAATTAATTCCAAGTAGTTTGAAAGTATACATAAGGGTCACTAATTCATTAAAAATTTAAAGATTTGACATTCAGTTTTCTGGAAATACAGGTGTAGTATCAAGACTGAAGTCCTAGATCTCCAGAAGTTCTGGGAATGAGTAAACAAGGTTAAAGATTTGATTAGGAGCATGTCATCCTAGTTCACAACAGTTCAGAAAATAAGTTTAGCTAATACTCTTCCATATCAGTAGATTAGATACTCTGCAGTTACACTGCAGACTCCTTTTTTAGTTCTGTTTGATGTGATTTTTGTTAAAATTCTTAATATGCATTTGATCTTTACTTTTAGAAGATAATTGGGATTTATAAGCAATTTTCTATGGGGGTTATGAAGATGCTGTGCTGGATTCTGCAGCCGGGATGGAGCAAATCTGGATGTACGTATCAGGGAATGAGATGTGGAAAAACCGTGCTGAGGAAAAGGACCTGGGGGGCCTTGTCAACAGATAGTGGAATATGTGTCAGCAGTGCCCTGGCAGCCAGGAGGCCACCTGTGTCCTCGGGTGCATCAGGCACAGCATCGCCAGCCGGGCAAGGGAGGGGATTATCCTGCTCTGCTCTGCTCTGCGCTGGGACAGCCTCACCTGAAGTGCTGAGGGTAAGTCTGGGTGCCACAATATAAGATATAAAGCTATTAGAGAACATCCAAAGGAGGGCAACAAAGATGGTGAAGAGTCTGGAATGAAAGGCTTATGAGAAGTGGCTGAGGGTCTGTTCAGCCTGAAAAAGAGGAGGCTGAGGCAAGACCTCATTGCAGTCTACAATTTCCTCATGAGGGGAAGAAGAGGGGCAAGCACTGATCTCCTCTCTGCGGTGACCAGTAACAGGACCCGAATAAGTGGCCTGAAATTGTGTTTGGGGACATTTAGTTTGGATATTAGAAAATGTTCTTCCTCTGGAGGGTAGCTAGGCACTGGAACAGTCTCCACAGGGAAATGGTCACTGCACCAGCCTGACAGAGTTCAAGAAGTATTTGGTCAACACTTTTAAGCACATGGCATGACTCTTGGGGATGGTTCTCTTTGGGCCAGGAGTTGGACTCAATGATCTTTGTTAGTCCCTTCCAACTTCTGTGATTGTGTGAAAAATTTTCCTGAATAGTGGAAATATCACAACATCTGGAAGATAAAAGCCAAACTAGAAACCATAAGAAGGCCATCTGTCAGGGTCAGACAGCAATGCCAATATATGGTTTATTTTGCAGATATCAGTTTCTTTAACTTAAATAGTTAAGGGTCTCTTACAGGTGCAATGTCTTGGATGAGGGCTTTATGTGAATCAGATGTAGTTGAGTAATGTTAGAGACTTAGATAAATTTTTGTAGCACTGCTACAGACAAAAGTACAGTCATAAGATATTTCACAAATACAAACTCTCTGGAGTGTGCTGAAATTGGCTTCTCATGTGCCTTTCTTAGATTTAATTACTTTGATGAAAATGAAGTAAATGTAGTATGTAGGTGAGTTTGTTTTTTTCTAATACAATCTTCATCAGAAGAGTCAGCAGGCTTTGCACACAATTTTTGTCCTTTGCATACAATTTATGGAATGTCCTAAATGCTGCTGCAGTTACAAAATTGTTTGTGAGGTACTTTCCCAACAAATAAGCCAGTTTAATAACTATTTGAAATAGTTTATTGCATCTATTTTCAAATAATAAAATTTGATATTCGAGGGAGGCTAAAAAGTTAACTCTCCTTTAGACATCAAAGGAGAGCAGATCAAACCTTTGATGGATTGCATCTTTATGCAGAATTCTTCCTCACTCCCCATTAGCTTTACGGGATAACAGCAGATAGAAATGTTGTTCCTTCTGTTACAGAAAATTAAGAAGGATTTTAAAAATAGAGAGGGAGCAGATCCCCAACTTTTAAAAAGTAGTTTCCACAATAAAAATTGTACACACAAAGAAAAATAGTTACCATATATTTTTTTATGAATTCTAAATCTCATAAATTTTGTTGAATTTTTCTAGAATGGCCATATGGCAATTTGAAAAAAATTGCATCATAGTCTTTCACAATTTAAAATTTTGATATCTCATCATGTCTGTTACATTTTTAAAATAACGTTATAATGCATTTCAGAATGGATTCTATGCATAAAAAGTCATTTACTACATCAGAGCTTTCCAGAAACATGGTATAAGACTTCAAGGCACAGATACTCTATGAGTATCTCATAACAGGTTGTGAATTACATAATTCAAATCCAAAAGAAACAGAAATTGTTACAGGCTTTTAAAACAAAGTACAATTTCAGAGATCTTCCTCAAACAATAATATTTTTGAGACAAGATGGAAAATAAACGATGTTTTTTATCTTCTTATTACTCATGAGAAATATTGACTGCTTCAGAATTTCTGCTTTTATATGTAAGCAAACGATCTAGGTTGGTTGGTTTTTTTTGTTTTTTTTTTTCCTTAGTTTTGTATAAATGGGTTTGAATAACTGCTTAAAGTTTATAAAAGTTATTGTATGGGTAGACCTCCTGTTATAAACTCCACAATTATAATTTCCTTTCCAAGTTCTCAGGATTTATTTATAATATACTTTGATGTATAGTTAAGAAGAAAGGTACTAGGGGAAAAAGAAGTTTAGTGATAAGTAATGTTTTTAATACACTGCATATTATTTTGAAATACACATGAAGTTAGATTTAAATAATTTATTAAGCACCTAGAATTAAGATATGTCCATGAAATATGTTAGTGACAGCCAAATATACAAGCAAACAATCCAGATCTTTTAATATATATATAACTTAGATCTATTACTTAGTACTATATGGCAGAATTTAGCCTTGAAAAACAATGCTTTTATTCACCAAAACCTGAAATAAGAGAGACTTAATAGGACTATGTTTTCAATTGCAGTTGAAGGAAGAGCTAGTAGGTGAAACAGCACAATTTATAGTTAAAAGTGTTCCTTTTTCCTGTTAGATTGGTTTACTGCACAATAGTATAATCTAAAATTTAGCGTTGTGCCATGCCACATTATATTACTGAATCAATAAACAAAGGTATTTTTAAAAATTTCTTCTAAACATTTTTATTTGTTTTAGTGAATTTCTTACTACATGTTTTAATATTTTTTGTTGGCATTTGCTTGTATAAACATATATATTTTCATATCTAACTTTTTAAAAAGAAATACACAGAGCATGGTAACCACTTTCTTCATAATTTCACATTATGAAAATGGTTTGAGTTACAAAAAAAATAGTAAACCTCACAGTTAGCATTCTAATAGCAATTAATCAGAAACTCTAAACCAAAATAATTTAAATTTTAATTAAATATAATGACAGATATTATATTATGGAAAAATAGAGCATGATCATGTGAATGTCAGCTTGTTGGTAACTTACCTTCAATGTCAACCTCTTTGAAGTCGGTTGTTAATAAAAGTGAGGTTAGAAACTCTGATATTATTTGGTAGGGAGGTTGTTCAAGGGGTAAATATTTATTTAGATATGTTGGTCTGTCCTTCCAGCTCCTGTGCTTAAAATTTTGTCAAAGTAGGATGTTTCTCTTTCCTGGTCTATCAGATAGGCCAGAAGATGGAGATTGAATCCGAGATATCAAATTTTAAATTTCCCCCAATTGTATTTTATTTCCATTCCAAGAGGATTTATGCTACTGGATGACAAGTACTTTCACAAAACTGACATAATTTTATTCTGGATTCATGAAAATTGAGATAATTTTAATATTATGTCTCAAAAACATGTACAGCAGATTTGATGCTTTTTTCTATGCACATCATTTTTATACTTTAAATAAAACACTATCACAAGATAAAACAGATTTATGTAATGGATAAAAGAATACAATGGATTTTATTGCTGACAAAAATTGAAAGATCAAAATATAGATGTAAAATGCTATATAGTTTATATATAAACAAATATCAATGTATGTGTGTGAATGTATGTATAAAAAACTAGATTTCTTTAGTGTAATAAAAAGGGGAGCAGAAGGGGGAAAATTTTTATGTACTTTGTAAAGCAATTTATTTACGGTGTCACAGCAGACTGCAAAATAACTCCTACCTTGCTTGATATGGCAACATTATGTTCCCAACTCATGTTCTGAAGTTGCCTGTCTAAAAGCCTGTGGTCATTTCAGATTATTTCAAATGACAATCATTTTGCCCTCAGTATATCTGCAAGGTCAACAACAAAGAAGAGAAAAAAAAACCCAATAAGAATATATGAGATGTTCAGTCATAAAATGATATTAAGCAGCTCCTGCGTTGGTAAATAAAATATTTTGAAATGGAAATGGATATGATGTCTCTCAGCTATTGTAACACCTTGAAATTCCCCTTATAGAGGAATAAAAGAAAAAAGTGTAAAAATCCTTTGTCTGCTTTAGGAAATTAGGCACACTACTTCTGTGCTGTCTTTAAAATACTGTAGTTCATCCTAGTCATATCTCCAAGATACACAATTTTGTCAATTATTTGGTCACCCCTATTATAGTTTTAGTGGGGGAAAAAAATCTGTCTTGGGACTCTGAAAAATTGATCTAGAATTTTTCAATATGACTAATCTATGTAACTCCATGAAGGAAAAGGATTTTTGTTATCACACCTATGCTGATACAAAATTCACTGACTTTTGTCACATAATTCTGGGTTTATATAGTCATTGAAAATAAACACAGCAAACTATTCAACAGGATGAGGTGAAAACAATATGACACAAAACACAGAATAAAAGGCAGTAGTATCTTAAAATGAATTGAAAACATGGAGATATGATAGATAAAGTTATGATAGATAAAGTTTTTCTTTCAGGTGATGCCTAATTACAAAGAGTTTACAGAAATTAAGAAAAAAGAAAATCTGTGACAATTCTTGTGTGTCTGTTGTTTAAAAAGCAGGATTGTGTTCCAGATTCAGACTCAAAATTTGTCAGTCACAGAACTAGATGTCTAGGCTCCCTTTGAAACCAAGTGAGATGTAAATGCTGTCACTATGGTCTGAACAGTTGTTTAGTGCATCCTAAATAAACAATTTAGACAGCTGGGTCGCTCTTTAAGCTTCAATGACTGCATTTTTTACAGTGTAATTCAGTTATCCATTCATAAATGTGTAATGCTCTTTGAGGAGCCATACAGCTTTGGAGACGTGCATGAGGTTTGCAGGTATGAAACCAAACCTGTGAGAGATCTGATCCCTCCAGGGACAGCTCCTGAAGTGCAATAGAACATTCAGGCTGCACCTCATAGTTCAATTCTGTACAACCCAACCAAATCCTAACTCCCTCTTCAATCAGAGGGGAACTTAAACAGTAAAGCAATCAAATCAATTTCTGATATACAGAATCGCCTATAGAGAAGATTCAGGAGACAAGGATTAAGGGTAAATTATGGAATTTGTTGCAAAAATAGAACAAAAAAAAAACCTCTCTTGGAATAATTTTAACCACAGCAATTAAATTGCTATTCTTTCTTTTAGATTCCACATTAGAAACTGAATTTATCTGACTAAATGCATATACTTAGTTCAGCTGCCAACTCCTAAGGTCTAGTAATGTTACAATATTGTAAAATATTTAGCCTGACTCCTAGATGACACTTTGGAAGCTCTTGTATGTCTTTTAAGCCCAGCACCCTTTTATTTGAACCTGGATTTCTTAGATGCTCAGATGAAACCTGAAGGAGCCTTGAGCCCCTGGCCTGGCTAATTTTTCTTCTTTTTCAAAGTCCCATGTCAGGAATGAAGGAGACAAAGCTTTTTGTTGCAGTTTCTCGGGTTGTTTATTTTTTCTTATCTCAGTTTCAGGAGTGCACCCTGTGCCTGGCTGTCACTTTAGTTTTCAAAGCTACAATGGCTGCTTCTCCTTGTGTGCAGCATGTTTTTAAAACCTTGTTATCCAATAACTGACAACAACATATACTATTTTCTAATTTGTACCAATAACTATTAATTCTTGCTAACCCGTTTCTTCTACCTCAAATTCCCTCCACCAATCACCCCATGCTCTCCTGACCTCAGGAAATGGAGGAGAAGGAGAAGAAAGAAGAACCCAGAGCCAACGCCCTGAATCCTCCATGTTTGCCTCCATTTACCTGTATACAAGAAAACCTAAAACTACCAACCTTCACCCTGTGATAAATTAAGCCACAATCCATTTCACACTCTCGATGCTTTCAATTCATCCAGGAGTGTTGGGAGCTTTTTCCAGGGGCTCAGATCAAAGGCTGTGTTGCCCTGGGGCACTTGGGGTAGTATGGGACCCCTCACAGCCACAGGAAAAGTTTTCTACCTTTCCTGGACTCCAACAGAAACTTACGTGGTAAAATTAAACAAATCTTATAAGTTCACATCCAAATCCAGGAGGATGTGATGGTGATGAAAGATAGTCGGATTTTCACACATTCATGATGCACAAACACACAAACACAGACACTCTCCCTTTCTGTCATCTCTGGTAGGCAATGTGATTTACCCTAAGCTAAGAACACCAGGTGGGTATTGCAGGTAGAACTGTCTGGGTGTTGGTGTAATTAATGCATTTCAGAGAAGGAGGAGCTGAGATGTTTGTGATTGACACTGCTACTCATCAACCTGCAAAAAGTGTTGCTGAATACTCAGGCAATTGAGCAACCTGGTCTCTGAAGTTTGCAGGCAACCTGTGGCTGGATGCCCCACCTCAGCAGGGACTCCTGTAGGATACGTCCTAGAAATTCCAGAGACAGGGCATACTCACTCTTGCATGAGTGAGTAATAAAGCTCTATGATTGAGTGAAATATGGAGAAAAAATCCTAAAGTTGCCACATTGGTGCTAATTGTGAATTCTGCAAGGCCAAGACAGTAAAACCAGAGGAACTTGCTGATAGAAACCCGCTTTAGACATAAACTGTAGACCTAATCAGAGACTAAGTGGACCAAGGCGCACCTAGGCTTCTTTGAGAAGTTTAGAAAGCAAAGGCATCTCACTGAAGCTTGTGACTCAATGGGAGGGAACACAACCTGAGTGTGTTATAATCCATTGTAGTAGTGTATGCAACTTCCTTGGCAATATATAGACACTATACCAGCAATACTTCTAATCATAATCATTGTGTCCTACTTCTCATGCTTGGCTGAGAACCTTTCTTCATGGCTAAGTACCTTTGTATTCAGAGTGAGAGACCCCTTTGGGGTAAAATTTATGCCATCATAGAATAAATGTCTTAACCTGTTTGGATCCTTTGTGTACTAAAGCTTTTTTATCTCTAAAGGAATTCTGAGATAAGTAGTTCAGATACAGATGTCAACACTGCAAATATTTACACTGAGATTCATTAATCCAAATATATAACTAAAAATATCTATGTGGACAATGAGAACTCACTGTCCTTATCACAATATTTATCAGGCTCTGTGTCAAGGGGGAGGGCATTCATTCTAGGAAAAGAGAGGAAACTGCTGTGTTTAGGTCTCTTAAAACGTGAAGCATGGAAATGTTTCTAAAAAATTTATAGGTGATATGCATGAAAATAGTGGATGCTTTCTCAGGTAATAGAATATCTGCAGCTTGATCTTAACAGAAGAATATTGTATAAATCACTGTGATTTGTCTAGCATGAAAAGGCTTGACATTGAGAAGATCAAGTAATGGCAGTAACAAAAATGTTGGAAAATTGCTATTCTATCACACACACACACACACACACACACATATACACACACACAAAGCTTGAAGTCGTCAAACTGTAAGTTTTTTCTTGAAGAGAAAGGCATGTGTCCTTAAAAAAACCAGTGAGTTTCAACCAATCAAGCAACACAAAACAAGATGCATACTTTAATAGATTGGTCCAGGTGAAGACTTACAATTTTCAAATAAACTTTAACTGAGGTTTCAGGTCTCAGAAATTATCTATCTCCTGAATTATTGTGCAAAACCAATAAAGCTAAGAAATTTTAGAATTAATTTTCTCATCTAGGTAAGATAATGTCAATAAAAGTGGGAAAAAGAGGAAAAAGAAGTGGCAAATAGCAGGGAAATGAAGAAATATGAAGCAAAGCCAGTTGTAAATGTTTAAGGCACTATTATATAAGTAAATATGAAATGTTTGCTAAGTACAATAAGTCATTTGAATGATTGCATAATAAATTAAAATCTGGGTTAAATTGTGGGGGTTTTATGGCTATTTTATATGTTTTTGACAGTTACACTGTCTGAATTCTACTTCAATACAGTGCATGGGTGTGGGTCCAGAAGGTAGTTTGCTTCTGCATGTGTAAACACCTCAAATGACTAGTGAAGACACCAGATCATTAACACAACATTCCTGATCTAAAAGGAGGAAACGAGCATGAGTGAATCTGACAAAAAATCATTGCTAAACTCAAATCCGAATGAAGTTTGATAAATCGTAATGGATTAGTTTCAAAGCAATAATGCAGTCAGAAGAATTAAAATTACCTAAGTTATTAAATTAAGAACAAATCATCTGGTAAGTTTAATTTTCCTCTATAAACAGTCTCCCTGGGACAGATAAAGACAAGCAGCTGCAATACCATCACTTTCTTATTTTTCCATGAATACTGAGGGCTGATGAGGTAATTATTGCTGCTATAAAAGAAATCATCAGGTATTAAAAATTAATATGACTACTCACTCTTTGGAAGAATGCTGAAAAAATGTTTGCTCTCTATATGGGAAAGGCTATAATATCATTCACGTTTTGATATTGTTTATCTTCCTAACAAGTTAGTATCTTATACAAGGAAGGTATTATTACTGCCAAGATCCTCAAAGACCCTTAATCATCTTTTGATAAATTTAACATGTTGTAGAATGTAAAACCACTTTTTATTTTTTTATATGCTGGAAAATGCAGGATGATGAGCTTTGGAAAACTAGTCACTGTTTGCAGGTAATGCATGTTGCTACACAAAGAATCTTGAGACTTTTTCACCCACAAAAAGATTCATTAGTAGAGTGGATATCTCGTGGCATACATATGATTCTAGTGATTAAATCATTAAAGTTGCTCTTGGGAAAAAAAAAAAAGAGAGATAGAGAGAGAAGAGGGAGATATATGAAAAGAGGGATGAGGAAGGAAAGAAAAAAGAGAAAGGGAAAAGGTTGACACTGGAAAGTGTCAGAATGGACAGAGATCAGTCCCAGATTAGCATCCTTGTCTGGAGGCTCTCTCCAATGCAGAAGTGGTGAAAAAGAAATTACAAGGGTGCTTCTTTTCTTACCACGCTTCCCCCTTAAGACTGCAGAGTTGTCATTGAAGCCTTTTAAAATTCCTTTGGCTAGTGTTAAATGTGATGCTATTAGTTCTGACTGGAGTACACCAATCAGATGCAAGTGTTGCATCTTCATTGGTCTTTAGGTGTCTATGCATATACTGTATTTAGTGTTATTTAACAAAACAATGCAAATCTCTACAGATCCCTGAGTGACATGACTTGTTACTGATCTCTGTCTGGACATTGAGACATTGACCACTATTTCCCCTCTGGATATGACCTTATCCACTTAACAACCCACTCATCAAATCCATCTCTCTAATTCATGGAGAGGGAAGTTTTCAGGAGACTGTGTCCATGGCCTTATGGAAGTCCAGAGAGATAACATCCACAGCTCTTCCATCTGATTCATCTAACGAGCTAAGTCTGAAAATTGTTTTTCTACCAGAGATGTGCAGAGACACTCAGTCTGCGCAGGTAAGAAAAACTCAAGTATTATAAAACACCAGGTAGACCTTTTAGCTGAAAGTGCTAGGTAAGTACTGTAGCAGTACATACTGCTACTGTATGTCCAAACAAATTTCAGATTTTCTATAGCCATGTGAAGGAAAGGCCACACATTGTTTCAGGATTGACATACATTAGGTACACATCAGATGGCTTTTAAGTATAAATTTTTCATGAAGTGTGTATGTAGATATACATGTATACATATATATACACAAATATCCATATATATATGTATGTATTTGTTTGAATATATATATATAAAAGTAAATTAGAAAGTTTGAACCACATAATTTACTGAGATTCTCATTTACATTTAGACTGTCCTGAATTATGCACAAATAGTGTGTACAAGTCTCACTGGTGCATGCATAAGACTACTGGATTCATCTTTGTCATCTATCATTACTATAAACACATGTTGTGAATAATCCAACTAGGATTTATAATTGCTCATTCTTTCAAACGCTTTTTTAATACTTTCATGTAGATAAACTCAAATCCGCTTCCACTTAGATATTTATCAGTTATTTCCATTTATGAAGCTAATTTTACAAGTTGGGAGATGATGGTGTGAAAAGAATTCTGTATTAAAAAAATCATGTTAAAACCAGAATGAATTCTGAGGCGTTTCATTTCTAAATTGACAACAAACATTATAAAGCACTTAAAAACAACAAAAACCCCCCTTTTTTTATAATATTTTAAGGCATTCATATGACAACTGTGTATACTCCCCTAATATACGTATGTTATGTCTCATAGTGTAATTGCATTGATTTAAGTAAATAGTTAAACAACAGCAATAAAAATAAAGGCTATAATTGGCAAATTGTTGTATAATTCTTTTTGCTCCAGAATTGACCTTTTAAATGAAGTTATTTATAGAAAATATATAGGAGTTTTTTGGGAGGGCAGAATGTCTACACTTGTGAATGACTTCCTAGTATATGATAAGAGCACAGGAAGTTAAAACAATGTTTGTGATTGTCTCTTTTTTAATAGAAACCCTGTGTTCAGTTGACTATAATAAGGAAATTGCAATATTATAGCTAAAAAGAGCTTTATTGAAAACAAAGAAAGCATTCAACAAAATATTTTCTGATTTCAGCTGTTTTAAAATTTTATACACAAATAGATTTCTAAATGTTTCAAATCCAAGTACAATAGGTATTCTGGGTTTTTTCGTAAACAAAATAAATCTACCTAACAGAAATCAGCACCAGCTTAAAACATTATTGACACTCTTATGGAAAATACTATTTGAAATCAATAATATGTAGACACACATGTAAGTCCTGCTGTATTTATTGTAAGACCTGCCTAGAGCAGTGGATTTGATTCTGTACTAGAATATCTTTTGAAATGAGGGCCTAAGTCAGTAGCTGCAAAAAGGCAAAAGTACTTCAGCACACACCTAGATCATGCTATTGTGGTGAATGCAGATAACTCTGAGTGAATGCTGGACTGTGGCATCAAGTCTTTGAAACACTGCACACAGTGAAAAACACTTGCAAAGCAGTTGTTGGTTTTATTGCTTATTAAGCCTTATTTTAAGCCAGATAGCCCTTGGCAATTCTTATGAAAACAACCTAGAATTGTATTATGGATTTTTTTTTTCCATCAACTAGAATTTCAGAATGCATAGACATCACGTGGACTATAAAAAATTGAGTTTGTTCTCTAGGGTTATTGCTAACTTGTAATAGGTTATGTTAACCTACGCTCATTTAATCTTTTTAATGTTAAGTAGCAGCTTGCCTTCATTTTTACTGTTGTGTCAAATGGACCCTTAAGGTTTAATAACCTTTTCCATAAAAATATTAAATTTTATTACAATAAGTTTACATGTTTAGCCTGAATACATTTGTCTATATGAAAAGTGTATTCATATTACTTGTTTGCTCACATTATTTATATTCCTTATTCTTCCCTTCTTTAATTTTTTTCCTTTCTTTCCTTTTATTTTTCCTGTATTTTAATGCTTGATTTTCTTCCCAATCTCCTAAGAAGGAGACATTCCCACTTTTCCTTCTTGTTCTTCTCAAACCTGCACTGCATAGAGTGCATAGTTATCCTCTTTTCCTCTGAAGATCTAAAATTGACTTATTTTGTCTGACCTGGCCTATGCCAGAATTCTGAATCATAATACCCAACTTCCTCAAGTTGTAATGAAATACAGTGTATTCAGTTCTAGAGAGAGAGGAACAGAATTATGTGCAGCACCACAACAGGAAAAAACCGCTTTTTGTTCATACGTGTCACACATGAAACAAAGATGTGAGCTCCATAAATCTGATATGAAAGTCAGTATGAAAACTTAAAGTCAAGATGACAGATCCTAGTATTATTTTAATGATTTGTTGTCTTCACTAGTAGTCATTTAAGGCATTTACACATGCAGAAAGAAAATTACCTTACAGACCCACACCCATACACAGAATTGAAGTAGAATTCAGATTGTAATTCAGAATCTAACTGTCAATAACATAGAAAAAATGGCCATAAAAACCCCACAAATTTAAATGAAATCCAAATAGAACAAAGGAAAAAAATACACACTGAACATATCTAAATAGCTTTTAATTCATTATGCAATCATTTCATGAAGAATAAAATAGGAATACATATGAATTATATCAGTTTTTAACAAGTGCAATTTTTAGCAGTGCAATTGTATTATGCACTTGAACAAGTAAGACAAGACGGTTTCATAGTGCTATGTCTTATGGATGTCATATTTATGATGCATTTTGCATCCCAGAATCTTTTTCTTCAAAAATGTTTTGTATTATTTTGCTTTTCTGTAGGTTCCAAGAGTGCTAAATTAATCTTGAAAATACAGGGCAGTACAATGGCTGATCTTTTTTGATGAACATCCTTCAAAGCCTATTGGATCAGCTCAGAATATGAAGATGTTCTAAATATCAGCACTGTTAACTTAAATCATATCTCTCCCAAAGGAGTAAGGGAGGAAAAGGAGTCACATGAAAAAATTGTACAGGTGATGCATATGGAACTGCTCACCTCTGTTCCAAAGGGCTCTTCATATGTGAAATTTTCTATATGGAGTCCAGTCCCCTTAGGACAAGGTGAACTAACACTCACAACATGACTCCTGACACTTTATATATTATCCATGATTAGGTTGTACATAGAGTTGTCTCTGATTTTATTATGTAGACATGAATGTCAAATAAGCAACATCTGCTTTATCCCTTTTCTCACAGTCAAGATGGTGCTTTTATCCATATTTTCTCCACTCTTCGGAGTGTGTGATCCACATGGGCATTGGCAAACATGCTTACAAGCAGTTCAGCTGCATGACAATTAAATCTATGTCAACATTTTTTTAAGAGTTTTGAATTTTAATGTGCTGTCACACATTCAATCTCTCCTCTCACTTTTATACAAGTTTACCAGGACAAATTCTGAGGTGTTTGCTCAAGAGAGAAGTGGAGAAGAAAGATAATTGTTTAGAAAAGTATTGCTTGCAATTGGGAATCTATACTGAACTATTTTGAATGTGCAGAATATGCCAAGCCCTTTAGAAAAAGGAACAATGGAGCTGTTTAATAGCATGTGAGCTGTATAATAAGGGGTGAAAATCTGTGAAGATGCAGTGTGTATTTGGGCAATACAGAACAGAAGATGAACCATGCCAAAGAATCTGGACATTTCATATTTGGAATACTGCTTAATTTTCGTTTCTGTTAGACTTTTTGGTTTGAATCAGGAAGTTTTTGTGTTTTCCTTTTGTGTTTTCCTGTACTTTTGTAGAAAGTACAGCTCAGATTAGCCAGTTTTATACTTCTATGCCCATGGATTATATTTTGATAGTTTGTCTTCAGGGTTTATGCATTTTGTAGCTAATTTAATATTTCACTACACATTTGTAGTCACTTCAGAGATGTTTAATGTTAGTCAGATCACATCAGGACATGGCAATGAAATCATATAAAAAGAGAGCAGTTCACTCACCCCATTTAAACTTTGAGTTTAGACAAAGTAAACCAAGGGCTAATCCCAAGTGAGGCTTTAGGATCACTATAGTCTCCCTGGCTGGAAATTGCAGGATGGGCTAGGTTAGTGCACAGCTGTCCATACATGAGCTGATGGTGATTTTCAAAGACCTCTCACATTGAACACAATTCCTATTGTTTTGCCTGTTTATTTGTTTCTTATGTCGAACAACTGTAGAAAACTTCCCACTTGCAAAATATTTATCACAATGGGAACAACTGCCTCTAGGATTTACCACAGTATGCTGGATACAACAACAAAAATTTAGCAAGAGGAAAAGAGCTTTTGAAGAGTAACCTGTGAGGCTTTTTGGGAAATGAAAAGCTAGGGAATGTTTTAGTTTTTGTTGTTGTTTGGTACAGATTTTATGTAATCCTTAATGAAAATGGTATTTCTATCACCATCACACATAGCTGAAAAAAAAGAAGGGATATTGGTCATGTAGATAATTCTTCTGAAGATCAATTTATGCATATGCAGTGACATCATTTGATCACAGGAAAATAGTTAAGAATGAGCCAATGGCTTTGGTTGGAAATAAAATTTATTTTTGCATAGACATAGCTGTTCCATAAAATTAAAATTAAGTAAGGGAACACACACTTTTCCTGTGAGGCTTTCAATTCTAGTCACATAAGCAGTAAATAAAAATGTCTTCTATTTTCTGCCCTGTAAGGTTGTTGCTATAAATGACAGGCTTATAACTCCCAGTCTTTTGTCTGTCTCCCCCACCCCTACATTAGTGTGGGTGAGTGGGTGGGCTGCAAACCGCAAAACCTCAGACTGATCTTTCTTTTCTAGCAAATGCGAATTTCATTAATTGCTGTATTTCAGATCCTTATTCTTGTTACATTGCTGGTCAATTTTCAGCATAGACAGACTTATTGTATGTTTAATACATACGAGATAAAAACAAAGTAATTAATTACAAAATATATCAAATTATTTTAGCACTTCAGTTCCTATTTAATTGAAATTTCAATGTGTGTTCAGAGGTATGTATCAGACTGGAAACAAAGACATTTAATCAAGGCAACTAAAAAATAGAGTCATTAGAAGCAGTCTGCTTTGCTACTAACACCGTAAAATTAGAAGATATTTAGACTATAATATTTATACTTGACTTTTCAATGTCTTTACAGAAGTAATAGTGAGAACACATAAAGAAATTTAATTTCCTGGAAAATTTTATTAAAAAGAAAAGCTAGCTATTTTGGTTACGAAACTGGAAAATCTGAATTATTCTGAATTTGCAGTTTTATTTTCTAACTGAATAAAATTCGAATATGAGATTTTGTTTCAGTTTACTCAGCATGTGTTCCTTTCTCTTTAGGATTTTTCACAGAAACATGGAATCAAAGAATAGTTGAAGTTCAAAGGGACCTCTTTACCTCATGTAGAACAACCCCTTTCTCAAGCAGAATCAGCTAATATAGGTTACCAAGAGTTGAGTTTTGAATGTCTCACAGATGGAGACTTCAAAACACTTCTAGACAATCTATTCCAATGCTGGTCACCCTCACATTAAAAAAAGTTATTTATTTTGTTTTACCATGCTGCATATCAGTTGGAGCCCATTTCCTCTTGCTTTATCATTAGATTCCACTGGATAGAGGCTGGTTACATATTTTTTGGTCCCAGCAGGAGAGTCATGATATTCCCCCTGAACCATGTCTTCTCTCAGTTAAACAGTTACAGATGTCTCAGCCTTTTCTTATATGAGACATGCTCCCTTCGTGGCACTTTGCTGGATGTGCTCCAATACATCCGTGAGTGGTTTGTGGTACACTTGCATTGTATCATAGAATCATAGAAACATAGGATGGCTTCTCTTGGAAAAGACCTTAAAGATCATCCAGTTCCAGCCCTGGGCAGGGTCATCTTCCACTAGATGAGGTTGCTCAGAGTTCCATCCAGCCTGGCCTTGAACGCCTCCAGGGATGGGGAATCCACAGCTTCTCTGGGCAACCTATTCCTGTGCCTCACCACCCTCACAATGAAGAATTTCTTTCTGATATGTAATCTAAACATAGTCTCAGTTTAAACACTCTAGCAAAATGCATTAATCATATAACAATGCTGTTTCATTCTGTGGCTTTTAAAGCTTTTTGTTGTTTCAGTAAGGTTTTCATGTTATTAAACTCCATTATTTTATAATACAGTTTAAGAAAGAATATCCAGAAAGTAGGATGCATTTTTAACACTAATATACAAAAGATGAAGTCTTCCTTTTATCATTTTGATTAAGACTGCTAAAACAATTGCTTGAATGAGAAAGCCCTTACTGACTCAAGAGGTATAACAATGTTAGTGAAATGCCTTTGTTTTTCTTTTTTCTTAATAATGAAGAGAATTAAAATTTTGTAAAATTCTCAAAAGTCAGAGTGTGTGCTTGCTTTTGGGGCATTGGAAGATTTTTTTTTCCTAGAAAAAGGATTATGTCACTTGATTTTATTCTTTCTGTCAATAAAATTTAGTAGTAATATGGAACTATTCTGACTGCAGAGACTGTCGGTTCACTTTTTCATTCATAGACATATGAAAAGAACTAGTTTGTGAAAGTATTAATTAGGTTTCTACTTGACCCTAAGCTAGACACCTCCATATATCCTAGGAGATGGCAAAAATAGTCACAGCAGGGGAACTTAGCTCTCAAATGCTAGTAGCTGAAGGGCTTTGTTTCCTGTTATACAACAGAGGCATTAAGGGATTATTAGATAGATGCAGCAAGACCATGATGCTAACAGTATGAGCAAGCAGCTGACAAGTGAACAAAATACAGGCCCTCCTGCATTTAGATTTTATATATTTTCTCTTTTTTTTTCTTTTGAATCTCTCCTTTCTCTTGCTGTTTCTGAAAGAAAAATCTCAGTAAGAACATCTCAAGATGTTAAAATATTTCTTTCTCCTGTCAAAGATATGATTTTATTTTCAGAGGAAGTAAGCTCAAGCTCTTTTATCCAGGAACTTGAGGGCTCTGCTTTTTAATTAGAAGACTTCTTCCATTTTTGGTTCAGATATTTGAACTCAATATTTAATTTCCATAACTGAAGACTATTTCTCAATGTATGGACACTTGATAACTGCATGTCTGGTGTTTCTATGCAGAAAGATATTTGCCAAAGGAATCACAGCATGGTCAGTGGACAGTCAAGAAAGTAGGCTGGTTTGATCATTTCAGTTTGTTAAAGACAGATATCATTTGACTTGTTAGCATTTTAGGATGCTAATTTATACCAGAGAATAACATAAGTATCTAAAAAGAAGATGATAGAGGTAGAAATGGCTGTTACAAGAAAATATTCTGGCTGTTACAAGAAAATGTTCTTATGACAAATATTTGAAGAAATTTCATATTTAATAAATAAGACTATGAGTCACATACAGAACAGATCAGTAAATATAATTAATTTATGTAACAACAGCACAGCAGAAATTTGCTGTTAATTTAAGATACTTAACTCTTCTAAAATGTAGGTAGTTTTAGCATATTGAATTTTGCATAACATTGAAATTAGCCATAGCTCTTCTTTTAATGAAGCATCATAGATTAATGAATTAAATAAAGATAGATACTGAGTAATTGACTGAGCAAATTAATTTGGGTTATTGTTGCAAATAAGCTAATGTTAACTTTATCAATGTTGCTGAGAAAGATACTCAAAGGCAAGAAAAATGGCATCAACATAGTCAAATATCAATTGTCAAATAAGTATGCAAATATTGTGAAAGAAGTTTCAGTGTCATACTGGGTTTTTTTTCAGTTTGGCCTCTCTTGTGACTAGGCCTTCTGTTAATTAAAATCCCATTTAGTTTTCTCTATTGTGCATTTTCTATATAGCTAAAACTAATCAGGGTAAGGTCAGTTTCTTAATTGCTTCTAAAAATGAGGTTGAATGAACGCTATATTTCATAATCTTAATCTGCAAGAACTCCTCATTAGCAAAGATCTTCCTGAGCTAATTTGTTATGGTTTGTTCTCTTTGGTAATTATCTTAACATCTAAATACCTTTAGACCTCTTCAAATTAATACTCCCTAGCACTTATGCAGATATGTAACATTTGACTTCCTTTGATTTAGTGAATCTTACTTAGACTAATAGAATAATTGCAATTTCTTTTCAATATCAGCTTGTACAATTTGGTTAGCTCTTAATAAATATTTGTTGTAGTTAGTTTTATCTTCACTTTTCTTCTGACAGCATCATCTCTGCTGCTTTTTCATCACCACAGAGAACATTTCCATGATTACTGCTTCATGCTAACTGATTTCTTTTACTTGGTTATAACAAGGGATACAATGTTATTGTCATCATTGTTCTCTTCTCCTCCATTTTGCATTTGATGTCTTCTCATCCGGGTTCTATTTATTTAGGTATTAAAGGTGTGCAGATATATTCATTAACTACTATAAAGACTTTTTTTTTTTCAGGTAATTTTTTTCATTTTTCCCTATATGCTGATCTCCACTGTATGTTCATTGACCCAAATAACTGTCTACTGCTATTCAGTATCCAGGTTCCAAACAGAGAGACACTAGAGGATCCAAAAGTAAATGAAAATAAAAATAAAATCAAACCCAAACCTGTAGGGAAGTGTCTTCATTTCCTTTTGTAATGTGAAATCAGGACAGGAACACTGTAGGTGCTGCAGAATAATTAAAAATAAAAACATCAAGGTACACCAGATGGTAATATGGCTAAACAGCTGAGAAAATATTTTGTCAGTTTCAGAAGAAATAAATAGTTTAAAATTAAACTTATTATTTTTTGAAGTATTTATATTCATCGTTTTTGCTACAGAAAATATTTCTTTACTTAGGAAAACATTTTTAAGACAAAGGCAGCAAAGACCATCCAGGGACATATTTTGGTAGGAGTTTTATGGGAATGAAGATGGCACAAGGGAGCAGAACAGACTTGCAGATCTTTAAGGATGTCTTCCAGAAAGCACAAGATTTGGAAATCCTCAGAAGCAAGAAATCATGAGAGGAAGACAAGAGACTGGCATGGCTGAGTAAGGAATTTCTGGTTACACTAGAGGGAAAGAAACTAATGTGCAGGCAGTGGAAACAAGAACAAATAACCTCTGAAGAGTATAGAGATGAAGTACGGTTATTTAAAGATGAAAGGTAAGGAAAGCCAAGGTGAAGCTGAAACTGAAATTGGCAAGGGATGCAAAGAATAACGAGAAGGCTTCTACAAGTATGTTAACCAGAAAAGGAAGATCAAAGGAGGTGTATCCCCTGATAAACAATTCTAGTAAACTGGTAGCAAGGAGCAGGCTGAGGTACTCAACATCTTTTTTGCCTCAGTCTTTAGTGCCAACCTCTCTTCCCACACTTCTCGATTGGATGGACAGCAGCATGGGAAGTGTGGGAGCAAAGTTCCTCCCACAGGAGGAAGAGAAGTAAGAGAAGATCAGGCTTGTGACCACCTGAGGAACCTGCATGTGCATAAGTCTATGACAAGATCAGATGAGTCCAGTGGGAACTGGCTGATGTAGTTGTCAAAGCCACTCTCCACAATAATTGAAAAGTCATGGCAGGAAGGTGAGGTCTCTGGCGATTAGAAAAAGGGAAACATGGTACCCATGTTTAAAAAGGGTAGAAAGGAGGACCCTGTCAACCTCACCTTTGTGCCTGAAGATTATGGACTCTACCAAAGAGATATTTTATATCGATACAAAGTCATACTCACCAATAAAAGGTTAAGAGAAGGAGGGGAACAGGCACTTGTTATTAAGGCATTTGTCTTGAGAAGTAATGACTACGTGTACTGAGGCCCTGCTTTCCAGGAAATGGCTGAATGTTGCCTAGTGATGGGAAATAGAGAATAAATCTTTGTGTGTTTTACTTTTCTGCCATTTGTGGCCTTTGTTTTTATGTATTTAAGTGCCTTTATCTCAATCCATGGGGTTTTTTCCTCCCCCAAGCACGCAGAGGAGAGGGAGTGAAAGAGATGTATTGTGGGCATCTGGTAGCCAGCCAAGGTCAGTCCAACACATTTAGTCAGCTTTTATTTAATGCAGAGAGTGCCTTTGACCTCTGCCTGAGACCTCTGCCAGTACCACTCCGTGCTACATGGGAGTGCTGGGGCATGGGCAAAGCACTGCCTCCTGAAAGTATTTCACCAACTCAGCTCTTAACCATGTTCTTAGCGCTAATGCTTCTCATACCTTTCCCACCCACAAAAATATCAGCTAAAATTTTCCACCACAATTTTAGCTTTAGGCAGACATCAGATACCGAAAATTGTAGCTGGTGTAAATAAACACTTTGCAATGCTGTACAGCTGAAAATGAAGTGTATAATAATTGACTTTAAAAAAAATTGAAATGGTGATCTTTGTCAGTAATACAAACGTAGAAATCTATATTTTTTATCTATTTCCTCTTTTATTTCAAGTACATTGTAACGTACAAATGGAAATCCCCCAACTTCTTAGCAGATAAATGAAAGAATCTGTTGATGGTTTTCTTTCAGGTAATTTATTTGAAAATAGGCAAGTATTTTTTAGAAGCTGCTCATTTTACAGTGGAGAGCCTGCTATTTGTCCCTAGTTCTGTCTTATCATGCTGGTAGAAAAGAAAATGAAAATTAAAAGAACAATGCTAAAAATGATTAAATATTACTAGAACTCAGCAATTCACTGTCATCAAAACTGTGCTGTATTGATACTCTCAAGCTGTTAACAATTCTAGCCTCAAAGACAATTGCATGCATTTTTTGGTGGTATTTCTCTTAGCTAGGTTTCATACTTTTTAAACTTTGGGGTAGAAGAAAATAACCTAAATGTGTCGACAAGCAAGTTGAAGTGACTTCATAAGGACAGCCACAAAAGTGGTTCAATTTCTTTGTTCTTGCAGTGGGGTAAAGAAATTATAAGAGGAGACAAATACTCCTTTCTCAGGGAGTGAGATCAATTTCACTTCCTGGCAGTTTCTAAATTGTGTTTGCCAATTGTGACTGAAATTATGGAGACAGATGATGGCTGGACTCAACCTTTCATTATTCCAAGGCCACTGAGTGAAGTTGTGCACTGCTTTTAGGCCTTCCTGCTTTGTTTCAATTTACAGGATCTCAAGTTTCATTTCTCAAAGACTGGAATGGAGAAAAGTGTTTCTGAAATCTTTTGTATATACAGGGTTAGCACATTACAGATCTTGGTTTTCTCTTGTATCTTCCCTTTTCTTCTATTTCTTTGGAAAGTACAATAACAAATGTTCTATGGAAGACATGATCAGAAGGAACATCCATTCTTTTCATAGGCTGAAATTTGACATTTCATTGTCTTTACTTAAATGATTCATACAAATTAGGTGTGGCATTAGCTGTAACAGACTGGACTTAAGTTGCATTACTTCTATTTGTGCTTCCTTTTTAGGGAGATCAGTTTAAATTTTAGAAAGTTCCCAGAAAATGAAACTTTCTCTAATTCATGTTCAGTTTTAAATTTAGACTTTATTCTATAAACCATCTTATAAAGATAAACATATATGATTCAAAAAATCTCTACTATGTAGTTCTTTATAAAGGACAGTTACATAGTCTGGACGGACAGCCAGAAAAACACTGATACTGTGGAGCCCTTCTTCAAATTTAAGAGCCTGTTTGTTTGAGTTTTCTTCCCCTTGAAAGGGAAATGTAGAATAGCTGTAACATCATTTAAAAAACATTCACAGCCAAATAAACCAAACTCTGTCAACACAAGCCAGTTGCTGCCATTCCAAGGAAAAAAAAAAAAAAGAAATAAGCACTTTTTAATATATATTTTTTTAGCAATAGAAATATAAAATAAGGTCATTATTCATAGGCATCTAGAAATTTTCAATAGTTTTGGGCTTTGTAAGCAGTATACACTTCAGTTTTTATTTACACCAGAAAACCTTAAGGGGCCTTCCAAGTATGGAAAGATTAAGTTACTCTTCCACTTTCCAAATGAGTCTTAGACTTGTTTAATCATCAAATAGGGAGGACTAAAGGAGCTGCCCAAGCGAAACAGGAAGTCTATGATGAATTCTGGTAATTTCATTCAAATTTTTAGCCAGGAAGATGACAGAGGGGGTCTATTATAGGTGTTACTGTAAAACAGTACAAATTAATTCACAGGAAATTAGCTCAATGTATGCAAAGAAGTATTCAAGTACTGATTTTTTTCCTAAATATTCTCTTTAAATAGAAAATTCATTTATTTGTAAAAATAGTAATTTTTAATTAGTTGTTTAACTGCCACAGCATACTCCAGATTTTAAAAGAAAGAAGAAACTATTACTTTGATGGAGAAATATGTAACTGTCCAAGAATACACCCAAATATTAAATAAGCTTAGTTTGTTTGCAAGCTATTGTCACGATTCTTCAAATTCAGATAACCAGTTTCAGAAATGGAAATGATGGGAAAAAAACCCCAAACAACACTTCACAGAGTTAAACTGTAGTGCATTGACTTAAATCCTTGCTCATCAAAATGAGAAGACAACTCTAGCCACATACAGCTCTATAAGGAAGCCCATCAGAGAGGATGGGCTCTGATGGCCAAATCTGCTCTGTGTACAGCAGAGATTTGAAAAGCTTGGCTTGGTGCTACCAGCAGGAACAATAGTGCTTGAGATATTAGGTCGTGCTGGAAAAGAAAGGCAGAGAGAAAGGCAGTAAAACTGCCAGTCTCCTGGTATTTATGCCACCTTTTTTTTTTTTTTTTCTTTTTTTTTTTTTTTTCCCCCATCATCTGAATTTTAGATTCCTCATCATTGCAAGTTTGATTCTAGTCCTCCTGCCTTGGGACACCCACTGATATATGTAGGGTTATAGATAGGGTTTGTGGGTTCTTTTGCTTGTTTGGGTATTTTTTGTGGGCTTTTTGTTTTGTTCACTGGGTTTTGGTTTGTTTTTTGGTTTATTTATTCATTCATTTATTTATTTATTTATTTTTCCTCTTTTTTTTTTGTCTCTGCTGAGAAGCCTTGTTCTTGCTCTATTGCAGAGAATTTGTCTGCTGCAGAGAGGAGACAATCTGTCTTATGGTTAACAGTCCCAAAAGAACATGGTGGTTGTAGAAAATAATGAGCATGAAGGAAGAAGAATGTAAACAATCCTACTCCCAGCAAATGTGTCCTGAGTCACTCCTTCCTGGGACAGCCAGAGAACAAAGCAGAACACCAAGGAGACATAAGGAAGTCATGAAGATTTCTGTTTTTCATGTGTTCCTCGGGAGATATTTTTCACAGTTATTAATGAGTGGTAGCTTTTGCTCAACTGAGTTTTCCATGCTTATATTGTGGATTAAGTTCTAGCTGGCAGATATATAATAATACATGGTTACTTAACCCCTAAATGGTTGTACAAGGCACAAAATCATTGATGCTCTTAAGACCTCAGAACAAGGATATATAGTAATGGGATATAACATTTTTTCCAGATATTTTTCCTTTAGGTGCAAATTTTATTAGCACACTAAGCAAACTTCGCAGTAGTTTCCCTTCTGTTACTTCCCACTATTTTTTTAAATTGTAAAAATAAATTCAATGTTTCTGACAGGCTATGTTACATTTAGTCTTTATGTTTGATTGCTTTTTTAAAACTAATAACAAAGTCAATATTTCAGTCTTCATGTTTGGTAACCTTATATATACTATGTACTTGAAAACTCCAAGAGGGTTTTTTTCTGCTAAATTTATATATAAACAATAAGCAGAGCTGTGTTTAGTGGCATTTACAGACAATGCAAAATAAACAAAAAAAACAAAAAACAATTAAAAAAACAAACAAACAAACAAACAAAAAAACCCAACTAAACAAAAAAACCCCAAACAAACAAACAAAAAAACCCCAAATCCAAACAAAAACAGTTTTAGGGCACAATTAATTTTAGGGATTCAACATCCTGAACATGCCCATTTTAGGAACTGTGACGTATCCTGCACAGTCTCCAGATGTACTCCAGATTGTGTGTCTCAGAGGTCCCTTTTCATATTTACCAGTCCTCCCTATATATTCCCACTCTAAATAAGATAATGAAGCGTAACTCTGAACTAGATAAGAGTATTTTGCAGTTATTCTGATTCATAACTACATAGGTAATTGGGACACCTCACTGGGATACTCGTGCTCAGCCTGGAGATCACTATATCCTTGATATCTGTTATCTGAAATAACCACTGAACAATTGCTTTGTACTTGCAACTTGAGGATATTCTACTTGCTTATATCTCTTTGCACTTGGCTAAAGGTGTCCCAACTAAACTAAGAATAGTCTGTAACAAAACACACGAAGCCTTTTCAGAAACCACGGGATATTAATTTTGGCTTTAATCTACCTCTGTAAATGACTGAAGCTATCCTATGGGTCCTGCAGTGCCTGCCAGTGCTCTGTGGGTGTCACAGACAATACAATAAAATATCAGTAAAAATCACTAAAATATCTACATTTTGAGAATAAAATCCTATCCTAAATTCTGTATCTGGGATGCTCACTCTGAGATGCTTTTGTCTTCAAATGAAAAAGATATCACTTGTGTATTATTCACCTCCTCTTAAAGGGAGTAACATCAAAGAGAGAAGCAGAGTCACCCTTCATATTATTATCAGATTAATTAATTTTCAACATGGGCATCTCTATGAAGTCACCTGAAGAAGGCTAGCTCAGGCTTAGACATCTAGGAATTAATTATATATTAATTCTTTGCAAAACCACTATGATTTCATAACCATAATTGTGTTGTTTTAATTATAAACATAAATATTACAGTAAATGCAATAAACATGAAAAAGAAGACATATGTTGCGTGGCTTTTTGCTCTTAGAAGAAGAGACAATTCTTTGAATAATACAACAAATGCCCCTGTAATTTGCCATTTGCTAGTAAACACGAGAAAAGGCTTTATCCGATTATCTGATAGGAATATTAAGTTTTCTCATGTGCAAAATTCCCAAATTATTTCTAATGTGTCCCTACCATGCCAGGGGTATTGAGTGATCTTTACAGTTGCTTCCAACCTAGACCATTCTGATTCTATGATTCCATTTAAGCAAATGAATTCTTCCAGCTCTGAATTTGCTATGGTACTATCTCTTTATGAGTTTCAGATCTCATTAGAAGTCATTAGACTCTTGAGAGATGCTAAGATATTGCAAACACTATAAACAATGCCTTTTCAACCTTGATTGAGGTTTTTGTATTCCCTGATTAATGTTTGTGCACAGACAGAGATTAAGAACATAAAAGGGAGAAAAACATTTGAATACATGGCCTTTATAAACAAGTTCTTTCAAAATGCTTTGCTCCAATGAATAAAAATTCTTTCCTTTTTTTTTTTTCACTTAAAATAAGTAAATCTCCAAACTATCCTCACTGACAGATAAAAGAACATGAAATGAAGGTTTACTTTTAATGAATAATGTTTTGTAATAAAATTCGTACACATCATTGAAATGTGCTAGCATAGAACTTTACTTCCAAAAACTGGTATAAGTTTTAAACTTACAACAAGGAATCCTGAACATTTTTCTGCCATTCATAATGCTGATCTTGGCCCACTGAAGGGGATCAGGTTGGATTAAACTTTTAGTCTTTTTACCAGAAAGAAAACACCACCATCCTTTCTACATGACAGAAGAACTGGACATCAAATAAAGAAGACAAATTCTGCAATGGCCCTTTTATGTTACAGCTGTCAGGAAATTTCAACACAATGCTGAATGGTAGATGTCTTCTGGAGACAAGGACTTCATCTTAAAAGATAATCACATTCATATACACACCTAGCCAGAGCACAATACTTATTGTAACAGTAGGGTATGTTTTTGTTGTTGTTTTTTTTTCCCCAAAGCATTAGAAAAAAGTGCTGATGGCTTCCTTGAATGTTGAAAAACGTGTTGTGATTGTGTTGCTGTGCCCTCAGGCAGTGTGAAAGGACATGCAAACCCAGCTGCACAGCCTGAAGCTGGCCTCCGGCATGAGCTGTTGGAACTGTGACCTCTGTATGGCAGGCAAGCCCACCGGCAAAAAGGGTTAGCGGAAGCAAGAGAGGGAGGGGCAGCTAGAGTTAATGTCAGAGATTATTTTTAAAGATCTTTTAAAGATTGTAAACAGACCATGTTGTGGAAAAAACGTGAGCTAGCTAAGACCTGGGTGAATAAAATATGTTTTTATACTGACTGCCAAGGGTGACATGCCGGTAATCAGTACCCAGGAGGAAAGATAGCTCAGAAATGGAAAGGTGTGCTGCAGTTGTCAAAGAGACAAATGTGGGTTTCATTGCTATACACCAGAGGGTGAATGGGCTTGAAATGAAGAGGGAGAGGAATTCTAAATCGTAGTTAAAAATTCCAACAACTTTAGGCTTATCCCTAGACAGAATATTTTGGACATAAGAAGACTTCAAGGTAAAGAAGTATGTGAGCAGATAAAAATATTTCTTGAATTCTCTAAAAATACAGGCTTCTGATACAATATCATAAAACACTGGAAAAAAAATTATCCATGACTTTTCATTGACCTATAAATATATTTGTTTTTGCTAGAAATCATCTGACATCCTATACCTAGTGCTTCTTCCAATTCATCAAATATATTTTTACCTTTTTTATCCAAACACTCTTTCCCTGTGAACAGCATAGGAGCTGCATTTGCTAGGTAAGCAAAAAGAGCTGAGGATTTATATTGAGCTTATGTCAGCTACCATATTTATACATTGGATATCATAAGAGATGATTGACAGGAAGGGTCTTGTAGTATCCTTTGTTGTGTCACCAAGAAAAACAGAAAAGCAGTTGTGTAGTAAATCTGCACTTCCCCCTGTGCAAAATGCCATGAGATGGATGGTAGATGGTGACAACAGCTTTCAACAGGTCTCACAAAACTAATACAGACATTTGGAGGTAGAATGTTGCCTAGGATACATTGCCATTCTTCCATTGCAGTCGGTTGACCTCTGATGTTTAGACAAGTTGAGGTTTTGCCCTTTCAGTTTAATGTATATTTACAATATATTTAATAATTCCCTACCCTTAACTATACTAAACATTTTCTCTGAAATTTAAATTACAGTTCAAATATTTATTACTTATAGCCAGAAATTTAACAACCTTATTCTTATTGACCATAAATATTAAAAGAATTTTAAATACCTACTTTTTTTCCATTTCTCCTTCTTTTTCCTCTCTTTTTGTTTTATGATTTTGTGGGGATTTCTTTCTGTAGAATTTCAGTACTGCGAAGTCCCACATCCAATAAATTTTAAAAAGAAAATCCATGTAGAATCTCCCCATTTAGAAAATACGAAACATTCTCACTATGTATTTTAAAATAACATAAATGTTCTCATATTGTGTTCCTTTGAAGTTAGAAAATGAACAAATGAGATCTGAACATTCACTTTTTCATGAGTTTTTGCATAGAAAAAAATAGCATGTTGGTGTAATTTAAATACAGAAGTTTTTACATGTCTGGAAATCAGTTTATTCTCCATAATTGTAATTTTTCTGAAAAACAGTGAAAAGATAAAAACTAGTCTCGGTCCTTATTGAATGTCCTTTCACTGTCTCACTTATGGGTATTTGCCCAAATTTTTACACGTCTCAGGAAACCACCATGTTATGATATGTTTATGATTCATAATCTTGGCTTTCATGGGCTAATTTAGGAGTTCAGAGTAGCTGAAATTAGCTAATCTAGGACCTAATTTTATTTAAGCATATTAAACATTAATGAAAAGACAGACATCTCTAGACTGTGATTCTGAAGTGTTAAGCATTACTTCAGCTCTAAATTACCCTTCAGTTATCAATGATTGCATTCATAGCATAGCTCCCATTTTCTACTTCCTACTCCCCAGTTCAGGCTTTTCAGGTAATGTAAATTCAGAGAAATTAGTGCTATAGTTTAAAACCATAGTACATCAGTGCATCTGGGAGTACATCAATGCATCTGGGTTTATTTTCTATGAAAATCAAAAGATCAGAGGGAAGTGGAATACTGAGGATTGTTGAGGTCTCACTTAATATGAAGCTGTGAGCTGCTCCATTCCTAAAACTAAGAAGTTTCCAAGCCACATTTAAATATGATTATTTGCAGGTAAATTGCTTTGGCTTTGAATGCTCCTAAAGGTAGTAATTAATATTCATATAAAATGAATATATGATTGTCATATATGTAGTAATTTTATACATATATGTATGTAAGAAATAGACAGCTACAAAATTTTAAGCTAGAAATATTTATTGGTCAACCTCAAATAGTAAACTTTTCTAGGCTTGAGACAATTGACCATTACTGTTATGACATTTATAGAAACATTGAACTATAAGTAATATTTTAGGGGAAGAATCAGACAATATACTAATATATATTGAAGAGTCTAAGGCCTAAATTATTGCTTCTCAAAGGAAAGTGTAATCTGTAAGGATGGATTTTGGGGATTTCTCTGTCCTTTTCTGTTTGAATGCTATAAAACTGAAAAACACTCTTGATCCTCAGTTTGAACAGGAAAGACCTTTGGATTTTCAAGAAAGCACTGCAGAAGGAAGAAGAGCCCTGGATTGTTAACAAGAAACAAAGAGTTCATACACTTAGGACAATTAAACACGATTCTAAATCCATAGTTATGACTTACTGAACTAGTTCCACTAAAAAAGCTTAGTATTTCAATGTATATATAATGCCATTCTGTAGTTAAGGGCTATTTAATCCAGAGTTTCTTGTAACCAAATCAGATCCTTAAAATATTCGAATAGATTATATTTTGTAGTTATGTTTAACTCAAAACTGAGAAAAAAATATTGCTGCCTTCAGTAGCAAGTGAAAAATTAATGTATCTTTTCCTATGTTATCACATTACAGAATACTGATAGCAAGAATACTGCAATGGCCAAACTATTTTATTATATCTTGGCAATGAAATCACAAAGATCCTATTTTATCAAATATGGTCTGAAATTAAATAGTTTAGGTTTCTGGTTGTAAAATAAGTCCAGGAAAGGAAATGACTGGGTTGGAAATTTGCTTTAGTCAATATTCTACACAATATAATTGTGTATGGCCAACTTTCAGTCAACAAAACTACTGGGTTTATTTAATTTTATACTGTATCTTTGGTTCATGCTGCTATTATACCTTTGTAAGTAGACAAATTCATTTAATTACATTTGACTATGGGGAAGAGGTCTGAAGACAGAAAATCTGTAATAAACTGCCAGAATATATCTAATTTCATCTTGATTTTAGTGCTCTTGGACTTTATCCATTGGGTCATATTGCAAAAAACATTGAATACCAGGCTGCTGGACTGTAAGGGTTTTATGTGTTTTTAAATAATCTACCTGTTTCAGTTTCTCCTCCTAAAGAAACAATGATTTTTACCACAAAATGGTATTTTGTTGACATAGTAAAAAGGAGTAAGATCCACGTTCCTTATGGATTAAATCACCTACTAAGTTTACAACCTAATGTTCGAAAGAAAAAAATAGAGCTGATCAATTACAGTGGGTCTTATGTAATACCTTGCCATTTTGAAGGATTTACAATGCCTCCTTAATTTCTAAGGGGGTTTTGATTAATTCAATAATACTTAGCTAGTACTGTGAATAAAAGAAAGAAAAATTGGTAGTATCCAGAGCAAATCTGCTCCAAAATATATGAATTTTGGTGAATTTCGTGATTTCTTATTTTCTCTGATCTTGGAACCAACCATCCAACCAACCACAAAAAAACCTCTAAAAGTAATTGATTTTTATTACATAGTAGCTCTTTTTCTTCTTGGTTTACAGATAATTTTTCCTTTCAGTCAAATTGGTGAGCTTTATCTGTTCATTGACAAATCTGAACCTTCATCTTATGTTTAATTATCTAATTTTCCTTGCATTTGTCTCTATTAAATTGAAAGCTTGGGATAAAGGATCACTCATATCTACATTTGAAAGTCAAAATTGTGTTATGAACAATTTGATAACTGTCTGATTTCATTAACATTATTGCTTTTGGCCCTTAGACAAATGTATTTGGGAACAGTGTGAAACCCAGAATTACTAGTGAAAAGTTTTGACTTACAGTAGATTTCAATTGTTTATTTTAGAGGTGTGAGAAATCATTGTCTGCCAGAAAATTCAAGTTGATGCTTCAGGACTTAAACATGTATCTGTAAGATACATTTCCACTTATTATTTTGCAATTTTTGCAGTGATAGTAAAACCGAAAGGTGAAAATTAAAATTTAAATGACACAGCATAAATAAAAGGTAAGGTATTTTATTCATACTAAATAGAGAAGCACTGGCGCTCCTTTTACAAGATATCATTCCTTATCCATCTTTTCTGGCCAGTTTCACAAGCAAAAAAACCAGCAAGGGATACAGATATATGGCTTAACCTTTCTGTCTCATTTCCTACACCAAGGAGACTCATTGCCTTTGCTCCTTTTCAGAAATATATAAGGTTATAAAACCAAAGTATTTTTATTAACAGGAATTCTTGTCAAGAAAAACTACTCTTTTTCTTTAATTAATCATAAGTTAATCTAATGTGAAATTCGAAACTTGCCTAAGATTTGATCAACCCAATTTTTCCTCTGAACTCTTTACAAACTTTCCTTACAATGCATCTTTGATTGATGAATAGAGAGAAAAAATGCCTTTAATAAAGCAAATTATTTTATGATATTTATTTTTGAATTGTCTGTCATCGAAGTAGAATATGAAAAAATACATATGAAGTTTGTGTAGTCTGAAAATTATCCTTGTGACAATATTTATATGCTATTTGTAAGTTATGAATACCATCTGCTTTTTATATTCTGAATGAGGCCACCAACAACGTATCGATGTAGGAAATTGTCATATCTATAGAAATAACAAAAAAGAAATGTGGAAATTTTTAAAATTTATATTGCTTTTTTTTCTTAATCTGTAGACTACACTCAATTAGTTTTCCCTACCATTATGATAATACGACATTCAGATCTATCTAATGAAAGATGCAATTCATACTGATTCTTAAGTTCACAAACTTAGTCTTTCAGGGTTGACAACACTGTAATGTGGATATTTCTTTGCAGATGTTATAAAACTTTAATCAAGAAATTATCTAAGTGTGATGTTCTTCCTTAAAAGCAACTAAGATCAATATATTGTCCTTAATGTTTCAAGTATGACAGTATCTCTGGTGACAAAGGAGAAAATTCCTTTGTGAAGTCAACAACACGTTTTTAAAAGTTCTGGAAATAAAATGTTTGAAACAGTATTGCTTTTGAAAAGGACTGAAAAGCAGGACAGATATTGGAGTGAAATTCAAGGAAAATAATAGACAATTGTAAAAGGACAAAGGTGCAGAGCAGACAAGACATAAGGTTAGCAAACAACTCCAGTCACTGGAGTCTGTTACGATAAAAACAGAAATATGTTTTTGATACAATACTGCCTCCCCTAAGAAAATAAGTGCAGAGAGATTGCACAACTAGGCATCTAGAAATGGTAGCGTTCAAGACATTTATCCATGTTGCAAAGCTGTCAGTGTCCCTGTATTTCAGCAATAAGTGGCACCAGGCTCACCTGGCTTTTCTCTGACTACCATGCACTGATCAAGGATGGAAGAATGGAAGCACTCTACTATATTTTCCTGCCACAGCACAGAGTGCCCACAAGCTGTGGGCTAGGAAACACTGGGGAAAAGCAATTATTCATTTGTTTGGATGGGGTTTTCTTTTAGTTTTGTGGGGGTTTTTTGTTTTTGTTTTTGTTTTTTTTTTGTTTTGTTTGTTTGGTGAGGGTGTTTTTGTTTTTGTTTTGTTCTGTTTCTTTGCTTGTTCTTGTTTTGTTTCGGGGTTTTTTTTGGTGGGGGTTAGGTTTTGGTTTGTTTTGTTGAGGTTTTTCTTGTGGATTTTACATGCCTGTTTGCTCTATTCAGTATTCTTTTCTCTATTTAGTAAGTTGTTTAACTTACTCTAGTGCACTCTCCAGAAGGTGTTTGAAACAATGGTAAAAAAAAACAGTTCAAAGCCATGAATTTTAGCATGCCCAATAATCAAGTGACTCGTATGCATTGTGATATATATGTGAGTTCATATGTCATATATATATGAACTCTGTACAACTTTCATCCCATACCTGTTGGTAATTCCTAATTTAGAATGTGCCCTAAACTCAGCAGAACAAGTAATGTGCAAAATGAATTTCAAAGCGTGAAATAGCAGTATATCCACTGATTAGAACAAGATCTGAACTTAAAGGACAAGATCTGGCTTTATTTTAATGCTTAAAATTTAAGCCTTCTTATGACATCTTTGGTGTAGCACAGACCTCTTATAAATTAGTCTGATAAATCTGAGATGTGTTTGTAAGGCATGGCTCAACATGACGCATCATCACCCTGGGACTTTGAAAATGCTAGCTTATACTTAAAAAGTCTTTATTGCTTCAATTATTAATTACTTTCACTATAAGATTATGATATTTTAATTATTTAGATTTCTTTTTTTTTTTGCTTCAGCTTGCAGCCATTGAATGCGGATGTATTTGGCTGTTACAGTGTCAAACCTCCTACATTTCTGGTCCCTTTGGTAAGTATATATGATCACCAAATCCTGTAAATGCTATTCATAAATTTAAATTCTTGCATCTTTAGGACATGTTTTTAAACTTTTTCATGATACCAATAGTGATTCTGTAAACACTTTTCCATTTCTTCAGCATCTGAAGTTGCAGAAGACAGTTAAAGCTTATAGTAACAGGTTCTTCAGTAAAGACCATATAATTACGACATAAATATTGAAATATATTAAATAAGCATACTGAACAAGGTTTTTATATGTAGGACAATCTCTCTTTTAAGAAGAGGGAGAATGTCAAAGGCTTTTACTGCCTGAGGCAGGGATCTGTAGGAGCAGACAGAAGTGTCTCCTGAGTTATCCTATTTAAAGCTGCCTTGAAGAATGCTAACTCTACTTCTGCTTCCTCCCTGCTGCAAGAAAAATACCACATATAGGGGAAAAAAATTTTGAAAAAATAAAATACACATATACCATGTATACTGTAGAATCAACTTGGAACTAAGCTTGTGGTCTGATTAACAGAAGTGAATCTGGGTTCTTGTGGTATCATTTATTACTGCTAAAGTTCTCTCTTGCCTACATTCTGTTTAAATACGTGCTGCTGTCCTTGTCTTTGTTTTTATAACTTGTCCTTCTTCCAAAAGATTCTGGCCTTTGTTTTACCTCTGCCCTACTTTGATTTCTGATGTTGACACCATTCAGAGGCTTCCATTCATTGCTTTCCTTACCATCACTTTCTCAGTACTGGTTCTTGGCCTTCATATATATTTTGCAATGTTTTTCACGGCCTGTCTTGCCCCATCTTTCCCCTTTCACTATGAAATAGGAGAGTTTTACTCTCCATTTGTTTGTAAGATGGCAAGGAAATACTGATAGTCATTCAAAGTGTACATTAAGGACCATCTTCAGATGTGAAATTAAACATATTCTGATAATTCAAATATTGAGGTTTAGGGTAATTGCCACTGAATACTTGAATTTCATTATATATCATATAATTCATGGCCTCAGCAAGTCAAATCATACAGGTAGCAATTTGATAGGCATGAGAAAAAATTGTTTCAGAATCCAGATTGATATTGTGCATGAGACAAATAGTGATCTAAAATTCACTACAAAGTCTTTCCTGTCTATCTATTGTTCTCATAGTGTTTGAGAAGAATTAAAGTATATCTGCTCTTGATGCTGTTAAAGTCACTGCAGTCCACTGTACTTTGCTGTCTAAAGAGTAAACCCAAAATATTTTACAGCACTGGAAACTCAATTATGATGTTATAGTAAGTTTAAATAAATATTAAACATTTTATTAATATTAAATATATTTTAGTCAATTTTTTACCTATTATACTGAATGTCAAAGAATGTCTAACATCCACCTCTGATTTTACTTCAACAGATTCCTTTTTAATAGACACATAAACATAAACAGATACACAGATAAAGCCTCTCATTCCACATCCCACAAAATGTTTTAAACATAAATTTTAGGTAAGATTCAATTAACTAATGTGGAATTAAAGTGACATGTCCAAAGGAGAAAGAATGTGAATTGGTTTAAAATCAATGTACAAAGACATCTGCTGATGTCCAGTAAGTTCTTCCCTTTCCCCTTGCTTTTCTACTTGTCATTTTACCATTATCTCCTTTTTTTCCTGTGATTATTTCCTTGATCTTCTGTAGCTCTTATTCCTAACAATATGAAATATCAAAAAGTTCATTTGGACACCTTATTCATCACAAATTTTCAGCACAGAGAGAGTGATGATTCTTGGCTTCTTTGTGACAGAAATTCAAGCAACTTTTTATTGTCTCCATCCATTCATGAAACACAAAATTCTTCTCGCACTTCTTCATTAGCAATAATTTGCAACAGGGGAGCAGAATTATTGGGAAAGATAAACACACAGACACACAGATTGTTCAGAATCCAATTCCATATGCCACGACTCATCACTCATTTGAGAACCCAAACTTCCTGTTCTCCTCATTCTTCATCAAAATCAGGATATTGTAATTAAAGAAGCAGACCTGTTATCCTTGGTTATTTATTTATATTCTGATTCAGTAGTCTGAAGGATTTCATACTTTGCATTGCATTTTAAGAGTAAGACGCTTGCTAATCAGCTAATCTTTCTAATTTTGACAAGGAAGCTCCAGAATCTGGAAATTTAGGTGAAGGACCAAATATCATAAAAACAACTCCAATAATCTCTTCACATATTTCCAAACCCTTTATATCACAACAAGCTTGATCATCTATGAAATGTAAATAATTTTAACAATTCAGCTATATTAACTCATTATTAAATAACCCCTTTTCTTTCAGTTCCCATTCCCTCCTCTTCTCTTTAAATATTAAATATGCACTTCCATGTCATTCCTGAAGCTACTTATCTAAATCCAGCAGACTTCACATTTCCACATCAGATTCCAAAAACTACCAGATTCCATGTGTGTGTGTTTTTCCCTAAAACCAGACCTAAATTACTCTAACGGGTGAGAATAACTCAAAATTACGGATATTAGGGAACTCCTGTAGAATACTGATTTAAATAACTTCTCTGATCCTAGTGCTAGGATGCAGGGGAGTTTAGTGATTCATGACACCTGTCTTCAAGTATATTACTGCACTCAAAATGCTACATTTATTCAGTCAGTTGTGAGACAACAAAATGAGAACAAAAGCAGCAACAAAAAATTGAAGCCTTTTTTCAGTATCCTCTATTAATCAAAACCGGTGTGAGTTATTTGATTTTTGTGTTTCTTAATCACACTGAATTACAGTAACTGATCTATTAATAACAAAGAATTTATTGCTACTTTTATTTTAGCATCTACTTTCACTGGGTCATTCTGAAAAAGTCAAATAAAAAACCCAACTCTCCTAATTCAGATATTTTTATAAATCTGACAAACATGAATGAATACTTTAATGCTCTCAGATGTGATTGCATGGAGTTCTTTGCAAACTATGATTTCATTGGATACATATAATTTCATCTCACAGAAACTTTTCTATTCAAGTCTTATTTTATGATTACATTCAGAATGAAAAATCTATTCAGCTTACATTCAACACAGAATTTAGTAGTTGAAAACTTTGTACCTTATTTTCTACCTCTGATTCTATTTTTCTTTAAGTTGTATTTGAGTTTGTGATACCTTAACAGTTTAATTTCTGCTTTTCTTTAATATTTCTCTTTTGCATATATTATTAAAATTTTAGCAGTATACCAGGAAAAGGCTGGACTTGAATTTGCATAATGATATGTTTTACCTCAAAAATGACAAGTTTTAGAAGAAAACAAAATTCCAAATTTTTTTTAATCATTTCATTATTTCAGCACCCTCCTCTCCATTCCAGAAATATTTTCAGTATTTTTCTCAAGTGCATTAACTTCTAAACAGTTTTCAAATTGCAATATGACACATATAGACCCATAAAAAATTCAAAAGATCTCAAAATTACATGTCAAGTTTTCAGGGATGTCAGTTCACAGCCTTTGTTCTGAAGTTGGTATCCAAAGGAAAAAAAGAAACAAGCATGTAGGGCTAAGAAACGAAGTACATTAGTGTATATTAGCAATGACACACTAATGATGACACACTAATGGGGTTGCACAAGTTTCTGGTTGATTTGGGACAAGGACAGAGGAATTCTGCATCTGCTCTGAGTACGTCTGGATGAAGACTGATAGAAATGGAATCTGAAAAAATGTCCTTCAGGGTCCAAGGCAAAATATTTTGAATAAACAATAGATTAGTTCTTGATAATACACTTTAAATGTCTTCAATTTCCTCTTTCATATTTTTCTTTCTCTCTTTGTGCATCTAGCAGAATGTACATGTATGCTACACAAAAGAATGAAGGAGTGAGGTGGGACTTGGCTCTCTTATTACCCATATAAATGAGAGAGATTTCTAAATCAGAATTAGATGGACATCTCTGGAGGACAATTTACCAAGCTTCTTAGATACCTATTTAAGAATTTCTTAATCACTTCAAGATATATTGATTGCTTACTTCTAGTTTTCAACATATGAGCATAAAAGATCTTGGACCATGCAATGCATTACTGATCCTGGCCTAAGAACTTTACCCATGACATATCTCAACATCTTTATAAATACTAATATTAATTAAAAACCCTGAAACCTCTTTGTACATCCTATCTTCTGGTCCTCTAGATTAATTTGGGAACTTTGGAGACATGTATTGAAGAGTTTTTTTCCAGAAAATCTTCATCATTATCCACAGGAATGGTCTTCTTAACCCAGGCCATGAATAGATGCAAAGAGGACTCACTACCACGTTCATAAACCATGGTGTAACCTCAGGACTGGAGACATTGCTGTCCTTATTCCTACTCTGCAGAGAGAGAGATATATTCAGGGCAATGGGATCCACTGTGGGGTTTTTTTTGTTTTTTTTGGGTTTTTTTTTTGTGTGGGGTCAAGCTGCATGGTTCACAGTGGCATGAAAATAATTTGGATTTTGTGCTTTGGAGAGGCAGAAAGGTCTCATTACTATTCTTTAAAGGGCAAGACCATCCTGTTAGTGTACTCTTTGTCTACTACTTCCACTTACAGTAATAATCACTTTTCCTGTCTGTTAAAGCCTACAGGACTGACAAGAGAGAGAGAAGGGATTCTTTTCTCTTTTGTAGTTGCTTACAGGTTGGTGGCAGGAGAGGGATTCTAGCAAAATTTTAGTGGTGTAGACAGCATTATGAGAAGCAAGACAGTCAGAAAAAAAACAAACAAAAAAGTTAAATAGGTTAAAAGTTTATTACCTTCTTGTTCTTCGCTCAGCAAGGGCCTTTTCGATTCCATTTTCTATTTCATCTTACTAATGGCAGCACACACCATCAACCAAATAGCAGCTACATCAACTAGAGATGAAATCCCAGCATGCCTCACTCTCCTCTGTTATGTTTGCCCAAAGAAAAGAAAGTCCAGGAAGTAATTTTAAAAAAATACCAAAATTGCAAATTTTTTGATAGCTAAATAAACATATTTTTCTATATTACTTGTAAAACATACATCATTTCAAACATATGACACATTGGTTATCCTAGCATCAGATATTCAAAACTATGTAACCGGGAAAAAACCTATTGATATATAGGTATATATAGAGGTAAATACCAGAAAATAACACATAAGCCATTTATGATTAGAAAACAGGAGAGAAGTAATTTGGCACCTTTTAAGTTATTGGAACAATAAGATGTGATCTGAAAAAGTTAATTGGTATCCACATTGTTCCTGTTCAACAGATTTGATTCCATTTTATTGTAACTCAGTGAGTTGTTTCAGAACCAAGCAAATATAAATTTATTATTAAATACTGTAAAATTAACATACGACAAAGCCTAGATTGTGCCTGGGGTGAGATACAGATAGAATGCTAGTTTTGTACATTACTGTCAGAGTAGATCTTGCATAAATAAAATAAAAGACCTTAAAATATTCAGTTAAGTGTTGTGCCAAATTTTTCGCTGGATAACAGAAAATGAAGCAGCATATGCAAGAGTCTGATTCACTAAAATAAGTGCCTGTGATCTTGAATCTGGCTATTCCAGAATTTATGAGAGCTACTATAACTGTTACTACTTTATTTAATATTTTTTCAATTTATTTATGTATTTCCCATCTTATTAGCTGCAAGAACAGATTATTGTAATTGTCTCTGCTACAGTGTGCTGAGCTCAAGTTATCTCCAAATTACAGGATGTCCAAAGCCCCTCGTCTCAACTTAGCCTTCAGTGTTAACAGACAATCTATTAGTACTACCTTTGAAGACTTAAAGTGGCTGTTTTTTTTCAACTAGAACTATTTTCAAAATATGGATTCTATTTCTTGGGCCATTAAACAAATTTAAATGCTCATATCTGAGCTTCCAGTGAGCATATACCACATACTTATCCCTCTGATCAAAATCTGTGAACTATGTCTTTAAAGTTTCAAAATCTTGTATCCCTTCTAATTTTTCTCTGTTATCTGTTAGGCTTCGGTTTGATTTTGTTTTGTGTTTGAGGGGGGTGGTGTTTGGGTTGTTTCTTTTTTTATTTTTTTACATATTTCTGTTCTTTATCTATAATTCAAATGTACTGTATAAACAAGATAGCTTCAGATTTTGCCTTTTATTTACATTTCCTGGTTTGGTTTTTTTCTAAATAAAAAGTTAAATAATTGGACAGAAATTATGAAGCTGATAGTCTCATTAATTACAGGATTTCCATTAAAATACTAGGTAAGGTTAAAAACTCCCAGTTTTCAGAAATGCCTTAATTCTTATTTCTTTTTACCAGTTTTCAAAGTTCTGCAAGATTTCATGTACATGCCTGGAGGGGTCACCAGACTCTCCTTGTTTTATATGATCCACCTAACAGCTGTGCAATGGTAGGGCTTTTTCCTATTTGAAACAACTAGTTTCCTCCTTAAAACTGATGTTAAAATATCTCTATTTCAAAGTGAATGAAGATTGATGGTAAGAAATTTTGGCCACAATTTAATCTATTATTTTATTTTAATAAATGGATTCTGTTTTATTTCTCATAATACTGTAAAATTCAGAGAGGAATGTGATTAAATGAATTTTATTTGCTAATTTAACTAAAATATAGTCTATAAAAACTTATGATCAAAAAAGGCCTGAAGTGTCAATTTACTAAATGTAGCAAAAGGGAATGAAAAAAAAATTTTTTTACCTGTCCAAGAAAAAAAGATAAAATTTTTACAATTGTTTTTATTTTTCAAGATGTGTTAACACACCTGTTATGAAGTGATTTGTAAACTCTGTGTTCTTCAAAGCATGGTGCTTGCATTACTTTATGCATTACTTTATGTATTACTCACAGGACCTTCAGAAGGAGTTTTCAGTTAAAGTTCTTACTCCAGTGAAGGTATAATGTATAACAAGTCATTCCAAGACAATGTAGCTTCTTATGTTTAATTGTAACTTCTTGAGACTGAAATTTTCTGTTGCGTGTTCTTTTCCTGTGGTAATGGAAAGAATTACTTAGGTTTTGCAAATATGAGACACTTTATAAATTTTAGTGAATAGTATGAGATGCTGCTTACCATTAATGATAGGAAATATTGTTGTCAAATACATTATTTTTACTTCCCTGAATAGATAAAGAGAACCCAAAAAAAGCTGAAAAAAAAGCCAAAAACTTGTCATGTTACATAAAACACTGCCTTTTATAGACTACAGATCAAGCATGATTGACAGCGAGCAAAATGAAATTTACTGAATATTCTAATATGAATAGAGAAAACCAACTTGGACATCCAAGTGATAAGTTCCATCAAGGCTGGAAATTCATGCAAATTATTTGACAGGCATGCAAAAATGAGGCAGATTGCCACTCACTGAATAACAGGAACTGAACCCTGACTGCTGGTATCATGGTAAATGTGGCAGTCAGATGCATGGATGTCTCTTTCTCCTCACACTCAAGCACATTTAGAGGCTTAGGAAAATGAAGTTATTAATATACATCTTCAGTTAAATCACATATTCAGCCTTACATTCTAAGAATGGTCTTCCTTGTATCCAGTTGGACTCAGTGCCTTTTCGTTCAAAGGTGATCTCACTAAGGTTTAGGTCTTTCCCTATTTTAAAGAAAGTAAGTTCATAAAGACTCTTTTTCCTGTGGTATAGAGAGGTTTTCATCTAGCCTTTTTCTACTATTCAGAGATCTTTACAAAAACTGAGGTAACTATTCATAGTTTTAATTTTCAAGTTATTGGTTTTTTTTCTGTTTGCTGAACCAAAATATTTAGACAAATACATGTTAAAAGTCGGGTGTCTGTACTATCTATTTTTCAGACAGAATTTCTAACTTAATTCATCTTGGAAAAAACTAATGGATAAATGAACAATTTTTTCAAAAGGTTTCAATTTAATTATGTGAATGAATTTTTGGAAGACTTTGAAATATGGTACTTTGTTCTGGTGATGAAAAAGAAGAATTAATAGAAAAAACCCACTATGAACTCCAGAAAATGCTCAGTAGGCCTCAAGATTATACAAGAACGAAAATATTTCTTTGTATATTTTTTTCATATTTTTCTTATGTTTTTTAAATGAAAAAAAAAAAGGAAGAATTAGGAGATTTAAGAGAGAAAAATTGTAAAATAATTAAAATATAGATTTTTCAAAGTATGAATCATCAATATTATGCATTATGAAATTACTGAATTTGTAGAGGAATCTGGGATCCTAGGAGGGTTTCCTTAGCTCTTTGAGAATACAGTACTATAAAATGCAAAGGTAAACCATTTTTCCTATAATTTAAATTTTTACCGCTTGCCGTAGAAAATGAGGTTTTTCTTTCTCAATGTCTGGCATAATATTTCAAAATAAACATAACAAGAAACACAGGGAAATTTAGAAATTTAGTTAGCATTGACTGAAAACAGACAAAATCTGCAAACATAAATCTGGACTCCACTGTTCTACAACACTAAGCTCGAAATATTTTATTTCTTATCTGGTAATTTAACACTAGAAAATAAAGTATTATAGACTATGACTATTCCTATGCTTTTTTTCCTATTATTTTTTTAATCTCTCTTGAATTTATCGCTTTGCAAATACCAATTTTATCTCTAAAAAATTCTCAAAATATGATGGTTTTACCATTTTAAATTCCCAGAGCTTAAGCAAAGGCCCATGACATTTTTCAGTCCTTATTTTATATAATCTAAAATATGAGAAATGACTAATATAACACTGTAGAAAAAAAAGTGGATGAAATCCTATAAGAAAAGATAACACTGATATCAAAACAGAAAAGCCTCAGAATACAGGATTTTAAACTTTTTGATTTTAATAACACCTAAATATGAAGTGTTTCAGAAACTAAAAGATTTTTGCTGACAGGGAAGTTAGTGTCCAGGGAACTATGTTTACAATTTGCAGTGTATTAACTCTTTTGCACAGACAGCCGAATTTACATTAATTACTTTACAAAGGTAATATAGAGGCCTAATGTGTTTGTTTACTCATAACAGGCTGTGTTTATGTCTGTCCAAACCAGACAATTCTGAAGCACTTGTCAGACCTCCTAAATCTGATCTTACATAACCCTACAGAAAGAGATACAGAAAACTACTTCACTGACTTAAGGCTGGATCTAGGGCTAAAGGGTTTGAAACTCAAGAGTTAGGATGCAAGAATGGATGTGATGTCCCATAACCAAATTTTTGGGAAAAAAATTAAAGTCAGCATTACTAATATTATTGTTAATACCCCCTCATATACTAATTATACACTTACAAGAATGAATAACTTACAGATCAATAATTCCAATAATGTAGTGTAATATTATTACACATTTTTCTTATAAGTAGGCTATGAACAAAACTGGGGGTCTAGCCTTTTTTTTTTTTAATCTTATCTATGAATATATGTTGAACATGAAACACCAAATAACTACTACGAGCACAATAATGTTATCAGGAGTAGCATAACTAAAGCACCATTTCCTGCCAGTTTCACTTGCCATGACCCTTCAGCTAATATACCTTGGTTGGAGAAATTTGCAAGCTTCTTGCCATAGTCTTTTAAAAAAGATTAATACAAAGTGACTAAGAAAGATTTGTATAAAACACTGCTGCCTCTGACTTTTAGTATTATTTGCAAAAAATGGCCTACAGTCTAAAAGCTTCTAGAACCTATTCCTATTCAAATTTAAGTCAATGAGAGCAGAAATTAGGCTTAAGAAACTTGCCAAATTTTATTGGTTTTTTTCATGTACAACATAACAAGATTATATCTCATGCTTGATTACACTTTCATAAAGATTAGGGGTTTATTCTCCTCAGTTTTAGCAGTTAACCAAATAAAAGTTTTGCTACTTTTATACGTACGTAAAGGAAGCCAATCTTCTATGCTTGCTAGATTTAGGAAGTAAATTTCTGTTTATTATGAATAATATTATAATAGAACAAAAATGTTATATAATAGAAACAAATAGGTGAAATATTCAACCTTTTCTTGGTATTGAAGAAAACTTAATTTTTAATATTAGCTTTTTGAATCTGATAATAATTGTGATAAACATCAGTGTTAAATATGCCACACTACAAAATTCTAAAGCAAGAATAAAATACTTTTATACAGGTTTTCATTATAAGCTGGAGTTCTGAGTCTTGCCCTAGGGCAAGAATGGTAGATATCTTCACGAAGGGAAAGGCAAAATGTAGTGATTCTAAAACTTTAAGCCCTTACTTAAGAGAAGTATAATGGGAAAGGGCACTTTTAAGTGAGTCATTGTGTCATGCCAACATCCTAATCACACTTCCTGCAGTCTACAGACAAATAACCTTAAGTCATTTGGGATTTTCTAGGCTAACAATATAAAAGCATCTCTTCTCCACCTTTTCAGTAATGAACATATTTTCTGCTCCATTACCCTCCATTAACTGGGTACCATTAGCAGTATTATGCAATATTTCTGTCATTCAGCCAGCCTAATACAAGCATAAACCAGGGTATTTTGTTGGCAATAGGAGACCTAATAAGAGTGAAAATGGATTGCTTTACCTTTAACTCAACAGGAAACTTTTCCTGACGTGAGGACAAAATCATGAAGCATTTTCCCAGGCCATATCTCCCTTATGTATTGCACAAAACTGTCAGCAGTTGCTGCTGAAACATGTTTTGAAAACTCTTTTTATCTATTCATGTATTTTCCTTTCAATATCCTTGAAAAGAAGGGTCAGAAAAAAATCAGAGAAAGAGGATTAGATGTAACTTTTTTCAGTGATTATGAAGTGCCTTGAAGATATTTCACTTCATTAAGCACTAACAGCTTGGAAAGAATACTAAGGTATAAAAATGCTAATAAGAATTTGGACATCCTAAGTTGAAAAATGTGTAGCATTTTCAAGCTGCTTTCACTGCCACTTTTTCTTCAGAATTGTATTCATAAAACATCGAGCAAACAATTTGGGCCACATAATGAACAGAAAAATAATGAATAGTAAATAATTTGTATTATACTGAGAAGCTCCCTAGTTCATCCAACACTATTAACTGATAACTAATTACAACATGGCATAAAACCTGTATTAAATCACAAGTGTGGGGTTGCCAGCAGAAAAATATTGAAGGAAAGATATCAGTTTGTGATACACAATAATGTTATTTCTAAAGCACTCCATTGACTGGTGGATTTAGTCTGATTTTAGACGACTGATAAAGAATTTTGAAATAACTTCACTTGACATTCTCATAAGCACTAAGAAATAAGAAGTTAGCAAATTACTGTGGAAGAGCAAAACTAAACACACGAACACACCCATAAAGAAATTGTCAGAGAAGTTACTGAATTATTTGTTGTCAGTTTGGAAAGACAAAAGTAGTCTAACAAATGTGTAGCAAGGATTTCTCTTGCATTGAGTACTGTTTAATTGCTATATTAATTTTCTGTATAATAAAATAGAGAATATGTGTGTCATATATGCTGACCACAAAAGATTAGGTTAGCTGGGAACATTCAAGGAATGAAAAGTCAATTTTTTTTTAAATTACTTATTTGTCTTAATATGGTTAATTGATTTATGTCACATAATTAATACCACCAGGGGACAGATGTAGACTTCAAAATAAACAAAATACAAGGAAAATACCTGAGACCAATAACTTCCAACACAAAGAGAACTATGTTCTAAGAGGACAACATAAAATAGAAGTGAGGTTGAGACCATGATGTAGATCACACAATAGATAAAAATCAGTAATTGATCCATGTCACAGAAATAGAACAGGTATGATTTATCTGAATGTTTGTAACTACAATATGGACATCTATATCTTCAATTCATCCTAAGTTTTCCTGCTGGTGTGACCAGATGAAATGTGGATATGGATGGCTAAAATTAGGATAGATGGATAGTATTAACACTCTCAAAACTGAGAATACCAAGACTGTTTTATGAACCTATTTATATTCAGAAATGAGGCTTGGCATCTTGAAAATTAAATGTTTTGTAAGACATCTCTGTGTTAAGAGATATTATAGGCAGACATTCTCAGCTTCTAAATACTCTTACAGTCTATCAATTCTTCAGTTTGGAGAGGACAAGATGGCCATGACTAGAACAAAGAATTTGACTCTTTCTGGACTGGAGTACTGGAGTCTTTGGATACCTATATACTGGTATAATAAATACTTCCAGTTGTGTGTCTAGGCATTTGACCCTTGTCATTCGTACTTTTTCTTTGCCAGATTCGATCTCCTGCATATTTTCTCTTGAGCTATTTATCAGTCTCCCAAAACTACTCTGTGTGATAATCCCCATGAGAGATATCAAGTACAACGCTATCTCAGAAGACCTTACTTTTGTACAAATACAACAATTTAAGGATATGTGGAATGTCAGAACACCTGATTTATTAGGCTATTTCCTTAAGGATAAGAAAAAACAATAAACCAAACACACAAACTCATGAACAGGAAAAAAACTCTGAGACAATAAAAAGAAGCATAGATCTCAGGCTACTGGCTGAAGGGCCACTGAGTTAATAACTCAAGTGTAACCTTGATACTTTGCAACTGATAAAATCATCATTGTTCTCATAAAAAACTGCAAAAACCCAACCCTCTCTATGAGACATTTGAAGGGGCTTGAGAGATTGCATAAAACTTCTGAGTTGAGGCAAAGAGGAACAAATATTATTGTATGATGTTCAGAGGAAGGCTCAAAAGAGGGATCAAGGTAGACCTCAAAAGAATGATGGTAAATTGAAGAGAAGAGAGGCTGAAATAGGGCAGTAGTATTTAAGAAAGGATCTTGAAAGTACACGTCCTGTCAAGCCTGATTACCACAGACCATTCTGTCTTCTCCTTAAACTACCTTCTTAACTAATTTCCTGTGTATGTGCTCTGTGTGGGACAGTAGTGAGCTTAAAGTTGAACTTAACAGCAAACAGCATGAGGGGTCTGCTGCTGGGGAAGACATAAGCGAACCAGCTGAGAGACAGACTTGTTAAGTGTGGACATATCTGTGTGTGTGTGTTCATGTGAGTCTGATCTGCTAAGCACAGTTAGAGACAGAACAGGTGGTTAAAACAGGGTCTTTGTAATGCTGATGGGTATGTAAGCACTCTGTGTGTGTGTGTGTGTGTGTGTACACAATGCTGATAAAGTCACAACTCTCCTGCCTGTCTTCCCTATCCTGCTGGTGGTTGGTCATGCTTGTAAAGAGAACATGTAGTGACTGCAGATTTAGTGACCAGTCTTATCTCAGACTGGATCTGGGGAAGAGGAATAAAGGCCACCTCACATGCAGCAGAACAAGGTTGAGGAACCAGTCCCATCTCTCTTACTTGAGCTCCAGAACTTCACTCCTAGAACAACACTGTCAAAAACAAAACTTCATCCTGATCATGGTCAGAGACACTTTGGAGCTCATAAATGAGTAATTTGATAAACTACCAATAGATCCTTCTACACTTCCCAGGCTAGTTCAGTGATTGATAGTTTTTTGTTCGTTTGTTTGTGTGGATTCATTTTACTGATCTGCCTTGTCAATTTTCTTTAACTTAGAGTTTATTTTATAATAAAACGAAAGACCTATACTTGTGTGAATACCAATTTTGTTATCATAGAGAATGGAGGACACTGAGGTGATTAGCTAGTAATGAAAAAGGTACATAAGACAAGGTTGTGCTGGCAGCATTATGGACAGAAATAACCAAGAACGGTAGTGGTGGCAGCAGGTTTTGGTGTGAGATATCAGTGGGAGGGTGCTGACTTAAAGCATGTTCTGATCTTGACTTGGTGTATGATGTACTTTGTATGTCTTTTTGTCTGTGGACCAGCTGTGCGTGAAGTAGGTGAAATGAGAGTGCAGCAGGTGTGATGTGCTTGAGAAGCACTGCAGGATGTGATCTGTGAAAGGGTGAGTGTGAGCTAACATTCACTTGGGACAAAGCCACTATTTTGCATATGTTGTACGCTTACAGTAGATACTTATGTCAAGATGACCCAATTTATTTCAGAGTCAAAGAGCCTGCCCTGGCCTATTTTACTTATCAATAGAGATATTGCTCTTAGAGTAAACACCAGAATTAGGAAAGCTTGTATTAATCATAAATTAGCTAGTAATGTACTTGAGCTTTTTAATCCTAAAATACAAAATATAAATTAATGTACTATAAGTTAAGTCAAATTATTTCAGCATACCGCAAAAATATAAAGCATACTTTTATTTAAACTCAATGCATACATTCTCCAGTAGTTTAATCTCTCAGAATGTCCTCCTTTATAGACAGGAGTGTATGTGATTAGAAAATGCTAGAATGCAATAGCAACATACAAAAGAAGAGTAATTTTGTCCTCTCTGGAGGGGGAAAAAAATCCTTATTAAATTCACAGTAACTGTATCTGTTTATTGCTGTCTGAAAAAATGAAAGAAAAATTAAACTATTTTAATAAGCTGTTTTCATATAAATATTTCTCAAGCATTGACTTGCAAGAAAATATCTGGTCAGCCTTTAAAATTAAAGAGGTATTTTTACTTTTTGACCACCTATGCTAACCAATGATAATGGAATAAAAATTTTTTTGAGCACCACTCAGCAGTGTAAAACTGTATAGCTGAAAAATGAGAAGTTTTAAGCAGATGATGAAAGCACTCAGGTGAATACTTAAAGTCTGAGTTGTTAGAAGAAGCATTATGATACAACCTTTTACGTGCCTGAATTTTTTAGAAGGCTAGATACATAATGTTGTATCCATAATACACATGAGAGTGGCAAGTAAAGCTCTGTAAGATTCTAGTAACTAAAGAAAAAGTAAAGTCAGAACAGTCTATGTCCTATCACTAGGCTGAGGAGAAATCCTGGCAAAACTTTGAACGGAAGTTTTATGAGCCATATTGCCTTTTGAGTTTTGACCCAGTTCTATGTCTCCATGACACATACAAAAAAGTAGGAAAAGCAGCAATATTTTGACAGATTTTATTAGTAGTAACATTATTTAAATAATGTATTTCACCTTGGTCAAAACAAAAGTTCACATACTCAGTTTATGCTGAATTCACGTGTCAGTTGCTGTTGATGCTTGAGATCCAGGACCATGCCAAGGCAGCAGTGGCAAGTACAACTTATATTCTACGAGCAATGCTTTCCATGCTTCAGAAAAATCAATTCTTATGTACTGAGGGAAATCATCTCCCACAGCCTGTGATAATGAGGAAAGTCTGCTATGAATAAATATTCTTCTTGCTGTCGAAGTACCTTCCTTCATACCATATACACCTTCAGTAAACTAATGCTGGTGAATATAATTTCAAAAATGTCACAGGATCAATCAACCATTACTTTGTTCCATACATGAGTAGTATTCTATTTATGAGCTCCATGATTCATAAGCTTGAATCACTGGGTAAAATATGCAAAAACACATTCAAGAAAACAAATTTCTATTGATGTCTATGGCATCTAGGCAACGGGCATCCTGTGAGGAAGTGGTTCATAACTTAGTTTTATAAACAGTGATATTACTTATTATTTGAGTTATGTGATGTGCCTAACACTAGAAAGAAGAAGGACTGTCACAGTCATATACTCCACTGATTCTTCTCCATTAGTCTTGCCAGGACAGAGCTGTTGTCAGGCAGCCTGGAAGATACACAGCTGAACATTATGTAGATTATATTGTTTTCCATGTCAGTTATGAACTGTAATTAGACATTAAGCAAAACATACAGTGACAAGAATAATGAAGGCTGTGGATACTGCTTAGAGAAGTTACAAATTATCTATACAGGAGAAATTTGCAAACAGAATGTATAAATATCTGCTAGTAATTATTCAAGTGAGATTATTTACAGGGAGAAGAAATTTCTGTTATTCAGCTGCAAAAATAGGTAAGCTTTGAAACTGCCAATGTGTCTTCAGGTCTGAAACAACAACAACAAAAAAATTCTGTAAAATTAGAACAATTTATAGATCATGTAGTTCTACTGCTTTGAAGTCAGTGAATATTCTAAATAATCTCTCAAGGCCACAATTTTCTATTTTGAAAGTACTTTTATCTTGTGCTAATTATGGTGAGGATTTGGCTGCACAGTTTCAGAAGATTTTGGATTCTTGCTCATTTGGCTGATGGTAGAATAACCAGATGCAATCAGGGGTCCACAATACCACAGAAGTATGAAATAACAATGTAGACCCAAGCTCAAGCTGGCAGATCAGGGTAAGGATCGGTGACACTTGGGTGTATCTACTGTAATATTTGGGGTACTTTACAAATACCTAACTACATGAGTTCATATTTTTCTAGTGTGAAGTGCTGAGATCTTTGGCAAAGAGAACTCACAGCAGGTGAAATGAGCTAATTTCTGCTGCTCATTTATTTGCAGTATTTTTTTTTGTTTCGTAGTTCTTCAGTAATATATCACCTTATTTTTTTCTTAAATAAAAAGGTGATAAATTAGCAGAATGATCTATGATATATTCTATCATTCTTGAAATTCAAATAATTTAAGGCTGCTGTTCTTTGCACTAAGGATCTTTACATGACCTCCTGTAGATGACCTGAGAAGCATTAGGAAGCACATCCAGCCTGGCACTTCCCTGACTACACAGGGCAACCAGGCATAAGTTTTGCTAGAGAAAATAACTCAAAATAAAGTTATTCTCTAGCTTCAGTCTGACATTGTTAGGCAGAAAACTGCTCCAAAGTTATCCTGAAGAGACCCAAACACTCCTTTACTTCATCATGTATTTCTCTTTTTCCTTTTCAAGTCCTTCTTTACCACTCTCATTCCTTTACAAATAAACAGCTCACTTTTCTTTCCCTTTTTCGAAGAGCTATGGTTTAGCAGACTTTACAACGTTATTCGGTGTTTATGATTTGATTGTCCTGGTAATTTCTACCTTGTTCAGCAATTCTGCTAAGCTACTGCTTTATTTTGTTGTGTAGTTTCCTGCTGTATTTTATGCTGTTGTCTTTTTAATGGAACTCTGGGTCAGAGCTAGCCCTTTGTGTATGCATTAGTCTTATCCCATTATCTGAAGCAGCCTGCTATTCCTCATATTGCTATTTTTCAGAGGTGCCACATGTCAGGATTCACCATAATATTCTATGTCATAGTCTGAATGTTCCTATACCTCTATGACATTCTGTCATTTCACTGCCTGGTTATATAGATGAGCAATGGTGGGGAAATAGTAAATAAACATTTTTTTTAATTAATTTCACAGTTGCCATTTTAGAAGTAGGGACGACCTAAGGTGCTGAGTAGTAACGCTGTAAATTGTCGGACACATGATGTGGCAACCATTCAACTTAAATGAAATATTTTCTTTTTTGAGTTCTTCTACTGGGAGGATAAAAACTAAGTGCATATTAGCTAATGAAATTAAAAAGATTAGGTCCTATACACAGAGCTTACAAAAGAATAAAGAGACATAGAGATAAAATTCTGGACCTAATGATTTAAATTGCTAAGATTGTTTTATTTCTAGTTATCACTTGATGTCAAGAGATCCATTTTTTTCCATTTTGTCAATGATAATTTTGTACAAGTGTATTAACAACTGATTAAATACGAATAATTGAACTACGAGACTTTCAATATAAAAAGAGTTGTACATTTAATTATTTAATTAATCTGACAATAATTCTGTCAAATAAATTACTCACAGAGGAAGAAGTTATGGTCAAGAGAAATCTATGGATTGGTTACAGGGCAAAACAATGAACACCTAAAATTAAAGAGACCAGTTAACATACCAGCAATAAATTAAAGGTGTCTCATTAATTTTCTTAATACGTAGGGCATTTATGTTAATGAGCTTTATCAAATAAAATTGTTCAATCCAGAAGCTAATTCAGTAGTTAATATATAGCATGTAACAGTCCTGAAATTCTCAAAGAATGGTTGAAATGTTTCTATTACTCTTCCATTGGTAATAAATTCTGGTTTTCAAGCTCAACCAGAAAAGTTTTGATGACTAAACAGTTTGTGCTCATATGTTATGTCCTGCACAGAAGGGACTTTACTAGCAACTGAAAGATCACTGCAAATTATATTTATCTGAAAGGCAAATGAAAGAAACAATACCACTGATTTAGGTGTTTATATTCAGGGAAATCCTATCTGTATATATTTTTCCAGTGCTTCACCAGATTTACAAGAAACAGGATAAAATCTTTCTTTTGTTTCTACAGTGACTAGACCAAAATAAGGTGACATATGGTTTAATCCTGAAGGTCTTTCTTACTTGAATTGCAAATTGTGTCTCAGCTAAATCTTGTCCCATCAGATCTTACCAATTTCTTCTACAGGAAATGAAAAATTATTTTAGCTTCATCTGGCTTCACTGACATCAATGACCTCACTTTGCTGAAGGATAAATAATAGTTCTAGACATTGGGCTCTTGTTTTCCAGGATTTCTGAAAACTTAAAAATTTTGGAGTGTTTAGGCTGAATGATGGTAGTGGTGTATGAGTCAAATCAAAAGTGCAATTATAAGCAATTATTCATATAAATGGTCTTATGAAACAAAGCCTGGATAGCAAAATAAGAGATCCTGGAAGTGAGACGAAGCACTGTACTCTTGAATTTCAGTATTGTTTAATGGTTAATTAATTCCATGGTTTTATCTGTGTCAGCCTCAGTGAAATGGCTTGTGTGGCCTTAGTTAAGTACAAACACTATCTTCTTACCAGGAGTAAACACCACAGGTGAGTCAAGCTGTATACAAAGGAAATTAAGGCTGAATTGCTAGTTTTATTACTAAAACATTCATGTTCCATGCTTAAGAGCATTAACATTGAACCCCTTTGTCATCTTGTTCAATGGGAATATCACAAACACACCTTGGGATTGCACTTGACAACTTCAGATAATTTTTTTCTACCGCCTTGTAAAAATTCACCCTTACATTACAGCAGCAATAGAACTGACTAGCTCTAGCTTAAAACATGACTTCTCTTATGTGTTCTAGTCAGCACTATTTCAGGTGCATTTTTCACATGTACGACAGCTAATCTGAGAAAGAATCTGTGAGAAAGGATTATATATTTTCTCTTTCAGATTTTTATTTCCCTTAACTACAGCTTTGTACGTGCTTGCCAAAAAAATATGAGGTGAATTTCTGTGTTCATTTTCTTGGTGCCGTAGAGCTTCCAGCTCTAGTTTGGGGTCTTTTTCATAGTTTCTGTTTTTTTTGGTTGTTGGTGGTGTTTTATTTAATAAAAGGGATTATATGAGTTCTTTTCTCCTACTAAAATGAGTGAGGAGTTTTAAAGACCTTCTTTGTGTCTAACAGTTGTGGCAAGGGCCAGTGACAAAAAACATAGATGAGGTAATCAATGTCTTTTTTTCTCATAGCTCTCCATAGTGAGACAGATTCACATTGATAAGGATGAGTGTCAACAGACACAAGGCGGAACACTGAAAATTCCCACCACATAATAGGGGAAAAAAATTACCACAAGAGTTGTCAAACATTGGAAAAGGTTGTCTTGTAGGGCTGACGAAACTCCAGCCTTGAGATGTTCAAAATTAGGCTTTTGAGCAGAAGTTTGGATGATTTTCAGAGGTCCTTTGGCCTTAATTTTTCTCTAAACCAAAGTACTTACAAAAAATAAATAGAAATTTTGAAAACACATTAATTCATTAATTTCTCTCATTATCAGTTATTATTTGGGATACTGTACATATAGGTTTGTTACTGCTTGTGGATTTTTGTTTTATACTCTATCACTTATGTATAACATTATGTATACATAACAGATGTACTCTATCACATTATGTATAACACAGGGTCCTCAGACTAAAATTAAGACATTGGATATCACAGTACAGAAATTTACAGAAGCAAAATTTGTGTGATTTAGAGAAAAGAGTGAGTGCTATGCTCTCCCTCCTATACTTACACTTTTAAGGAGTAATTTAAAAAAACTAAAGCTTAAACATACTCTTATGGATATGTTAATTTGTTTCTGCCTCAGTTAATCACAACAAGGTCTATTTAAAGATCTATGTTGCTACTTTCTTTTCTAACACCAATTCTACTCCTTTTCATTGCCTTTCATACCAAGGGAGAAAAGTTCAGTTAAACCTTGGTGGGAACAAATAAACAGATAACCCAAACCAGGCAATCAAACAAAACCTAAAAAAAAGAAGTCCTGACCTGCTTCATTCTACTGCTATGCAATTTTACCTCAAGGAAATTCAGTCATAACTATAATGATACAAGCATATATTGCTCAGTAGCCCAGGAAACAGGTCCTCTTTGCAGTTGCCAAAATATCCTGTCTCTCTTCCACTTTAGAATTTTAAAAGCAGAAGAACAGCATCACAAATGCAACATCCAGCTGCTTCACTGTTTTGATGTTTTTTTCCCCCTGGCTGTTGTCATCAATTAACAGATTCCTCTGCTCAGCCTCAGATGCCAGGAAAGACATCTTGGTGAGATGCCTTAAGTCATATGGTTACAAAGCTGCTACAACTGTCATCCCCCTCCTTAAAGCTGGATACAGGAAATTATAGTCCCATCAGTCTTACTTTAGTTCCTGCAAAAGTTATGGAATAAATCCTCTTTTTGTAAGTCAAATGAAGTATGTGACTGGGGAAAGCCAGCCTGGATTCACCAAGAGCAAATCATTCTTGGTAACCTGATCACCTTCTATGACAAAGCAACCTGCTCAGTTGATGTGCATCAAGGGGTGGACATGATCTGTCTGGATTTATCCAAGGCTTTCAATACCATTTCCCACAGCCTGCTTCTAAAGAAGCTGATGCATTATGGCCCAGACAAGTGGTCTGTGTGGTACCCTCTTGTGTAATGAAACTCTGAGTTATCTTACTATTTTGGTGCAATCTGACTAAAAAATATAACTACAAGTGAACCTCTTAGAATAGATTCAAGTGCTTTTAGTCCCTAAATTAAAGGTTTATCGAATATGAAAATAAGCCTCAAAAAGATGAATCAAACAGGAAAAAAAACCCAAACCAAATCAAAAGTCTACTAAAAGGTGGTTTGAAAAGAAATTGCCCCATTGTTCATGATGGTCTTACTGGGCGAAAACTAATTACAGTTACACAAGATATATACTGTTTAATATTTTGGTCCACAATATAGTGCTATAGCCTACCTCCTCCTCTCACTTATTTAAAGTAAATAAATGTACTTCTGGGTTTGATATTGTGACCCATTGACAAGATAATTTATTGGAATGAGAAGACTCTGTAGAAAAGAGTAAAAATCTTAAGAAGCTCAAAACCTCCACAACTTATCCTTAGTGGGCTTCAGGAAATGAACAAACTGCTGAGCATTGTACAAGTATGGAAAAGAACCCTGTATTTCAGTCCTTGCACAGATTTATTTTCTCAGTTTAATGAATAGTGGTTTACATTAGATAAATATATTGTCAGCAGACTATTCTAGCCACTAGGAGGTAGAATTAATCCTTTTCTTGCTTGCTTGTTTTCTCTAATCATAATAGTGTGAACACAAATGCAAGATGAGTGTTGAGAGTATTTTCTTTTTGAAAGAAATGTGGACCATTTGAATCACTCAGGTGAAGCAGCCTCAATTTAGTTCCTCAATGACAGCTATAACCACATAATCTTTCTATCAGAAGTACATGTTTTAAATCTAAAAGCAAGACACATCCTGGTAAATTCATAATACAGTTCTGGACATTTCCCTTGAAGACTTGATTCTAAGCAGAAAGAGTCACAGCTACAAATCCATGTTTGCAATAACAAATCCAGCACTGATAGGTGGGAAAAAGTGGAGCTGAAGGTAAACTCCTGTTAAAAGTCCTAGGCTGGCTTCCTCTTGGTTACTACTAGGTCCACTAAGCCTACCTTTCCATTAATTACATTTTTTTGACATTATTTCAGTGTCATTTGACTGCCCCATGCTCTTAACAACAACCTAATTCCATAATGCAGTTCTTCATTCCAACCTAAGGAAGCAGGAAAAGAAGATGTGTCTAGATTACTAGCTATCCACTTTGGGCACTGAAAATACTTTTGTCTTTTGAATTCTTTTCCACTAATATGGAAGTAGGATGTAAAAGAGAAATTGAGAGAAAGAGAATAGAAATACCAAAACCCAATTTTGACAGATTGTGGAATACTAGCTGGATGGATAAAATGTGTTTTCTTGTAACACAAGAAATTGAGACTTCTGTACCACAGTCTCTTCAGAGTAATCATCTTCAACAAGGAAGCAGCTTCAATAGAAGGTAGAAGCAGTAATCTCAAAACTAATCTCACAGAAACCTTCATGATTGTATCACAAATTACATGTAGAGAATTTACTATAGTGTTTTAAATCAATTTATCTGTCTTATCTGTCTATTAGGTGTAAAATATAAAGTTCCTGTTTTGTAACCTACAATTTGAAATAGTGAAGGTGTAAAATTCTCAGCATAAGAAAAAAAAAAGTGAATTAGAAAGTTTATTTGCTATTAGCACCAAACACTGTAAAAATTTAGAATTGTTAGAAAGCTCCATTTAGGTGTTGAAAATTCACTTAGATCCACACATGCACAGAAAAAAAACCACTGGAAGTTATTCCAAGTTAAAGTTAAGACAGTTTTGTGAATTCCATTTAAATGCTTGCATGCTTCTTCATTAATTTTCCCACCAAATTTTTAATACAAATAATTTTTTTCATATGATAGACATAAGATTTTTTGCTAGGGAAAATATGCTGGGTACACATCTTTTGGTAAGCCACAGGAAAATGAAATCCACATCATTCAAGGAGCATATATTATACAACAAGACTACAAAACATTATTATGTGTGGCAAGATATGTTAGCTGGTTGTAGCCTTTGCAAATTCAGGTGAAATTTTATCTATACAGATCCAAGAATGCAATTTGTTTGTTTCCTAGAGAAAAAAAGCAGATTTATTCAGTCATCTTTTTTTTGTTCTTTTTGTTGTTTAACGTGCATAGGATGTTTGCTGAAATCAGGTTCCCTAGTAGCAGAACAATATATGCATCTTTTATTAAATACCCACTTGATAAAAAAATAAAACTACAACACCTTTGCCTTGAGCAGAATAACATCCTTTCAGGTAACTGTGAAATTAAAGTTGCAGCTCTCATGTCGTGAATGAGATCAGTAATTCCAGGTAGCCATTATCTATTCCTTTACTTTCTTCTAAAAGTGGTGTAACAAGGGATCAAACACCAAATTTTGCATGTGAGAACTATGCTGAGGAGAGTATCAGGAAATCATGAAAGGAGGAAACGAACATTTAGAAAAATGCAGCGCCTAGCATGACAATCCTTATCTACAGGATGCAGTTTTAGACCTGGGTTCTACCCTTTGGAATCTCTTAACACTGTCTACAGACTGCTCCAGAAGTTAAGACAGGCCCTTAACTCAGTCACTTTGAATAATAGGCTGGGCTCATGTGTTTAATTTTTTAATGATTACATGAAGGGTACCTCATGGTGAGGTGAGTACCGCAGTGCTGTGCACTGTGTGCAGCTAACTGAGGCAGCTCACACATGCAGCAGTTTGTGCAGAAAGGCACAAACCCAGAGCCAGCAGCTCCGCACCAAACTGCACGCGTGTCCCCAGCTGTGGTGATGACACTTTGCAGGCGACAGCGCATGGTTCCCAGCTGCTGCTAGAGATGTCCCTGGGACATCCAAGGCTTGACCCAGACAAATCCTCAGAAAGAGGGTTCAGATCTACAAATCTCAGACTGCAGGGAGTGCCTGGGACAACTCACTGAGGTTAGGCCAGATGGTTTTACAGCTTGTAGCAGCTGTGCAGTTGTCAAGAAGCTGTGCCACCAAATGAAAGAGCTGCAGGAAGAGGTCAGCAGACTGAGCAGCATCAGAGATGAAAGGAAAGCAGTTGAATGGCTCTTTTCCAAGAAACTGCAGCTTCAAGAGCTCAAACTTCCAGCTGTAGAAGAGACAGGCAGAGCCTGTGCTTGTCAGGGTGTGTGACATCCCAGCCAAAGGGGATGGAAGCACCCAAGGTTCACAGCTGCTCATGGTTGAAATTAATGGCAAAAGTCAGAGAGTCTGCAAAACTTAAAAAGTTTTGTAGTAAATTACACACTTGGCAGGGAAATTGATTTGTTAGTCCTTGACCTCCTAATGTTAGCACACAGCATGCGTTTTGGATCACAGGGGAGAGAGAGATGAATTAAAGAGAGGGGAGAGAGGGAGAGGGACATGAAGGAAGAAGGAGAAAGAAAGAGAGAGAGGAAGAGAGGAAGTGAAAGAAAGAGAGAAGGAGAGAAAATGATTAAGAGAGAACAATCACCAGTCCTGGCTCCAGCGTAGATCTGTTTGGGGTGTCCAGAGTCCTGGGGTGCACGCCCACAAAGTGCACTGGGCTTGGTGGAGGTACCTTCTTAGAGAAACATTTCTCACTTTCTATGCAAATTAGTTACCTGTCAGTCTGTTCTTCTAGGCCTTTCTGGAAATGGGTTGGAGGGCTTTAGGGGTCTTTGGTTGTTTTAATTTCCCCCTGGAGTCCATGCCCTGTTCTCAACCTCATTCTTGCACTTCCGCTGCACGGTGTTGTGCTTATTTCCAGGAACTAGAACAAAGACTTTTGTCCCAGGAAAGTCCTGCCCTATCTCTATATGGCCTCCTTCACCAGACATATTCTGTTCTTTCTCAAAGTGTGTTATTACCAACAATCCTTGGCTGTTATCACCCACAGTCCTTGGCTGGTTCCATGTCTCTCCAGCTATAAGTGTTTGAGTTATAACATTATCAGCTTATCTTGTGGTCTTCTGTAGGGTGACAAGAGGAAACTCCTATGATGGCAAAGCCTGGCAGCTGGCACCAGGAAGTGCTATTCCTGAAGACTTGTACCCACAGAATATGTTCACTGTCCTCATAGCTGGTAAGGAACTGAGGCTACTCTCAAAAGAAAGATCCGAGCCAGTTGAGCTGGAGTTACACTGAAGCCTCAGGAGGAAGTGCAGAGTGTGAGTAGTGGGAGAGACCCTGTTGTAGGCAATGGGGTTTCTCACCTCACCTGTGATGAGGGCAGTTAGAGACAGGAACAGATTGGCCAGAGAAATTGTGGGTGCCCCATCATGGATAATATTCAAAGTCAGATTGGATGGAGCTTTGAGCAACCAGATGCAGCAAAAAATGTCCTTGGCCATAGTAGGGGGATGGAACTAGATAATCCTCCCATCCTAAACCAATCTATGATTTTATGATTGACATTTGAGTGGCTCTCCATAAATTATAAATGACACATTATTATGTCTACTGTAAAATTTTACTGTTCAGGATGAAATTATGGGATGCAGACAGGCAAAATTCAGGACCAAACTGTGTTCTCCCTATCTTTCTGTATAGTAGATGTCTTGATTATCATCAGTATTGGAAAACAAATCTTCCACTCTTGGTGCACATTATGGCAGATGTTCATCACACAAGATATGTTATTGTAACTTACTCTAGTTTTATTAGACTATTCTTAAAACACAGAGAGTTAATGATTAATTTTATATTGCCAGGGTTCATTTTATAGAACCTACCACAAGAAATTAATTTCTGTTCTCCAGCTACTTTGAAATAATTAATTTCTAGCTAAGGTAAAGTGGACAATATCCAGAGTAGACTAAACAGTTACAACCGCTATTAGACGTACAACAAACCAATTAATCTACTTCCATTAAAGTTTAATCAGAAGCATACCTTACTCCTTTCTCAACCTCAGTTGCTATAAATTTTTCATGTGATGCATCTACAATATAAAATCTGCTTGAGTTTGCATTTATTAAAAATAACCCCTTATTTATGTATTATGTCAGCTGGGATCTTTAACTGAGTTTCTGGAGCTGTTCAGATATAAAAACCTTTAATACCTGAAAATTATTTTCTTTTTTTTTTTTTTCTTTTCTTTTCTTAAGCTGTATTGAGTCAAATTTAGGTGTCTAAACATAGTTACCTTGTGGCAAGTTAAGATAGACACCTGAACTATCCATATGGGGCTGGCAGTTGGAACACAAAAGATGTGTGAAATTATTTCTTCTGACAGTGGAAATTAGAAGACAAGATGAGCCAATGGAGCTCAAATGACTTCAGAGAGTGCATAATTATAGGCAGGTGATAACATCAGTCTCTGTATTTTTACTATTTAAACAGTTTTACCTTTGCTTTACTACTTTGAGCTGTAAAACTCTTTGTTACACAAGTATGATCACCTGTTTTAAAGGAATAGCAGCTCCTGGCCTCTGCAGGTAACTACTGCATCTTGCTGTTTTTACCTTTCTGTTTAGGCAGATCAGCAATTGCAGATATTTCGAAATGGTACACCCTCTTGGAATGCAAGAAATATGCGATGTTACTGCAGGCACAGCTGCTGGTTTTAAACTATAATGCATGGATTTTGTGTCACAGATAATGTTCTCTAAAACATTTCCTCTCAGCTCTCCAACTCATCAGAATACTTCCCTAACCAGCCTCCAAAAATTGTCATCCATATCTTTTCCCACACATTTGCAGTATATTTTCTTCCACAGGCAATACAGGATGTGGAGTGTGCAATTAACAATTCATTGCTTGGAACTGAATTAAGAGAGTGAAATTCACTTGCTGGTTGTTCCAGCGTGCATGACAGGCATCTGGCACTAGGAAGTGTCCTCAGAGTTCATCTGGCATCATCAAATTCTCTCTTGGACAACCAAAACATTTCCCTTACTATTTCAGGATTGTCACTGGTCATTGTCTGTATGACATAGAGCTATTTCATGTAGTATTAAGTCTGCTCTCTGGACCCTGAATTTCCCTTCAGGTTTCTGAATGACTAAGTACCTGTTTCTTCTGTTATAAATTCTATGCTAAAATCTGCTGCTTCAGGTCTACTTATTATGAAACAAACAGGTCAGAATTCAGAAGTCATACAAAATTTCAAAGTACAGTCTTGACACAAAAAGTGTCAATAGAAAGAATCTGATTAATGGGAAATTGCTGAGCATCTGTCCAGACCATGTAGAAGTATTTTTTTTCATTTTTATTTTTCATTATAGATCCATGCAAAGCTGAATTCTCAGCTTGATTAACTCTCAAACTATCTCAAAAGCACAGAACAAGAAATAATTTCTTTTTAGTGCAAACGATAAAGTACCAGATTGTACCAGATTTGCTGAGATGGAAAACAGAGAGTAATGTGTGCAGAAAAGTGAGAGAACAGGCAGAACTGGAGCTATCCAGGAACCAAAAATGGCACCTATTCATTCAGTTCATAAGAGGAAAAATGGGTTGCATAACTGCATGCCAACCTGAAAATACTTTTCATATTCATCAATTAAAGCACTGGAAGGTAAGACTGTGCCTCTGTGTAGGGCCTATTGGCTACCTACAGCTGGTTTCTCAGCCCTTTTTCCAGTTTGAATCCAGAGGCTTATAACTGAACATGAATGGTAAAAAGGGTTTATGCATCTCACACAAGTGTTCAAATTGCACTATACGTGGTTGGTTACTCTTAAAGTCAAAACTTAAAAAAGTTAATGTTATCAGACACAGTCATTCACTAAATATTAACAACATCTATACAGCACAGGGAACTGAAAGCTTGTTCATTGGCCCAATTCATTACTTTTTGCAAATCTCTCATCACAGCAGAAAGTAACTACAGAAGTTATAAAAATCTTCAGAGTGGGAGATTTTGCATGTCATTTCATAATATATGTAATGGCTAATTACCTTAGGAAATATCTTTAAACACATAAACCTCCTTATTTTATGTATCTTTATTAAATTTTCTTTGAGAAATCAACCGTTTTAGGATATAGAGTTATATTTCAATCACAGTAGGACAAACTACTAGTTAGAAAAAGCATCTGCTAGCTAGGGCAAATGATAGGAAGAGAATTGTGAGAAATCAGAAGAAATGTTTGATAGAGAAAATGATGATTAAACAATTATTTTAAAAGAACTTTTAAACCTTTCTCATTAAAAAAAAAACTTGTGAAGTTGTCCATTTCCATTCATTGCTAGTCCTCATATTTGTCTGAAATATCACAAGTTGATATCTGAAGAAAAAAATCAGTGTGTAACAGAGCCATTTATATCAAGTTGTTTCAGAAGACTCAGAAACTCCTCATAAATAGATACCTATATATGCATATATACATGTATAAAAATAAATGCAGCATATATATTTGTCTAATTATATATAGTCATATGTATATTAGGTAGAAACATAAACCTATCAATGTATGTAAGTTAATATATAAAAAGGATGTACAATGTATATAAATGCATATATATAAACCCATAAAATTTTAATAATGATTTCTATACATTTAATACAAATTAATAATAAAATTAATATAAACATTTGTTACTGTTTAATAAAATGTATCTAAAAATATCATTTAATCGGAAAGATTTAACTAAGTTTAAGTGTGAATGGAAAGAACAAACAATTTAAAAGACATCCTGGGATCACTACTTCAGAGGGTTTCAATAACTCCTAACCCACCGTGGGGATGGCAATCTCAATTGAAGAGGGTAGAGGAACATGCACAAAACTGAACGTGGACCAAGGGATGGACTCTGGTGAGGCCATCAATGAAACAACTACTGAACACTGAGCCATGCAAAGAGGAGACCTTCTGTGGGAGTCTGCCCAAGAGGCCCCAGACCCTCAGCTCCAAACTGCCACAGTGACCATACAAAATTATTGGGGAAATCTCTTGGGTTTGTGCTCGATACATGATACAGGCATCACTGTCAACTGTAATGGAAGGCTGGGACTAGAAGACAGTATCCTATGAACTCGTACGGGAAAATCACCAATGGGATTCTGAAAACTATTATATTATTCAGAAGAAATTACAAATGGATCAGATCTTTAGAAACACTGAATCATTAACTGGTTTTGTTGAAAGGGACATTAAAGATCATGTAGCTTCAACCCCCTTGCAATCGGTAGAGACTTTCCACTAGACCAGCTTGCTCAAAGCACCATCCAATCTGGTCTTGAACACTTACAGTTGTGGGGCACAACTTCTCTAGGCAACATTTTCCAGGGTCTCATCACACTCAGAGTGAAAAGTTTCTTCCTTAGACGTTGTTTAAATCTGCCTTCTTTCTGTTTAAATCCATTGCCCCTTGTCCTATTACTACATGCCCTTTCTAAAAGTCCCTCTCCAGCTTTCATGTAGGCTCCTTTACTGAAAAGCTACTAACAGGTGGTTCAAATATCATCAAAAAAAAAGAAACAGGAAAATCCCCATATCTTCTGTGACGTGGAATATATGCACAAAGTGGGGCATATGTTCTTAATTACAGTTTAGTTCTGCACTTAGCACGAAAAACACAAGGGGATGAACAAAAAGATAGGAAAAGAAAAACTGAAGGAGAAGCAGAGCTTAAAGGTGACACATGTTGTGGTCTTTATTGTGCTGCTTATTAGTGCAAAGTTTTTGGCTGCAGATGCATGTGTGTAACACGAAAGGCTATGCTGACTATTTTTTAGTTAGCCAGCTTCTGAAAGGAAAAATGGATATGTAGCAAAAGATTCAAGATGATGAATTCATGTGCATGTAAGTTCCCATGCTTGAGTATATGTTCCATGGGCTTTAAATTTTTTAACCATGAAACTAAGCAGCTTTCAGCAAGCACTGAGGTTTGAGGGTTGAAAAGGTTATTTCTCCATTTTCTTCAACACTGCTGAAAATGAAAACTGTGCAGGCCCTCATCCACAACTAGGATACTATGGAGTGGAACAAATTGGAAAGGGGTAGAAATTTTTTTGCACAGCCCACAGCTAATAAGGAGAAGGTTTTTCACTCACAAACAGAACATAATTAGTATTGTCAACAGGAAGTGAAAACTTTGAGGTAGAACTGTAGTTTACAAAAGAATTAGGTTATAGTGTTGATTTTTAATCTGTGCAGATGGGTAGCTTGAAGAGATTTTATAAACAAAATGCCTATATTGCTGAATCCTAGTGGTGCCTTTTTTAGTGGTAAAAGAATTCTGCACATATTAAAAAAAACAACCCCTAACAAAAAGATCATTCCTAGAAATTTAATAGCTTGTAGTCCTTCAGCAGAGAAATAAAACAGTATCCTCCTGGGCACCCTGAAGTTATACTCGGCAATTCTGACAATTTGACAGCCTATTTTCGTTCACTCAAAGTAGAAGTGTATCCATTTTACAGTCTTTTCCTTGTGGTTACTGTCAGGGTAAATGGCAACCTATTCTTCTTGTACTGCACCTGTGCTGATACCCTCCAGAGATGCTGCATTTAGAGCCATAATTCATGAGTACCTATAAGACTGCTGAACTAAAAAAGGCCTGGAGGATGCACACAAGGTTTTTGAAATCTACGAAGCTTTGCATTTTGAAGAGAGTCCAAAGTGTTTGGTTTTGGATTTGGAATGAGTTTTCCTTTTTGTGTTGTTTTGTTTGAGATGGGGTTTCTTTTGTTGTTTTTGTTTTAGATTACATAAAGCTGTACCTCCATCAGAAGCAGAAAGCTACCAGTTACCCTGCCTGGTACACAGATGCTGACAAAATACCCTGATCCATCAGTGATCTCAGGTGGAAAGAAGACTTTCCTTTGCAACCTGAGTGCATAGAGAAGAACCCCTTTAGAGAAGAAAACAAAAAATTGCCTAAATGTTTTGAGATTTTCTGTGAGATTTCTTCCAGGGATTCAATTTTTCTCACAGCTTTGTGATAATAAAACCAGATGATCTGTATGGTTACCTCTTTAATTTGGATTATTACACAACTCCCTGTAATTTTCTTGATGAGGATATGGCCACTGTCTTGTGGAAGCATGGCAAAGGATTGTGACACTGGAATGCAAAACTAACATTTTTATAGCATACTTCATCATGACATGTGCACACTGACAGCTTTATGATTTCATAGATGTTCTTCAAGATTGTCACTTTTATGACTACATGTGGCATTTGTGAGTTGACAGGATGATTGTTGAAAAGTTAAATGCATCTCTGTAAACAAACGAACAGACAAAAAAAGGGGCCTTATGTCAAATGGAAATGTTAATAGACTCCTCTACAACTTTTGATAATAGGCTTGCAATGTCTGTGCTTGGAGATAAAGAGAACACTATGTTCTTGATGTATTCTTTTGGCTGACAAGAGTAAGATTGTCTCCTACAATGAAATAACTACTTGGATGAATGAGGAGAGAGCAGTGGATATTGTTCACTTCAACTCCAACAAGGCTTTCAACTCTGTATCCCTTAACATCTTTATAGGCAAATTCAGGAAGTGTGGACTGGATGAGTGGACAGTGAGGTGGATTAAGAACTGGCCACACAGCAGATCCCAGAGTCGTAATCAGTGGCACAGGATGTGTTTGGAGCCCCCAAGGTTCAATACTGGGCCCAGTATTGTTTAACTTACCCATCAATGACTTGGATAAAGAAATAGGGACCATATAATCAACTTCACTAACAACATAAAGCTGGGAGTGGATGATACCACAGAGAGCTGTGCAGCCCTTCAGGGGCGTCTTTACAGGTTAGAGAGATGGGCAGATAGAAATCATCTGAAATTTGAAAAAGGCAAATGTAGTGTCCTGCACCTGAGAAGGAATAATGTCCTGCACCAGCACAGGCTGGGAGCTGGAAAGTAGCTCTGCAGAGAAAGATCTTGGGGTCCTGGTGGACAACAAACTGTCCATGAGCCAGCGGACATGATCACTTCTGTGATCCTGCGGCCAAAAAAGCCAATAGTCTTGGAGTGCTGTAGGAAGGACATTCCCAGCAGGTTGAGCACATCTGAAGTGCTGTGTCCAGCTGCGGCTCCTTAATACAAGAGACACGGAGCTTCTGGAGCAGGTCACAAAAATAATCAAGGAACTGGAACGTATCTCTTAGGGTTGAGGGACCTGGGCCTGTTCAGACTCAAGAAGAGAAGACTGAGAGGGGACCTCATCAATGTCTATCAGTATCTGAAGGGAGGGTGTCAAGAGGATGTTTTCAGGCTCTTCTCGGTGGTGCTGAGCAATAGGCCAAGAGGCAATGGGCAGAAATTGATGCACAGAAAATTCCACCTGAACATGAGGAAGAACTTCTTTACTGTGCAAGTGACCACCCACTGGAACAGATTACCCAGAGACATTATGGAGTCTCCCTCATGGAGAGATTCAAGAGGTGTCTGGATGCAATCCTGTGCCAAGTGCTCTAGGATGGCTCTGCGTGAGCAGAGAGGTTTGATCAGATGACCCACTGTGGTACCTTCCAACCTGACCCACTCTGTGATTCTGTGTTTAAGAGTGTCACTTCCGTGTCTTGTTGATAAATACCCTTTTATCCTCTCTGGGGAAGAAATATAGAAGCATTTTTATGGTAATCAACTTATTTAAGCTTAATAAAATAAGCATGGTTATGATCAATGATATGGCAAACTGTGTATGTGAGTGGTGAAAACTGAAAACTTTTGCTAAGCATGCACATCGCTGGAAGCTTAGTAGCCTGCACATTTTTCAAGAGTTACAAAGAGTCACAACTTAAATCAAAAGCAAAATCCACAGGGTTATTTAAGAACAAAATTTTGTCCTTACAGGACACATGAAACCTTGACAAGACTTGGTTCTTTTAAAAAGAGTCTGAAGGTACTACTAAGCCTCCATATGGATATCTGTTCATCTGTACATATTCTTCTAGTCATGTAGTGCCTTTTAGGCAAAACACTGGACATTTTTTTCCTGACAAAAAAGCCAACTGTATATACACTGGTGGGGGCGGAGAGGGATGATCACTGAGAAATATGAGAAGATGAACTGGATATATCTTATGTGTGAACTCTGGTGAGTAAAGCCCCTGAAAGATTTATTTCTGCTCGCAGTTTGACTGTTTTAGTCAAGGCATTATGATCAGCAGATTCTTGTTCTACAGACTGCACAAAGGCAAATGCTTCCCAGAAAACTGTCAGGAAATGACCTTTCATATGGCTGTCAGTCATCTGTAAGAGCTGCACGTATTTCCTCATACAGCAGCTGTTGTGAAAATCCAGTGCCCCTGAATTTTTTCACAGTACAGGAATGGTTATAACCAGTTTATACAACCTTACTGCTGGGGAGTTCATCAAACAAAAACTCTTTTCTGAGCATCAGCTTAAATTTCACATCCATGTTAATCAACAAAACCTTTTATTGGAAAAAAAATTCAAGTCTGCTATCCTGGGCGTTCAGATCTGAGTGTTACCTAAATCTGATGAAAGATGTCATCCAGCATGATCAATTCCTGCTCTTTGTTTGTATCTTTAAAAAACAAGCTTATGCAAAAGGGTGTAGACATTGTGTCTTATTTGCAACTGAGAAGCAACTTGATTAGTGCACAGTATGAGTAAGATTTGCTGCTTTGGCTTAGAAAGTTCTCATCTGTGGTATCCAGCTGGATGAAAATAGGTGACCAGACCCATGAGCAACTATCTCTGTCATTCCATGGTTGGGCATATCTTGCAGCAAACATATGGCAGAGTGTTATATCTTTAGAATCCTCTCCATACCCAACTAACATGCCCAGGGATGCAGACTTTGGCAGATGAAAAGGAGGATCATCCTAGTGCGCAGGTTTTCCTTGATCTTCATCAGGGTCACTACAAACTCAGCTTGAAATTTAGGATTCTTTCAAGAAATTTGGAATATAAACCCATCCCTGTTAAAAGGTATCTCCTCTTCTAGTAGCAGAAGAGAGCCTGTTTCTCTGCATTTCTATTTCTTTTGCACCATAAAACAAGGTTTGTTTTTCCATTTCACCTTGCCCTCAAAGGTCTACTGCTTGGTGCTACTTGAACTTTTTCTTCTAATGGGTTCAGGCTGGATTTCCCTCCAGAAGTATCATGTGTTTCAGTTTGAAATACTTTTCAAGTAGCCTTTTGGGACTTTTCCTTTTTGTCCCTACATACAGACATTCCTGTGACGTTGCCTTTTGTACATGGCGTAGTCAAAAATGGCAGCCCCTGGGAAGCAAAGGAAGGCAAGGATTGCCTGTCCCGTGACTGGGAAAGGTGACTGACTTCTAGCCACAAGCAGTTGTGTGAACATAAACGTGAGTGTCATGCTATCATTGCTTTCTCACCATGCGTGGATAACCACTTTACTGCTCACCAGGTACATTGTATATCCTCTAATATTACAATTTTTAGTGAGCACAAATGCTACACTCAGTCTTTGCCTCTGCTACTTCCGCCTGACAAATTAAAAGCTTTTGATTTTGATGAAAATTAAAATACAGCATGGAAGGGGAAATAAATTGATAACCCCAAAAACCTGCAACCATGCTGAGAGATGGTCTCAGTGCTTTTGTGAATTTGTGGAAATACATCTTGTCAGTCTGCTCCCTAGCCCTAATGAGGGATTGTAGTTATCAAATATAAAGAAAACTTTTTATTATTTCTACAAATTATTCTGCTTATTCTTCACTTTTGGGTTGGATTAAACTGTTTTAATCATGATGCTTTTGTGATATTTTTCTTCCTTTCAGGTCTTTATGAACTTAATGCAGAAGGCACTAAAGAAGTACACTTGGAATTCTATTCAGTCCAGATCTCCAGTCCTATTTACCAATCCAAACAGTATTATAATATATTTGCAGCACGAAGACTTATATCTAATAGGAACTAATTAAAATATAGTGATAAAAAATGAGATTACACTATTAAAAAAAAAAGTAAGTAGTTGTGGGAAGAAGAATGGGGGAAAGACTAAAGAAAACTGGAAATTTACATTCTAACAGATGAAAATTGCAGTCAGCAATCCTGACTCCACACACACAGTATGGGTTAAGGGGGTATGAAACGGAGGATAGAGCAGAGTGGAAAGTTATACAGTGATAGACAGCTATAACAGTATGGAAATTACAGGGAGAAGTGCAGTTGCTACTCTCTGGAGGGAATGCGATCAGCATGCCCAACTTCCCACATACAATACGTGCTGAGGGGGACTAACTGGAGGGCAGAGCAGAATGGAGACATCACCAGTAAGCTCTGATGAGATCCTTGCAAGGGAGGGAACTCAGTGGTATCTTGTATCTGATAAACCATATAGCAGCTGCCAACCGAGGGAGAAAATAGATGTCTTGCTGTTGAACCAGCAACCGTGGTGAAGCCATAGATACAATACAGACAGACACTCAAAGTTATCCACCTCCAAGGTAGGACCACCCCTCATTGTCAAGCATTATGAATTTGTCTGTATTATCTCCACACTTTTATGTGTATAATAATCAGGCAGTTTATAATCCTAGTTTAGCTTACTGTTAGGCATCTAAAGCTGCATAGGAAGAGTCTGTAGGAAGATCATGATGAGTAATGATTGTCATATATGCCTCTTATTCCATCTACTAGACGACTACTTCACACATATCACTGGAATGACAATCAAGGTAAGCAACAAGTAACCTAGTGCTATTAAAAAAAAAAAAAAAGGAAAATAAATCTAACCTTAAATATTTATTTATTTATTTCAGTTTTGCAGAAACACCTAAATTTAGATGTCTGTGATGGAAACATCTGAGACAGCTCGTGAGGTCTTTACTCAGTGGATGTTTTACTGTGTTTTCTGGTTTGTTTGGTTTTTTTTGTTTGGTTTTTTTTTTGTTTTGGTTTTTTTTTGTTTGTTTTTTTTTGTTTGGTTTTTTTTTTGAAATAGTGGACAAGTACCCTTAAAAAGATTACAGTACTCTGTTCTCAACAGTAAAAATCTCAGACTGTGTAGAGAAGTCTTAGAAAAGAGGAATCTTGGATGAAGTTTTAAAAGACAACAAATAACTGACACAGTTATAAAAAGGCCTCACCTCAGCCACTGAACAATACTGAAATCAAATTATGGTGGTAAAAAGATTGAGCTTCAGAGGACCACTAGCTGCCATAAGTACATTCACAGAATTTGGGCTAAATTTCTTACATCAAACTATGCAATACCTTAAAAAATGTGGACAAAAAACCCTGGAGGCTACTAGAAGCTTACCTATAGGATGATCACATGGGTAAATACATTATGTTGATAGGACTTTTTATGTCACTCTAATTGAAAATAATGTATATTGTATATTGCAGACAAGACTGTTCTTAATGTTTATTATGTTCCTCTTCTTTTCTCTGCATGACCTATGCAATCTAAGTTATAAAGACTGTTGAGTTCTTCTGAATCAATAAACTCTGTATTCTATGTGCAACACTTGAAGAGCAGATGATGTTGAGAAGGAAGAGTGATTAAAAGTAATACTACAACATAAATTATAGATTGAAATATCTAATGATGGCAACTTTTCCCCTTGGAACTTTTACGGAGTTGATCATTGATCAATGTTTTTAACACCACTTTACCAGTACACATTATCACTTAGATGCCAGCTCTCCTCAGTTCTAAATGACACAAAAAGCAAAACACAGTTTTCAGTAATAATATATCAATAAGAATAAATTAGACCACATTCTGAAAGGTAAACCCATTAGAAAAATCACAGCTTTGAAATTACTTGGTAGCTGCCTGACTGTCACATCTGTACAGAGAGGAAAGAATAAACAGGTTTGCTCCAGCTTTGCACTGGGAGATTTCTGATATTGTTTGTTTCCCACTCCTCTCTTCCTGCCCTTCAATCTCTCTTGGCCTTCTTTCTTAAAAACAAAAAGAGAGCAACTCTACTTCTGAACTTTCACCTGTCAGGTGTGACAAACTGCGCAGAGGCAATAAAGAATCTCCTCTGAGTTCACCAATCCTCTAGTTTAAACGTAAGAAGTTTTAACAAATTAACCTTCTCTCAAAAGATGTCCTTAATAACATTTTCTGGATGGAAAATGTTTTAAAACCTTGAAAATGACATCTTCTAATGTCAAATTTAATAAAGCTGGTATGACTATCTTATAATCCTAGAAGATAATTAAGTTAATTGTAGTACCTGAACTAATTAGTCCCAAGTTCCCTCTCTTACTATATATAAAATTTTCAGGACATGTTTTGAAATCAAATAAAATATAGAGGGCTTAGCCTAATTTCCTATATTATGTACTGTGTTTTCTTGTTGTTTTTTATCATAAATAGCTATACAGATATTTAATTAAAGAATGTGCTCTCCTTCCAAGATTAGATGTGTGAACTCTAAAGTCTCCAAGTCTTCTTACTGTTCTGTGTCTCGTATTTCTAAAAAATCTTTGGATAAATAAATTTTAAAAACTCCTTCTTCTTAAAAAGCAAGCAAGCAAGCACCAATAAAGGTCTGAATATTTCTGAAAATTTTCCATGTAAAAATAATTCTCTTAGAATAACTGCATGAGAGGAATTCTTGTGCAATAAAATTTTGGTGAAACATCACTTGATTTTTTTTCTTTTTACTTGTTGCTGTACATCATTACACGTTTAGTTTTCTAGCTATAGTGTAAGTGAATTCCAGCAGCATAGAGAGAGAGTTAGGAAAGATATCTCAGGCAGTCTCAAGCTTTTGTATTGCTATCCAGCTTACTGTTTTTCAGTGTATATTCTTGGAATTTGCAAGGGTCTAATGCAACAGGCAATTAAGATAAAGTATTATGAGAAAGTCAATAGGAGACTATTTAAAGGTACCACATTACAAAATTAAGTTAGAGATTCTATCATCAAGAAGTCTCCAAGAGGGAAAAAAGTGAGTAAGGAAGGAAGGCAGAAAGAAGCCTAACACAGAATAATATACCTAGTCTAGGAAGCAAGAAGGTATGTGTAACTCTATCTACATTCCTTCTGCTCTTACCTTCCATTTACTTGTTTGACTGCAAATTTTGGGCTTACTTTTCCTGACTTTGGTTTTATAGTATAAATTGTGTCAGAAAAAAAGAAAACCAGCATAGCCTCTTTGTGTAGCGCTATAATGGCATAGACATACAGTAAGCTCTAAGGCAAAAATAGTTACTCCTAGGACTACAAACCCGTGCGGTGGAGAAAATAAAGGAAAACCTCAGCAGATCCTAATAAATTGAAAAGGGACAGGCAGTTTCCAGGCTTTGGAAAGCTACTATTTGTGTGATTATATTGCTGGAAAAGACCTGAAGAATATATTTGTCTTACGCCAACAAGTATTCTCCCAAATATTCATCTGGGAAGTGTTGAGGATTTAACACAGGATAAAGATTATTCTTAAAAGGGTTGCTGCCATGTGGCTACCTTGTGTTGCCAAGGAAGGAAGTTTAATAATGGGCTGTTTGAGGAGTTTGACCTCTAGGCTAGGAAGCTAAAGGACTTTACAGATAAAAAAGGAGTAATTTCTTTGCAAGAAATCCTAGTGGAGATGGTAAGTTTTCCCAAGGTTATGACTGTGTCATACAGAGGTGGTTCAGCTAAGCTACTTCTAGCTACTTACTTTTAGCATGTTTTTCTCATGCTGCTTTTGCTGCCTCTTTACCTCATTCAGGTCTGCTTCTTCCCCTCCTGTTTGCCTTCTATTTCTGTAGTTAGTCGTTGTGACTTTGTCATTATCCTTTCAATAAAGCTCTCCCTTTTGGTAATTGAAGGGAAAACAAGCGGGAACACATGAGTGGCACAGTGGAGCACTTGTGTCTCCATGCAAGGACAAAACCTTATAGGAACAACAGTAAGAAAAAAAAAAAGGGGAGAGTTCCCCACTGTTTCTTTATTTTGGTCTGAATCTCTCTCGTAAGATGTGAAAGAGACGTATGGTTCCCTCTACCCCATTTCTGTGGAAAGAGATGAAACAGAAATACATAAAGCCCACATAATTAACAGTAAAAATCACATCAAATACGTACACTTAAAATGTCACAGTGACCCTGGCCAAGTGTATTATCTGGATTTCAGTACATGATTGCTCTCCAACTTACAATGATATATCTCCAAGGTGACAGTGTATGTGCATATGATTGTGGGTGTATTACACTTTCCTTGCATCTAGTATGAAGAAAAGCAATCAATCTGCAAAGAAAAACACTTCCTTATTTTTTCATGTGTGGGAAGTGGGCAAACTAGAACATCATGTTCCCTTGCTCAAATCTATGTAAATGAAAGTTAAATGCCTTTGGAACAGCTAAGAAAATAAATTAAAAAGATAAAAAGGAGCAAGAACAAGAAGGAGAAATCACTTCTTTAGCTCTGTTTTGAATCAGGCTTGGCATTCAGAGAAGATGCTGGGGCAGCTGCTACAGGAAACCAGGCAGGAACAGTTAAAGTATTGTATAAAAAAGAAGAAAATAACTTCTAGTTAAAAAATGCAAAGCCATAGCCATTGGTAATATACATGGAAATGTGCTTGGCAGTAGCTACAGAACCAGGAACAGAATGCAGATGGCTAAATGGGAGCATTAGCAGCATCTTCTCCCACTATGCTCTCTAGGGCAAAACACATTCCTGAGATTCATGCCTTGTACCCTTATTGTCCAGGGAGTTCATATTCTGAGATTGCCACTGTAGCCTGAACTGAACAGTAATGCTACCCTTTATGGTAATAGATACATTAAGTATGCAAATACCACCAAAAAAAAAGTCTAACGATTAAATGGATATAAAATATGTATTATTTTTATAGTTCACAGCCGTCTATATAACAACAATTTCTTTCCACTAACTATTCAGGAGAGCTGAAAGTGATAAATTCACAGGCATCTGCAATTTATGTACATGCTGCTCAAGCAAAATGTTGTGATGTCATTAACTACATCAGTCTTACTACATCCCCTTTTCAGATGTATCTACACTGAAGAATGTGTGGAAAATAGTAAGCAGTTACAGCCAAAGCAACCATTTCTTAGACTGTTCTGGAAAAAGTTAAATTACTTGGTGCTTTGACACCAAAGTTTAATACTGAATTCTAAATAAATCCACAAGGCATGTGAAATTCATTCAAATAAAAAGTGAATTAATTGTAAAATATCCCAAGGATTCTAAATTAATGTTTCAATTGAAAGCAATTTATTATGAGAGAAGGAGGGAAATTTCTTCACCATAATCTCACAGTAAGCAAACAGGCACAATTCAAACTGCCATGCTATCCTATGTAGGTATCAACCCACTACACAGAGTAACATTCAGCAAGGCATAAGAGACTGAAGATTGTAAAAATCCACATTTCTTACGTTACAGGAAATGAGTAACTCAATATCCCAAGAGATTAATTAGGTACACTGTGGGACTTAAGCTGAAATCAGGCATCCAAAATTCCTCAAAGCCTTTATTTGATTTTTATTTCTCTCGAGAGCATATTGCAGTAGACACTTCTGAAGGCATATCACTGTAGTAACATAAAATTCTCCTGAATTCTCTTGGGTAAGATTCATACCACTTGACTCTATCTGTCTTAAAATTAAGCACCCAGATTAAGTAAAGGTGTTTCATTACCTAATCAATAAAGACATATAGGTACCTTCAGAACATGATTCATTCCACCCTAAAATGAGATTCAGTATTAACAGCAAGTACTAGATGTGCCTTCCCATGGAAGTATTTTGTTTCATGTGTCTGTGTTAGGCTAAACACCATCGCCCAGCTGGTTATGCAAAGTCTACCTGTGTGTGTCATCTCCTTTACATGATCATGTCATTTTTTGAAAAAAATTAAAGTATTATGCTGTCATCTAGTGAGACATAATCCATCAACAAAATTTTCAGAAGCTTTTCTGTTTAGTTAATTAGTATAAACACACACAGGCAAAACCACACATAGCCATTCACATACAAGCCATTTGTGCCTAATTATAGAGTTGCAGCAGTAACTGGGAGTCCAGTCACAATTGTATGATTAGAAGTAGGGGTTGTATGGCCATATCAGTTAATTTTAAGTGCTGGAAGAGCTCTCTCATGAGGTTTTGTTTCTGTTTACCTTGCCTACGATTCTGCAGACTTTGTTCTCTCAAGCAATCAACCTTCTCCTACCTTATATATGATCTAAGTTACAAGATTCTTGATATACTACAACTTTTTTCTTCTCATGTTACTTTGATTTGTAGATTCAGCACTACATCAGCTTGTCACTTACTGACACCGTCGAGAAATACCAGCCAAAGTGCCTTTGGCTCTTCACCTTATTAGTCAGCCAGTTCTTGGAAAGCTTTCAAATAAAGTATTTACAATTCAGTGTTTCATTGCACATTAACACTTTTATGTTCTTCGGCCTTTTATTCTGTCAAGGATTTCTCGTACCAAAGGAAAATGGTAATTTCTCTAAGTTTTTGTTTATTGGTTTTTAAACATTGCTTTATATTATGATGCTAAACATGTTTTCTATCACAGCCAAAAGTAGGGATCACCTAGCAGATGATTGTGTTTGCCTTCATGATCTGCCTACATATGAACATATCCTCTAGGTATGTCATCACCACAAATTCAGCCACATATGTCAACCAGGGTATCAACATTTTGATTGAGAGAGGAGGAAGCACTGTGGTACTCAGGAAAAAAGCTGTAATACCTTTGACAATTTTTATGTGAGGTGTGTATCTACTTCACATAGAAGGAAGAATATTCACAAAAAAGATCTGATTTTCTATTACATATCTGATACCCAAGTATGTCAATAGATCATGGTGAAAAGGTATGTTTGTGGGAGTTTGGGAGTTTGAATTCCAGAACCATATAATGTATTGAACCTCGGTCTTTCACTTCTTCTGTTGGTGGTAGTGACAACTGAATACAAGAGAATATTCTAGTGATTTTCTGATTTTTTCTTTTTCTTTGTTTTCTTTTTCAGATGGCACAGCAAAATTGTTAGCACAGTGTTATTGTCTGAGAACAAAAGTTTACCACAACAAGGGTAGAGAGGGATTATTGAAAAGGAAGGGACAAAGTTGTGTGACCTTAGAGAACAGAATGCTTTTCTCCCCTTTTCTATCGGTTTTTCCAATGATTTTGTTACAGCTGTTGTACTATTTCCTTCTTTCAGGATAATTTTAAGAAAATATTTTTAGGCACTTTGAGTGTACATCTATGCTTTTCCTCCTATTACCTATTTTTAGTTTTACATCTTTGTTTTTGTACTCCTGAGTATCTATCTATAAAAGCTTGCGGACTGACTTACAGTGAAAAAGTACCTTTGTTGCATTCCTAAAAATCTAAGAGAAGGTTATGTTCAAACAGACTTCTTAATTTATTTTCCTTATCCATTCTGACTTAGCAAGGAGTGTGAAGGAACTACAGTATCTGGCTACTTCAAGAGGGCAGTGATCAGTGGCAAAAAATCCATTTGAAGGCCAATGAATAGTGGTATACTTCATGGGTCAATATTGGGTCCAATCCTCTTAAACATTTTTTTTTTAATGACCTGGATGATGGAGCAGAATGTGCCCTCAGCATCTTTGCAGATGACATGAAACAGGGAGAAGTGGTTGACACTCGTGCTGCCATGTAGAGGAACCTTGACAGACTGGAGAAATGAGTTCAGAGAAACCCCATTAAGTTCAGCAAAGGGAACTGACAAGTTCTGCACCTCAGGAAGAATAATTCCATGCATCAGTAGATGCTGAGGGCCACCCAGCTGCAAAGCAGTTTACAGTAAAGGGCTGGGACACCATGATGCAAAGGAGTCAAGCTATTTTCAGTGGTGCCCAGTGGCAGAACCATAGGAAATGCTCACAAACTGAAACACAGGAGGCTCCATCTGAACGTCAAAAGGATGTCAGAGTAAAACACTTTTTTACTCTGAGGATGACTGAGCACTGGCACCAGGCTGACCACGGAGGCTGTGGAGTCTCCCTCCTTGAATATATTGTGAACCTGATCCTGGCCAACTGCCTCTGGGTGACCCTGCTCAAAAAGGAGGGTGGACCAGATGACCTCCAGAGGTACCTACGAACTCACCTCTCTGTGATTCGGCAATTTTGTGATGCTGTGTGTGCACATATACCTGTGCCTACATAAACATATTGTATGGATGTACACGGATGTCCAGTATCTACTATGCCTCAACGATACGTGAACATCTTGTCATGTATGCACACATATATGAATAAAGAGAAACACAGACATCTGCTTGTATTACTGAGCTGTTCTCTTTCTCATTTGATGTAGGCATTTAGCAGAGACAGTGCCTGTATTAGGAATATGAATAATCTTAAAGATTCCCTCTAGAAAGCAGCATTCACAAGCAAGTTAGGAAGCTAAAAATGAACCTGAGACCAAAATAGGTAGAGTTTTGATAGGTATGATGCAAATGATTGATTTCTTTTAATGTATTGCTGACTCTAAGCCTTAGTGGTACCATAGATCGTGTAATAACAAAATTTTTTCAAACTGTGTGAGATTAATAAGATGCTTTAGTCACTTCTGGTTTTACTTCGTTTTTCTGCTTAGATTTACAGTAGTTGTTTGCTTGGGTTTTTTTGTTGGGTAGGTATGTAGAAGTACTGTTAAAGTATTTTGTTGTACTAGTCTCCAATAAATAGACATTATTACTTTAGGATCATCAGCCAATATGAAAAATATTTGTTAATGTAGACATAAGACATCTGGAATTTTAATTAATGTATTTCATCTACCCGTTAGATCCTTATAAGGATTACAAAGAATTCTACATGTTGCAGATAAGTGATGCACTAGCTACAATATTAAATTTATTAATTTTAGTGGTAATGTAAGTTAAGTAAAAATGTCTCTGTAGCACATTTTGAAGTGCTAAGGAGAAATATGTGATTTTACCTTTAGTCCTTTACTGCATCTACAAATGGCCAGATGGCCAGTGTCAGTACTAGTCAAGAGATGGTGTTGGAGAAGTAACAGGCAGAGAAGGGATTAAGTTAGAAAAAACATATGCATCAAACTGAATAAAAAAGTGAGTGCTGGTAAAATATCAATTCAGAGAATATGAAAGCCCCACAGATAGAAATCCAAGACAGTCAGAAGAAAAGATCATTAGCATAAATACGAGTTAATCCTTTGGACTATCATTAGGGGAAAAATTACAGACTCTTCAAACTAGTCAATAATTACCATTACACAAAATATATTACCTAAAAAGTAGGAAATATATCCACTTTTTACATTTATAACAAGATTTTATTAAGATATTGTCCAGCAACAGTGCTCTCATTGCTGCCTTCCTTTCAAGCTCATGGTACAATGAAGAAAATACGGAAAAAAAAAAGGCTGTAATTTCTACATTGAATTATAAAAAAAAAATAACTTTGGAACAGAGCATTTCAAGCATCAGCCCAACAACTGATTGTATGAAATTTTTTTTTTAAATGTAAAGATCTTTGCAGCTCACAAAAGTCTGTGGTGAAAAATGACTGAGTTTACACAATAATCAATTTTATGGATACATGCCTGCACATATACATGTGCAGTTACATATATATGCATGCATACCTATCTAAATATATCTATATATATATATGTATGTATGTGTGTGTGTATGTATGCATATGAAAAAGAATCCAGAACTCAGCAAAAATTTCTAACAGGAACTGTGCCTGTGGTCAACAGAATAAACACTATCGTTTGCAATATGTTAACATTGTAAAAAAGCAATTAAAAAAACAAAGCCACCTAGAGCTTTACACGCTTAGCCACTCTTTCATGAATAATCCATACTTTCTACGTAGACAAATGAGTATCTAACCTCTTACTGCTCAAAATTTCCTTATACACAAAGTTAAAGCCCATCTAATAAGAGGCCTGGGAAATACACTATCTAGAAGAAATCTGATTTGTGTATTTTATCAAGATCATTTGTTTCAGAAGTATGAAAAACTATGAGTTTTGGAGCAGTAGATTGCATAATTTACTGGCACCTTCAAAGGAGCAACACTGAACAAAGCTGCAGAATGGCTAAATCAAAAAGGGGCAAACACATCAGTATTACTGGGTAGGTGCAGCTTCACAGAAGCTGAACATAATGAGAAAGCTTATTAAGAGATATCTTATAAAATACATAGAAGTTACTAATCAAATTGGAATGTACTTGACAAATCAAATAATTCCACTGCTGAGCTCTCTAAATATTATCCTGTTTGACTACTTCTGGTTGGAGCAAATTATCAGTTTTCTTTAGAAGTGCAGGAGTGCGTGGTGTATGAGGTTTTATTACATGAAAAAGAAAAATTATGAGACTGGACGTAAGACAAAAGGCTGACCTGCACAAATCCTTAGTCTTCTTTGAAATGCTCTAAGCTACCTGAGTGATTCAGAGAGGGCTGAGGAACATGAAACTCTTTAGGACAGGCAAGTGAAGAGTGGCTATAGGACTTCTCAAGTGGCACCACAAACTTATGCTCAATCAGGCGAATTAAGCCATGACAATTTTCTTGACTTTCTTTGCATTGACTATCTTCTCATTGTGCTAGGTATATGGCATTAGATTTTCAACTCACATGTGGCTAACTCAATGCATGCATGCTTGGCTGCAGAAGATTTTGACAAAGCATCTATGAGTAAACAGGGATCAGAAGACTTACCAGCTACTTCAGTAACTGCATTGTGAATCACAAGTGGAAACAGATTTGGAAAAAGAAGAGATATGCATGGATACAGTGGAAAAATTAAAATAATTTTTTATGTGTATTTGTGAAACAACCTTGGAAACTTTCTGAGAAATTTACCCTCACAGATCGATATACATAAAATCTTTGTTCCTGACGTGTTAATTTACCTCCCTTAAAACTCAACAGTAGTCATTAAAATCTTCATAGAGATATCTGCTCATTTAGACATCTCTATATAATGCATTTCATACAGTAGGTCCCAGGCTGTAGTTCTTAATTCAGAATTAGGAAGGGAGAGATTAAGATGCATCATATGATATCCTTATCAACATGGATACCTGCAATATCACTTTTAAATATCACTTTTGAGTCAATCTCAAAGGACAGGGAAGTGCCTTGTAAAATAATGCTCTCAGGTCAATGGCTTGGCTGAGTTTTAATTGCCTGGGCATGTTTTAGGAAGATATCCTGACGCAGAAGGGGCTGCCCAAAGCTCACCACGTCCTACTGCAGATGTCTCTCTAGCCACTGCAGTATGCAGACCTCACGGTCTCCTGCTCTGGGAGCAGGTTCCTTAGCTGTGGTGCAGCTCGCGTCCATGGAGGTGAAAAATAAAGGGAGGGGTCTCTTGTGTGGGCTACAAAGGCTTATTGCCACGGGAGGGTCCAGAGATGAAACACCCCAAACTGAAGGGAGCAGGAGTTTTTATATATAGGGGAGCGGAGAGCAACAGGGCCCAATGGGATGAAGGCCAGGGGGTACTTGGGAGGAGTCAGGACACAAAAACCAACCAAGGAATAACAAAGGAGGGATTAAGGGACAGGGACCAATGATACATCGAGTGGGATAGAAGTTTCTAGGGAAAAGGGTGTGCCTTGGGGAGAGTGGCAAGGGATCTCCACCCAGGGGGCAGGGGAATGGGTTTGGCTAACACAGGAACAGAACTTAGGGAAAAGGTAACCATAGCAACTGGGGTACGAGATATGTGAACAGGTTTTTAACAGAGAAGGAAAAACTACTTAGGTTTTGACTGCTTCCCAGCTTGCCCCCAAGCTGGGCCGCCACAACAATATTCCATCTTATCATCTGCAGCTGGCTCGCATTCGTGGGACTCAGCCCCAGTGCAGCATATGTGTGCATGGTAGCCCCCCACATGTCGACATCTGTCGTGTCTGGTGGGGCATTCATCATGTGGGTGCCTGTGGTTCTGTTTGTACCAGATGTATGCAAAGATTGCTGTGTGCAGATCCACCCCAAGGAATATAGCTCGTATCAGGCTTTTTGGAAATTTTTTTGTAAGTTTGTGACGTTGGTTTCTGTTTCTTTAACAGATGGTACTAGGCTGTTGCACAGTTGACGTTGCATATGGGATTAGCAATTCTGCCATTTCTCGTGCTCCTTATTGAAGCTGTTAACTTGTCATGCCTCTGTAATTGCTTTCTCGAGCAATTGACACGAATGTCAAGGTACCAACTTTCTGACATGCAATGATCTGTGATGCCATAAACTGTGTGACCCTGTATCATCTTGAACTGAAGTCTGCAAATGAAGCAGCAAGCTTGCCTGTGATTTAAAGCATGGATGAAAATTTTTCACTTATTCACACTCTCTATAAATCAGTCAGAAATGTAAAGAAACAAAAGAAGGAATTAAAGGAATTAAGAGATATTAGAAAGGGATAAAGCAACAAAACCAAACTCACCAAAATCAGAAACTTATGATTATTTTTATATCTGAGACATCTTGGTGCAGATGTATGTTGATATACTCAATCTGTGACTCCACCAAGTACAGAAGAGTTAATTTGCTATTTTTTGGTTTTCTTCTGATTTTCCTAAAATAATTCAATCTCAGGCCTGTCATTATCAATCTTCTAAGTAAATTGCCTTCTCTGTAAGAAGTCGTTTGTGGCCATTGCTATTCACAGACCTTCTTCACAAATAATGTTAAACATGTACAGAGTGTTTTCAGGGTTTCCATGATCCCACTTTGCCAGAAAATTTAGAATTATTGCATTATTCAAGCAAAAGATGAGCATACAGCTCTGGTCTGCAGTGTGATTAATTCATTCTCAGCAATCCAGTCATACTAAGATGAACGTTTCCTGAACAAGAAAAAAAAAGCATTGCAACTTAATGACCCATATATTTACACTCTAATAACAGTCTGCATAAATCGTATTACTTACAAGCTCCAACTACTACAATTTTGTGCAACTTCATTTCCTTTCTCACCACTGATGAGTGCAGAAATATTGACTAAGGAAGTCAATCAAGAGCTGATTTTTGAATAAAGATTTCAATATGCAATAAAAAATAGTATTTTTTAAAATGCTGTAAATATGGGATGTACATTAAATTCATAGAAATAGGGACACCACAATATGTAGACTTCAAAGCAATATATTTATCTTACTACTGAGTGGAAGAGAGCTTTTTTCTCTTCCTACTTCCTCAGGAGGCAGCTGATCATGCAGAAGCAGAATAGAGAAGGATTGTGATCTTGTTATCTTCATAGTCAATCACTAGGGGGGAAAAAAAAAAAGCAAGCATAAACTTTTCTTTTCATAACCTCCTCTAGTATCCCCTGTACCAGTGTAATACTGGTATACCAATTTAATGAAACATGATTAGATTGGTTGCCAGAGGTTCCTAAAATATTTTGTCAAAATTTCTCATCTTTTTGATATACTAGTGACAACTGTGAAAGACTTTGAGGAAGATGGATATGATGAGTGTTTGTGTGGTTTTTTCACAACTAAGAAATAAGAAATACATTTGGAATTAATGTGTCTTAGATAAAGCATACTAAAATCCACATGAATTTGAGTATTTTGACTCAGAATCAATTTGGAATTAATATGACAAAAGGATTAACTCAACATGGATGTCAAGTTTGCCTAGATGTTCTCTAACCCAGACCTCAACCAAGGGAAAGTCTTCCTCTGTGTTCTCTATGTATAAGCCATAAAATGTTCAAATATGCCCTCAACATTTGGTTTCAACTCAAAATGAAAGTAATTATTATAAATTTTTATGTGATTAAACTTAATCAGTTTAAGATGTTTACCAAACTTCTAGAATGTTTTCTATTAAAAGGACTAAATTGTATTTAATTGATTAATTTTGAAACTACATAGCTAGGCTACTTTACAGCCTAAAGTCATATAGGCTTCATTACACTGGAATATCAGAGGTGGATCAACTCAGGCAATTTTGAAAGCAACTCTTTGAGCAAATTTTGTCAGAAAACATAACTGAAGCTGGAGTTATATGCTTGTGATATTTATTGTATTTCAAAACACTAACTAATATCATAGAGGTTAGTAAGGCAGAATTTAAAATACCAGTTCAGTAACATGTATGTATAATACCGGAAGTGTTTTTTGTGTCTGTGGGCAAGGCACAGTTTACAGATTTTTACTCCATGATCTAAAATTATTCCTGTTGTCTTAGAGTTGTAGATGTAAGCTTGACCTGTGAAACCTATTTTAACTACAACTATGAAAAAGGAGGATTCCAGTGACACATTCCGTTCTTAAAAACAATACCAACAAAATATCAGGAGATAAATGCAAAATTAAAAAAAAAAAAAAAAAGTAACAAGAGCTCATATAGAGCCACTGTACCATAGAATTTGTGGGTTTTGGGCAGGTTTTACATTTCATATCTGATTTCTGATTTTTCAATATACTAAATAAATCTATCTGTTTTTAATTTGAATTTGAATTTGAATTCTGTAGCTATCAATGGCCAATTTCAACATTAGATGTGTATTTAAAAAGATAAAAACATTTGGAATTTAATAGATTTTTGAGTATTGGTATGTGTTTCAAATAAATAGGCTTGTATTGTGTACTCTCAAGTCACTAAATGGCCAATTTTGTAAAAGTTTTGGAAGTCATTTATTCATTATTTATTGTATTTTAAATGTCAATCACATAGTCAAGAGAAAAAACAAACACATTCTTGAAATTCCATGAGAATTTTCAAATTAAAAATTGAAATAAGTCCACTATGGTTTATTACAGAGTTATGAATGTCATAGAAGCAATTATGATACATTAAAGTAAGTCACCAGTTGAAACCTTTGTGACAGGCAGTAGAATTAATGGGTCACTGGAAGTATGTGAATGAATGAATAACTAGAGTTGTGTTTTTACTTTCATGTAATTACACATACACAAGTATTTGCATTAGAATGGGAATAAATCTTATTTATTTTTTTCTTATATGAGCTTTGGTTTTGGCCCTGAAATACCTGTTTCACAACTAGTAAATTAAAATATACTATTGCTCTGATTTTGAAATTAGAAAATGTTTTTTAGCTAGCCTTTGTTATTATAACTAGAACAATATTAAATTAAAACTGAGAAGACCATGCACTCCATAGAGTTTAAAGAGTCTGCAGCTTTCAGAAAGACAGCCTGTGGATCTGTGGTGGTCATGGCTGAGAGAAGCTGAGGTGAGAATGATATATATAGAAAAGGACAAACTTGCTGCCAAAAAAGTCTTGGTACAATTTCTGTTTAAGCATACATAGGTCTTACTGCATGTCAGAGTAAGGCATCTTCAGGACCTACCCTTACCTATGATGATTTGGCTGAAGCAGAAATCTCAGTTGTTTTATGTAGCTTTGTAACATTAGTTCAGGCTCAATGAGAAAATAGACTCCATGATTCTGAGGAGAAGTGATCTGACAAACAAAATTATTGTACTCCTCTGGTTCAAAGTTGTGTTGTGACCACATATTTCTTGTATCTTGCTTCCCTTTTCTTCACTTATGAAGAGACAGTCCATAAACTGTACCCATTAGGAATTATTGCATGAAATAAAACTCCACTGAATAATTCAGCAGCAGCTTGTTGGGTACCATTAGGAAATTATTATGCCTTTTTTACAGGTTCATTTCCTGGTTTTCACAGTAAAAGCTCATTGTTTAATTTGTGGTCTGCAATTAGACAGCAGAGGATTAACTGGATCATGCAACACATGAAGCATCTGTAACAGAAATTCTGGTCAGTCTGGATACCCTCACTTATGATTGAAAAATTTTGTCCTTCACCTTGCTTATGCCTAACTTTATCACTTTAAACTTTTTTTTTACCTCTTTGTGGTTTGCTGAGTAATGGTACTTCATAAAGTCTCGTCTGTTGTGACTGACCGGATACAAAACATGTACCTTGTGCATATTTAAAAAAATAATTTCCTTTTTTTTGGCTCAAGAAAACCTGCATTGCCTTCAAATCAGACACTTCCAAACATTCTGGATCACTGCAGTAAATATTGTTCCCACAACTGGTCAGTTCTTGAACTTATAGTTATGAATCAGATCTCTGTCAAAATATTGGCCAGACAAGGCTTAAACCAGATGCTATTTTGATAATAACGATAATATGTGCTAGAATGGAAATAATTTTACTTTCCTAATGTGGCAAATTGACCTTGGATAGATATCAGTTGCCTTATCAATCCTCTCCTTCAACAGAATAGGGAGAGAAAATATGACAAAAGGCTTATGGATCAAGATAAGGAGAAGGAGATCACTTAAAATTACCATCACAATAGAAATTGACTCAACTTGGGGAAATTACTTTAATTCAGTGCTAATTAATGGTAGAGTAGGATAATGAAAGCAGATCTTGGAACACCTTGCCCCATCCCTCCCTTCTTCCCAGGCTCAACTTCCCTCCCAAATTCTCTACATTCTCCCTTCAAGCAGCAGAGGGGGATGAGGAATGGGTATTGCAGTCAGTTCATCACAATTTGTCTCTGCCTAAGCTTTCTTCTCATTCTCTTCCCATGTTCAAGCATGGAGTCCCATCTCCCATAAATTTTGGAGACATGGATCTTTCCCCTGGGCTGCAGTTCTTCACAAATAGTTTGGTTCCTTCTTATGCATTGCAGTCCTTCAGGAACAGATTGCTCCAACATGGGTCCCCTATGGGGTCACAGATCCTGCCAGAAAACTTGTTCCAGTGTGGGCTACTCTTCATGACTTCACAGATCCTCCCAAAAGCCTGCTGCAATACAGGGTTTTCATGGGATCACAGACTCCTTCAGGCATCCACCCGTTTGTGTGTGGGGTCCTCCACAGGCTGCAGGTGAATGTCTGCACCCCTGCTGACCTGCATGGGCTGCAAGGGTGCAGCTGCTTCACCATGGTCTGCAGGGCAACCTCTGCTCCCGTGTCCAGAGCACCTCCTCTCCCTTTTTTTTCTATGACTTTGGTGTCTGCAGGGCTGTTCCTCTCACATATGTTCACTCCTCTCTCACAGTTGTTTCTGCAGAGCAGTGTTTATCCTTCTTATATATGTTATCACAGAGATGTTACCTATGTCACTGAAGGGCTCATCTTGGGCCAGTGGTAGGTCTGTTTTAGAGCTGGCTGGAACTGACATTCTCTGACATGGGGGAGCTTCTGATGTCTTTTCACAGTAACCACCCATGCAGTTCCCCCACCTCATTACCAAAATCTTGCTACATAAACCCAGTACAGTAAATAAAAGTGTAGTGGTTTTACCCTGGCTAGATGCAAGACATGCACCAAAGCCTCTCTGTTGCTCCCCTCCAGAGGTGGACAGGGGAGAAAAAAATACAATGAAGGGTTCATGAGTTAAGGACAGACAGAGATCACTCAACGATTACTGTCGCGGGCAAAACAGCAAAATAATACCTTAAAAACATCTTCCCTTCACTTCTCCCTCCTTTCAAGCTTCTAGCAGCTTCTCAGTGAAGCCACCCCTGTAGCCTTCACAGCTACCAAAACCTGGCTATGCCAACTCAATACAAAAATTAACTGCAGCAGGTCATGAAATCAGAAATAGAGAAAAAACCATCTTTTTTTTAGATGTTTAGTCACTTTAGCATGTTATCATTGTAAAACATGTTTATGAATTTTTTACCCATATATAGTCAGGGAACTAATACAAATTAGAAATATGTTCAAATGAATTTCTCTGGAAACTTGAAATGGTTGTTTATGAGAATATTTTTTTACTTTAATTTAAACCTTTACAACTTTCTGAAGCTAGCTCAGCTTTGGTCTAAAACTGCATAACCACTATAGCGTATCCGATGACTCACAAGGAAACAGAATCTGTGGGCATAGTTTAGTATATAGTTGATAATAGAGTGTGAGAAAACATTGTTTTCATTGGCAAAGATTGGGGATTGATTAATAAAAAGAAAAAGAACAAAAAACCAGCATTGTTTTATTATTAATTTGCAAGCTGAAATCTAATCACCTGAGTTGAGTAAGATGTGCATTAATCATTAATGAAAATATTGTCTTTTATGCCGGTTTTCTCAGTCCTGTTTGCAAATGATTTATGTTTTGAATGAAGTGTCTAATGACACTGATTTCAATATGATTTTCCTCAAGGGATGGATCTCTTCTATAAATTCTTTATATTTTCTTCTCTTTTGCTAAGCAATCAAATACCAGCTGAAGAAATTTTGCAGCTGGCATATTCTTGCATTATCAAGGCTAACCAGCCCCATCATAGGGTAAAAAATGGTAGACTGTCAGCTACAGATCAGTACATTTGCAACAGCTGCTGCTGCTGTTAGACTGAAATTGCTATGCATATTTTCTTATTGCTTCTTTCTAAAAGCACTGCTTCTCAAATATCTGAAATGCTATCACTTCCAACAAAATTATTCCCTGCATAAATAAATGTTTTCTGTTTTCTTAACTTTTAGAACCTTGGGTACTACCATGGAGAAAATTTGCAGAAAAAAGACCGTAGTCCTGATATGTGAAAATGAAATCATATTCAAGATAACTGTATGACTGGTGACTCCTGGAAGAATATGTATTAAGTTCTCAAAAAATCAAGAACTTGAGTCATCAGCAAATGTCGACAGATTCTTTTCAGAAAAGGTTGTACAGAAAATACTACCTAGGCAGTATTGTTTTTCAAAATGTTAGCAGTTTCTCGATTACTGTCTTGGTTTAGAAGACAGGTATCTGCTAAGGAGGCAGGAGCCTCCCTTGGAATAGAAGATGTAACCCCCTTCCCTCCGAATTGTTATAATTTTGGAATCAAGGGGCTTTCAGGCAAAGATATGAGGAGCAGGAATAACAGTTCTTTACTAACAGATATATATAACAAGGCAAACAAACAGCAGTGACTGTGGCAGTGATACCAAACCGAGCAGAGCCAGAGCAGCCTCTCCCGGTGAGCAGGGCNCTAAAACCCCAACAATTACCATTTCTGAATGATTCCTTCTTTCTTCTTATTTGTCTAGACAATAACAATTTGATTAGCATTTATAATGGAGGACTTTCCTTGATTAAGAAAAGACTTAGAAATATTTTTGTTACAAAACCAAAGTCTATAATCATAACTTGTCATAACAGGGCATTTTTTGAGACTACAAGGTCATAGAAGATCATGAATTGTAGTGGCTGGCTATGCTACAGAGAAATATGCAACAGGCTTATCTCATTGCAATAGTCATTTTGGAAAAAATTCCGTCTGCCATATGGTCCCAGCAATTCCCAGCTGGTGCATGATCCATTGCACAGTCTACAGCAGCCCCCTGTGGGTTAACACTGGGCAGCATATCAAAAAGCTGCTGCTGGCTTTCTAACAGACACTCAACTTCTTAAATTCAGCACATCAGAAGCTGTATGAGTAAGACTCGAAAAGTTCAGCATTAATGAGGCAAAAATATAGTTGTAGCAAAGGCACAAAATTGTTCATGCCGTTCAGCTGGGAAATTAGACTGATTTATCCTTTATGATCAGAAATTAGATCAATTCTTGAGTAAGTATTAAGGATAGCAATGGAAGGTTTTACAGGGACTTAGTGACGTAAACACCAACCTCATTCTTAGCCACAGCTTTCTCCTTAACACCTTGCTTGGATGAAGACTCTCCACCCAGGCATGTTGATTTATGTCTTCTCCATGTAGAATGGGAAGTGAAACCAAAGGACTTTTTGCATTTACGGATTATCTGCATGATATGAAAGACTAAAGAACCTTTTTCAAAATTTTGTGAACAGTTTTTACTAGACAAAATAGAAGTAGTAAAATCCCAGATTTTAAGATGTAATTAGTAATGTTAAAGTAGTTAGTGTCTCTTTCAGTTTGAAGGAGAATATAACTCTTTATGAAAACAGACACCTTCATGGGGAATTTTAATTGATTCTTATATGGGTTTGTGTTATGTGATCTCATACTTTTTGTTTCAACAGAAAAATAAAATTGAGGCCCTTTTCCTGGAAGAATTCTCTCTTTCTGTAAATTTCTAAAACTATAGTAAGGAAAAGAGTGAAATTTTACCTCAATTAAAAATTGTGTGCCAATAAAGTGTAAATATGAATTCCTGGCCCACTGAAATGATCATTTGTTTAATGTATTGTAATTGCTAACTTTGGAATTGAAGATGTCTATCTGTGAATGGATTTTTTTCAATGAAAAATACTGACATCATTAAAACCTAAGAAAACTCTACTTTCTGGGAAGCAAATTTAGAAAACAATCATTTGGCAATCTTTATAGGTGAAAAATTTTATAAGGAAACAAATTTTTAAGTTTTCATTAATATCAATTACATTTATTAGTTTTATATGATTTATTACTATCTAATAGCATTGACTTAGGGAATTTTCTGGATGCATAAAACAAAGCAAATTTTACAATTAATGAGAATTAGTACTTAATGATAAATTTATGGGTATAGAATACTGCAAGTAGCAGAGTACACATGACATTCTACACTAAAAATATTTCACATGAGGGCAAAATGAGAATGAAATGAGAATGAAATAAGAATTGTCTGCAAAATATCAACAACACTACCTACTAAACCCATCTTTATGTTTCTATTATATACTTCGAAATTCAGTACAGGAAAAGGAAACTAATTTTTGGAGGGGATGGGTAGGCTGGAGCAACAAAGGCAAAAACGGATAATGCACTATTTAAAAGATTCTCCAACAGAAAGTGGGTCATTGATTACTCTTGATTTTTTAAGTTAGTTTTTATGTCACATGGGTAATATTCCCTCTTAATATTTTGGGTAGATTACATGTTTTATTTTCTTTTCAGTTGCATAAAGCTCTAAAAATGTCATAGATGTAAATAATAAATTTGATTTCAGTTACTGCTAAATACTTATAGTAATTCCCAGTCCAAATTCAGTATCAAGAGTTCTGTCCTCTACCTCCATGAAGTACACAACCCATTCCACTCACCTTGCCTTACTGCCTCCTGACTTTTGTTCACCCATCTACAAGCCAGCAATATTTTTTCATCTATTCAAAGTTGTAAACCAAATGCTGCCTAAGAAAATAAAAAAATAAAGCTTGGCAAGTGTTCTCCAAAGAATGTCACTTACAAGTTTAAACCCAGCATGTGGCTAATTAGCCTACCACATTTAATTCTAAGGAAGGGAGCTGCAAAAAACAAGAGCTATCCCTGCTCTGGCTGCACAAACAGCTGTGTAAGACTGAACTACACCAGTAACACAGACTTACTCACATCTCTGTGAGTGGGTGTTAATACCAAATATTTCAAGGCTCTTTTCTCCTTTCACTACTAGAAAAATGTATACTTGATCTGACTTATTTAAAAAGGGTTCCAAAAGCTGCTCGGTCATAGTGGGAGGTTGTTATTTTTTTAAATAAACCCAGATTTAACTTCCTTACGCACAAAATGTCTACGTTTGTTTTGCTGTTGGATATTATTGATCGTATCAGGATAAGATTGCTGTAGAAGAGTAAACTTGTCAAAATTGAAGGCACATGAAGTCTCCACAAGCAATCTGGCCCTAACTCTTCATCTCTGCAGGGAAAAAAAGCCCCTCTTGTTATCATTCATTTCTGACTCTTTGTTCTGCCCCAGAACAGCTTGGTTTTTTCCTAAGCCGTGATCTTGGTTTTGCTCCTGATGTGAGGCTCCTGCAGGGCACCGTGGGTCTCAGACCCGATGTGTCCCACCTTGTAGGACAGGAGGTTGCTTGAAGTGTGAGCTGGAGGTTGCTGGGAGCAGCTGTGGCAAGGCATGGCCTGCATCACCTGTGCCAGGGACATATTTCACATGCCTCTGCACTGAGCCTGAGGGTGCACGGTTCATCTCAAGTGACCCTAGGATTATTCACACTCTTTTACTACTTCTGATGAAAGAACAAATTTTTTAACATAATTTTATTCCTTATTTGCAATGTTCTAGTTACCATGCACAGTTAATACTGAATGAGAAAGAAACAACAACTACTTGGATAGAAAATTATTGTCACAATTATACTTAGCAGATTAGAAGACTTTGTATAAAATGAAATTTAGTTTTGTGAATTTCTTAGTGAAGCAAATTTTGCATCTGCAGAAAAGAATTTAATTTCTTCTTATCCCCATCCAATATGCAATTGTAAGGTTTCTGTTTATGCCAACAAGCCTTGAAAACCAATTTCTTTGTCTTAGATTTTTTTTTATTGCCTTAAATCCTGCACATACTTCCTGAAGTTAAATTCACTGTGGGTGTAAGTGACAGACTGTATTTCTAACCAAACACATTCCCACTGGAAAAAATTATGTTTTTCAAAAACTGAGGACTACTTTATAGATCATTATACCATTCTTAGACTCCTGATCATGTAGTTTATTTCTCTAGTAGTTTAGCTATGTTTAGCTATCTTTAAAAAAAAAAATCACACAATTCTTTCTCTCGGTCTGGTACTCATATAGAGAATGAAATTTGGTTTTAAATTTCACTTCTGGTTTTGGACAGTTTCAAATTGCTTATCCAGAGAAACTACTCTTATTCTTAGGTTGTGTCATTATCAAGCTGTACTTTATAAGGTGATCCTATCTCTCTCCATGATCATCTTCAAACTACTTAGACTATTTAATGAAAAAGCTCTCATGTATGTACTCCAGAGGTAACCACTTGCTTTCAACATGAGACCTAGTCATTGAAACTCTTATGTATTGAAGAAATCCAGACAAATCCATGTGAAGTGTTGCTTTTGATGTGCCACATTTAGAACAGTGGGGGATTATATTTTCTCATTCTCTTTCTATCCTTCAAAAAATTACTAAACACTACTACACTTATTTACTGATGCACTTCAGAAATATTGTAATTTATATGCAAAGAGAATCAGTGTGACTTAATTATTCATCCAGGTGAACAAACTAGGCAGATATTTTCTGGTTTATATATTGTGATTCTGGATTTTAGGTACTTTATTAGAATAGAGAAAATTATCCAAGAGCTCAATATAATGGTCGGGGGTGATTAATTAATCACAGAACTTTTATACATTAGTCTCTTTTTACATTAAGAACCTGAACTTCCAGAGGTAAGTAAATTTTAGTCAAAGTGAAATGACAATCTGTGATACGAAATGCTTCCAGCTTGTTTGTATAAACATTAGTCTTCAAAACTTCTTCAAATAAAAGCAAAAGCTAAGTTCATTAGCTTTCTACAATTAGTCTAAATTAAAATACTAAAAGTAGGTATCTTCTTGTATTTTTCTCATTTTATTACATAGCAACAAATGTAGATGGATGAAGAATTACTAGCTTTGCTCAAAAAAGGTTGGCCACTCTAAACTAAATAGGGCAGATGTAACTGCCCTATTTAAATTAAAGTCTTCATTTCAGATTGATTATCTCACTGTTTTAGTATATTCATTTCAGTTCATGAATCAGCTACTTTTTGGCTACTTGTTGACTACTTGCTATTTTTAGTGAACGCAATTGTTTGCTCCAAGTGGGGATTAATGAATGAAAAACACTGAAGCACAAATAAATAAAATGGATATTTATATCTCCAAAATATGCCCTTTGCATACCCAGTACTTATGGATATAAAGAGTTGCTATCAGCTTTTAAATAAACGAAGAATTCAATCTCTCATTGTGAAGTGGTCAGTTTATAGATAACAAAGGCACTCAGTGCAGAGAAAAGATCTGCAGATAAATGCTTTGTATTGTATCACTGACTAAAATATTAAGCACATTCCTGAATGATGGCTTTATGTTTATTGACTCTTGTTGCATAAGATATTAAATTGTTATCAATTACAGTAATAATTTTAGAAGACACATTTTGCTTGATGAAATGTGAAAATTTCTGATAAGCATACCTTACAAGCGTTTAGGTTGAAGTTGTCTCACTGTATAAAAGTTCTGTCATTGCAAATTTTCATTGTATGTGCAATATGTGATTACGTATGACAGACGTTTCAAGCCCTTAATATCTACATAGTCCTTCACTGGTGTCACTCCAGTATGTCCATGTCTTTCTCACAAAGGGGAGTCGAGACCTGCACGATGTGCTCCAGATGTGGCCTCAGCAGTGCTGAGTAGAGCAGAAGGTTCACCCCCCTCAACCTGCTGACAGTGCTGCTTCCAGTGCAGCCCAGTCTGGGTTTGCATTTCATTGCAATAAGTGAGCATTGCTCATTCATCTTCAATTTATTGACCACCAGGGCTCTTCTGAGAGAAGAAGAAATAATTATTTCAGCATAAAAGAGACATCAAACCAGAAGTGGAAGAGAAAATGTCAGTGGGTTGCCCAGCAGTAGAGTGGAAAATATTTTTTAAACATTTTAAATCTGGCAGTATGGGATAAGACTTGCATTTTAAGATCTTATTTATACATTAAGATGTGAAAAATAGCAGAGACTCCTATTTTTAAAATGCAAGTCATAATCATAATAGGAAGAAACTGTGAAAATAGTAGTCAGTAGTTCCATATTGGAAAAAAAAGTCTTAAGAATCACAAGACTTTCAACACAGTGCAGAGGGTTATGCCCTAGATGGAACTACTCTGTGTGGAAGCCAAACCACCAGCCAGGGATCAGACATGAGGAGAGTTGGAATGAGTTTCTTATTTCCTCTCAGTCTATGGTGCTGACCCCAGCTGGGCCAAAGGGTCAGGCTCTTGGTCTGGTGTTAGTGCACATTCTTTACAGAAGATTTCTATGTGCTGTAAAATAGAATATAAATTGGAAGCAGAGTTTACCTTATGGTCTGATTTGAAAAATAATGAAAGGAATAAGACTAGTGCATTTGGCTGACTTCACTTTGAATAGTTTTGGAAAATTTGTAACAAACACCAAAAAAATAAAATAACCAAGAAAACAAGAGAAAAATATCAGATTACTTGAAACAAAAAAGAATAAAAACAGAGGAGAAAAAAATAATGCATCTCAGTCATTACCAATGAAGTCATCCTAATTCTTTGAAACCACTAAAACCACTCTCAAGTAGACTTTCTCAAATGTGCTTTCTTAAATGAAGGTGATCTGAAGATATGAATTATGCTTAAGGAGTACAAGAGCAATCATGGAGTCCAAAACTGATCCAGGGCCAAAAATTACATAGTTTGGACACCATCAGTCTGCCTTGGAAAGTTTTATCCCTGTTGGGGTAAGAGAAATGGTGTTTACAGACATAAGCTAGAACATGCTGCTTGCCCTCAGAGACGAAGATAATTGTTACCCATCCTTTATGTCACATCTGAGATACTTTCAGCATCCTCCTTCCCAGAGAGATACACCACTGTGTTCTATGTACACCATTTGACAGTTGGAAGAAATGCTTGGCATTCACAGGCAGTTGGAGTTTCTGGGTTTGTGAGGATAGCATAGACTGGTGTTATCAAAGTTTTCCACATCTGAGAGAATCAACAGTGCTGTCTTTATTATGCAGTACTTTGTATTGACTTCTGCTTCTACAAACAGAGTCCATCCTTTGCAACTCAGAGATTAGAAGATGAAAAAGCCCTGCTGGAAGACATGCAAACAAAAATTGCATATTAAGTTTTATGGAAAATTATCTCATATATCTTTCCTTGGAGAAACTTCTCTTTAAGTTGGAAGATCTGTTACTTAGATTCTTGGACCAGCCTGGTAAATATGAAGACAGTAACATGTTATGAAGTGAACAGTTTTTCAAGCTGTTGTAACACCACATGAAGCCTCATAGAAAGGAAGGAATAATTTCATATGAATGATTCTGACATCACTGAATCAGAAAAATAACTTGTGGCCATGTCATGCCTATGCCAGTGGTATTTCCAAGTACATTGCAATGTTTCAGAAATTAGAAGCAAAATATTTCCAACCTTAACTTCAGCACAAGAACTCTTAAATGCTTCTGAGGAATACTACCTACATTTTCACTGAATGATCAGTAAGCACTTTTATTTAGTATTTTAAAGTGACGCTAAAAATTTCACTCTGTGAGTGCTTCTATATTCTGCTCCAGGTGCAATGTACCGTGATTCCCTGGGGTACACAGGGTACATTTAATCCACAGCACTTTTATCCTGCTTGATTTCAACAGCTTTACACTGATATTCCCCTGAAGCATTTCTTTTGTTTGCTTGCTCCTGAGCCTTGCTGATACTGTAGCAGGTGCATCTCATAAGGCCACTACACTTGAGAGATAATGGTATAAAAAATTGCACCTAGACTAACTGTAGTTTTGCAGAGAGAAATAGAGGTTACACTTCTCTGAAGTGATCTTTCCAGTTGTCATCAAACAAAAAACACTCTTCTTGATGGAAAACTTTCTGATAGACACCTGTAGCTATTCTGCCAATCTTCCCAAGATTTTTGCCCTAAAATTATTTTTGCCTGCAATTAATAATAGCAGTCAATAAGCACTGTGACAGCTCAGTGACTCATAAAAAGTCAAAATAATTTCCAAAGCACTGTAAAATTCACTAACATTTCATTTTTATGGTTGTGTGAAGAAAGAGACAATGAATACTTTGAAAGGGCTGGGATTTTTCTGAGATATGATTGCTGTGGACAGCAACACCGTCTGTTTTAGTGCTTGCAGAGAGGGAGGGAGGTGGTCCTACCAAAGGAAAAGACACTAAGACATTCTTGCAACATCAAGAATGTCCTATTTGATGTGTTCAGTCAGGTTTCTCAAAGCAGTACACAAGAATTTTGTGAGTGAACAGCCGGTTACATATTATTTGCAATACTTTGTCAGATCACTAGGGACTGGTTTACCTTTGTTCGTGCAAATGTCATTGCTTATTCATTATTAGATGGAGACATCATAACAAGTGACACTGTGGCTATAAACAGTTTCATGAAAGTGCCAAAACACTAAAGCTTTCAGAATTATGAAGATTTTTTCTGGAAGTTTATGTTTCATTATTTTTTTTTAAAAATAGAACTCTCATCAGTAGAATAAGTTGTCTAAGTATTTTCAGAAAAACAGAACTAAAATTGCATGATATTTTTGTACATCTTCCCTATTTATTTGATTACTAGTTCAACCTTTACTTGCAATTCATTCTACAGTAATCATTAGAATTAATTATTGGTAAGTGGGGAAAATATTAGCTAAATTGCTTAGAAATTAAATGTAAATTATTATGTTAGGGTTTATTATACTATATGGCCTCTTTATTATATATTATATGCATATTTTATGTATACAGTTATATTAAGTCTTATGTCTGTAGATGAAACAGATACCTACAGTAGCTATTGTAAATGTATGACAAAATGACATTTTCTTAACTGAATATTGGACATTTCATCAGTCAATATGTATTTTCTACCTAAAATTAATAAAAATAAAAATAAAATATTTACCTTACATATTTATTAATTTCTAAATGCTATTTTACGTATTCATGCCTGTATAAATTTAATCAAAAAAGTGTTTAATAATGAAACACTGAGATATATTAGATTCTGACAAATATAATTTATATATGTATCAATTTTGTTTTAGTGCTTTTGGTTTTGAATAAAGTTTTTAATATATGCAGTGTCTTCTGTATATACATATATACTTATATACGTATATATGCATATACGTAATAAAGATATATGAATGCAAAGAGCCTGAAACACTGCAAAACTTTCTGGTGGGAATACAGGTATTTACTGGGAAGAGGAAATCAGTATGGAGAATTATACTGCCAATTTTATTCTACATTTTCAAGCACACCACAAATAATGGGCTTTGAAATAAAAATTAAATCATCTGAACAGTAATACAAAAACACAGCATGTATCCATACACTAGGTGAATTTTAAAAATGCAGTTCATATATGTCTAGTTTAGTGTATCCCCATTATTCAGCCCCTTTTTTGGAGAGGGCTAATCATCAGTCATATTTCCTTTTTAAATATATTTGAAAACTATAAAGCAGCCAACTATCTCCACAATAATTTCATGTATCCTCTATTTAACTTCTGGATGATAAACCAACCCCAGAAACATATTTAATCAGAATAGTATCAGTTGTGTAGAATATGTAGGGTGGGGCATTTAGTGTTTCCTGCCAAGGACAGCTGTTAGAAAAGAGACATTGTCATCCTCAGCAGCAAGGAAATACTAAGACTGCAGTCCACCTCACATTGCCTTTTTGATAAAACTTATGTACAGAAAAACTGAAAGGGTTTGTAACTGCCATAATGTACTGCAAAACTTTCCTTTAAAAGGAGATAAAATGAACCAGTTGGGTTTAAGGCTGAGCTTTAGAGGACCACTTACAGTTCAGTTTACTCGCCCACCTGCAACAAATCTACACCAAGCATAGACTTAATGGCCAACAATATCCTGCACCATTGAAATGCTGTCTTACCTCTAAGTTAGTAAAGGATGAAAAAAAGCTCTATGTCTTAATATTAAATATATAAAAATATAGGTTTTGATTAATTTTTTCATGAACAGCTGCTTAGTATTTAACAATCATAGCAGTGATCTGCTCATGTCGTAATGGTGTGTGGAAACTGCTAAGGGAAACAACAGAAGTTGAAGGCCAAGGCAGGTCTTGTTGGTTTATGCCTCTGGGTCAGTGAAAGAATCAAGCTGAGCGATCTGAAAAATTAAAAATCTTTCACAACATAAAAAAAAGTAAAAAATTGCACTCTCTGATTGTCCAAAAGGATCTCAAAGTTCAGTCTTTCCTAGCTCTGGAAGACATTATTCCTAGAAATTATGTTCCCCAGCAAAATCTCTAAGTCTTTGTGGAGGAGAGGGAAGGTGTTTGGGATTTAAGAAAATGTTTCATAAAATGGGCAAATATGGAATGGTACAGATAGAAAATGTCAGGCATATTTCTATTAAGCTTGTAGAGAAAATCTGGAAACTTTACTGTACTGAGTTGTGGAATGTTTTAGTGGCAAAGAGAAATGGTTTAAAACCTGTTTTGTATCCCATGATGAATGCCACTAATGCTTTCTATACATCAAATTATTTTGGACTTCACTTAAGTTACAAACAAAAAATCACCCCAAAGCCCAAAGAATTTTCATACTCCTAATGAGTTAGTGTGGAATTTTTGTACATCCCTGACGGTTAAACGATTTTCACTGCCATGAATATTCATGTAAACATTGAGAGTATTTTGTTTTTTATTTTCAGCAAACATGTTGAATGCCCTCTAAGTATTAAAATGTGATATACTTCTACTGCCATAGTAGTAATATAGAGCCTTTAGTACAGCATTAAGCTAATTTAACTTTTCAGTTTCCCTAATGAAATGAAATATATGAGTGGCTATTTTCCTCTTTTGATAGTAACTGGAACACAAGGGTGGGATTCAAATGCCTCCCCATAAGGGTAGGGTTCACAGGCATCTCGTCTCTATTCACATGCTGCAGTTTAAAGACCTCCTTCGTTATTTCTGGCAAATAGAAACAGCTAGGTGCAAATAACAAAACGTCATGGCAGTATCATGCTGGAGTTTGGCTAACTAAACTCTTCAGGTGTGAAAATTATAACAGTCAGCATAGAAGAAATAATTTTTATCACATAATTTAAAATGGAATGCAGCATAGCTTCCTATCTTGTCTTTCTGTTCTTCATTTTTTGCCTTAAGTACCTCATAGGGATGTATGAACAAATTTAGTATGTTTAAGATGACTGCAGGAGGCTAAAAATGATGACATGGAAGACATATAAACTTCCAGATCAGCAGCTGGATGTTCAGGAGAATGACTACTGAAATATCAAACAGCACCAGAAATTCAGCCTTAGATAAAAAAATAAATGTACAATTCTTGAACAAGTAAGTTTTCTATTCCAAATCCAAAGGAAAAGCTTTTATTCAAATACCTTAAGCCATGTGGCTCCAATATAGGTGATAGTTACAAATATACTTGTCAGTGAGTAGAACTGTGGGATGCAATTTCCTAGTATATTAAAGTGGGTATCAGTGAGGAGCCAGGTGGGATAATCTACTGAATACAGATTTTTGTAAGTCAGCTGTGTTTAAAAAGCTTAATCCAATCGTTTCTGCATTTTTCAAAGTCTAATTTAATAGTTTACTTAATAGTTCAATCATTAAGAAGTTAAAAGTTCAATTCACTTCCTTCAAAATATGCACCTGAGAAGTTCTAGTGCTGTGATTCTGTCTCACCTCTGGCTGATGCTCTGTTAAGGTATGAATATTATATTAGCGTGAGGAGAGCTGTTTCAACTTTCTTGTGGTTTCTCAGCTATGAGTAACAAACTATGCAAAATTAATGGATCAAGAGACATCAAATAGAAGAAAAAGTGGTTCTATAGCCAAATGATTCTGGAGTTCTCCTGAAAACACAGAAGGTCCTTGATCTTGTTCTTTCCTTTTATAACTTCATCACTTTTTTTAAAAGTGTAGAAAAAACAAGTAAGTCGTCTGTAGATCAGAGAGTAGAATTCCGATTTCCATAACCAAGTGAGTTATACTGTCTCCAACTTCATGAGTTTCACATGTTGTACTGATTAGTAGCCTAACTTGGACTAAAACCATTCTAATCCTTATTAATTTATTTCCTTCCTGGTGTTATTTTTTCACTCATATTAAGTGGTCAGTGAACAACATTTTAGGAAACAATTTTTGTGGGACTATTTATGCACATATGCTAAGTAGCGAAAATGTAACAGTCTAGAAAGCAGTTTCCTATTCATTGGTCTGGAATCACACTCATGCTTGCTGTTCATCTAGCCCTGCAACTCACAACTTCATGGCCACTTAACACTGAAAAAAAGGTAAATTTTCTAAGGTAGAATAACGTAAATTATCTTTCTAAGTCAATCAGAAGAAATATGGAAAGAATGACTGATGAAAGAAATACTCAGGTTCAAATTTCTGCAGGAATAGGAGAATACAGATTTCAAATTGTGCTAGGTCTGTATTAAATGGAGTTAACTTTCCTCATAACAATCTACATGACATTATGTTTTAGATTTGTGACTGAAATTGTCATGATAACACATCAATGTTTTGTTATTATAATTAAATTACTATTATTAATATATGGGACAGCGCTTTTATAACATCAAGGCTTTCTCAGTTTCTCACATTACCCCCTTCCAGAAGGGTATTCTATGCCATGTAACATCATTAGCAAAAATCAGGATGGACAGTGTTTGTCTTCCAAGGTAGTTGTTGCTCAGAGACTGGCTCGGTATCAGTCTGCTTGTGTGAGGCATTGACTGATTACGTTTGCATAATTTATTTCTTTCTTTTCTTTCTTTGCTTTTTCTTTCACTTCTTGAATTGTCTTTATCTCAACCCATGAGTTTTCCCATTATTACTCTTCTTATTGTCTCCTCATCCCACTGTGGGCTGGGGAATGAGCAAGTGTCTGTCTGGGTACCACAACTTACATCTCCTTTTCTTGCTCCACAAAACAAGAGCCACTGATAAGAGCCAAGAGAATGTACCTAGGAGATTATTTTAGGGAAAGATAGAAGAGAAAAAAGACCAGAAATAACCCTGTAATGGACTAGTCTTGTTGCTTCCACTGATGTTCTTACTGAAGAATCCTGTCACATCTGAGAGAAGAATTGGATTTCAGAAATAACTCTCACAAGCAGCCTTTGTAGAAGAGCTTGTAGAATACAGCTCCTACAGATCTATAATGGTCCTAGAAATGTAATTTAGGCTTAAAAATGTCCCATCCAAAGAAATTAATTACACTGATTTCTACTGCTTCTCTGTTGCATTTATTTATTTATTTGTTTGCCTAATTTGCCACCGTTTTCTTAATTCCTACTGAGTCTGGTACAGTATAACAGCTGGTGACATTTGTATCTGAGTCCATATCCTTGTATTTTTATCAGATAGAGTAGTAGGCCTAATGATTCATTTCTCAGTCATATGTATCTAGTACACAAAGTCCAGGATTCAAAGATTAGCCTGAACCAGCTCATGTCTCCATCTGTAAACTGTTCATATTTTGTGAACTGGAAAGCAAAGAAGTTCACGTTGCATTAAGACACTGTGTTCACTCAGATGTCTTGTGATCTTATTTCTGTAGTCTTCAGTATTTTTTGTTGGACTAAAAGGAAGGAGTCTTGATATGAATTCCTAATTATATAAAATTTTGCAACGTCTCTAATTCTCTATCTGTATTTTTTGTTTATTTCTCCATTACTCTTAATCAAACTGGTCTCAAGGAAGTAGGATTACCACACAGCCATTTTGGTTTATACTTTCTGTTTTCATTGTGTGTAAATCAGTGCTTAAGGAATAAAACATCATTCCTAACCTGAAATGAAATGCTCTTAGTATTGACTTAAGGGAAAACTTTTTTTTTCTCAATTGTAAAATCATAGCAAAAGAGATTCAGTTGATTTTTCTTCCATGTTATTCAGCTATAGTGAAAAAATCTCTTTTTGTCGTGTAGTCTTAACAGTCTGATAATAACAATAATAGATACTAGAATTAAAATTATGTTGTCTGAACTTTGCATACACAGCAACTGAGCATATGACACAGCATTATTTTAACCACATACATAAGAATGTTTAACATTCTTCTTCCCAAACAAAATAAAAATTTGGAGGCAAGATGAATAACTTCTGTAAGGAAACATAGAAAAAATACAAAAAAACCCTGAATGACTCCTGAATTTAATAAAAGGTATGCATTGATTTTCTGAATGAGACCGCATCCTAAAAATAAAATGATTTTTTAAAAAGCCATTATGATTAAGTTACTAATATTAGAGTTCTAGTTACGGTGAGGGTCACTTCATTAACACAGCTATATTCTATATTCTTCTCATAACCGAGAGCTCTCCCCTACATGTAACTAGATCTGCAGAGCACTTACAATCGATCGATAAAGTAAGGATGTAGAAGGTTGCCTAGGAAGTGAGGTGTGTGATTCACCTTTCTAATGTGTTTCTGGACTGTTCTAAAAGCACCTCATGATCAACCTAATAAATGGGTACCTGCAGTGGGATCAAATTACCTAACATGCATCTGGTGAAATTTCAGATATTAAAAGATATCAAAGTTATCTGCACAGCACTAGCTGAGAGCCTCAGAGATGCACTCAGCATTCTAAACAGCACATAGAAGGTCAGTCATGATGAGCTCAGATATTTTAAGTTTCGCTATATGCTTATGCTTTTACAGCCAAGTCTCAGCCTTCATGTCTATTTTAAAGTGAAATGATGTACCAGGTATAGCTGAGATGGAGCCAATTTTCTTCATTGCAGTCTGTATGGTGCTGTGTTTTGGATACATTAATAAAACAGGGTCAATAACAACAGCAGTGTTTTTGTTACTGCTGAACAACCTCTGCATTTTTCTCACTCTGACTTCTCTACTGAGTAGGCTGGGGATGCACAAGAAGTTGGGAGGGGAAACAGAGTCTTTCACAAATGGGTTAAAAGAAATGTTCACATTAAAACTGTATTTTCCAAAATAAACAGCTAGGTTAGTGCACTGGATTTTCCAAATATTTTTTTATGTACTATCATTTAAAAATAACAATTTGCCATCTCATTATTAATTTATTCCCTGAATCTCACAGTTTCTTCCTCATAAATAAACTACTACTAACTATTCCTTAAAGTAAAGCAAATATTAGACTCTAGAACAATAAATGCCAACACAGATGAATGATTGTTTTCCTGAAGGGAGAGACAGCCAGGAACAAATCACCATTGTTCAATCGCAGCAGAACACACAGAAATTTGGCTAACTGTGTTTTAACAGTTTGAAACTGTGTTTGGCTAACTGTGTTGCTGTATGAAATTATATGAAATAGATTTTCTTGTTGAAAAGTATGTGCCTTAGCAACTGAGCTGAGCTTACTAAAATGTTGCACTTTGATTCCTTGCTGAGCAAAATATAAAAGGTCACTGTGGCCTTTACAGGAATGCACCTCACACTTTCAAACCAACCTATAATTCAGCCAGGAAGACTTATGTCAATTAAGACAAGCTGGCTTTCAGAGTCTCTCGCTGTTGTTAAAAAAACCAAACAAAACCCTTACAGTAAGTCTTGACAGAATTAAAACCTGTATATTGTGAACTGTCTTGTTCATAACCTTGTAGAACACATGTAAAAACATTTAAATGTTATTAAAACAGAGCAGACAAACAAAAAGAGCACATACTGTAACAAGAAGAGGGATTTAAGGAACTCAAAACAAAGGCAAAACCTCCTAAAATTTCAGCAAAGATTTTGGGAATCCTTCAAGATATGAAGGCTACCCTTCATACCTCAATAGTGAATAGAAAATAATGAAATATTTTGAAGAAATTTGACAAAAATGAAGAGGAAATAGTGGACAGAGTTATTTTTAACAAGAAGGGGAAGGAGCAAAGAATATGTAAGCACAATGAAGGGCACACAATGGTATGTTTCAGGAAAGGTAGTCTTGATAATCATAGTAGTGAAATGGCTAAAATAGTAGTGATGTGTCTAGGTTATTCTGCATCCTTTCTCCTACAAAGGCAAATATATAGGAGACCAACTTTTTGCCGGACCTACCAGAAAGGAATACAGGTTCTCAGAGTAGATTTGTGCAGAATGTGACTGTTTCAAAAACTATGGTGCTGGATGGGATCAGGTGCTGTAAAAGTGAGACTTCTTCCAGTTATTGGGAGAAGTTATCTACTTTTTCCTGAGTAGGTGGTCTTTAGCAGAGTGCCATCGCAATGGATCCCCCATTAGTCTGTGCATTAATGCTGAACTATAAACTTTTTCCTGGTTTGCCATAGTTTACCATTCCATCCCTAGGTAAAGTTTCATGCAGCCTCAGTATTCCCTCAAATAAAGGGCTTGTTTCCCTGATGCCTTTCTGCCTGTCCTTTGTAAAAATTCTATATCCATCCCTGTAATCCCATGAGGCCACAGCATTGCAACTACTCCCAGACATCTACTTCCTAATTACATGTTCCCATAATGTTGTGCATGAATACACAGGCATTTCAGAGAGGAATGCAGTGGTGATGAGTTCCCAGAAAATGTGTGAGAGCCTCTGCCGTCATGCTGCCCTCTCATCACTACCTTATCTATACAGACACACTTGGGTAGGCTGCCTTCAGCCTTATTTTGTTCAACACAAAGTTACTCTTCTCCACACTACCCTACAACCCTGTTTGCCAATACTCTCCACCACTTCCTCCCTACTGTATGGGTTGTCATCTCCTACCTTTCCTTTATTTCCCTTTAATTAATTTGGTTTGGAGGAGTCCTGCATTGTTTTACTATCGATTTTGCTACTATTGCTTACAATGATGATTATATGTTTATACATTCAAACAAATATTCCTTAACAACTTGAAAGCTGTCCTCTCTATGTGAGTAAGCCTGTTGTCAATAAATGCTTTGTTCCTTCTTGGCAAGGTGTATTTCTGGCTCTTTCTAGCAGTCCTCAAACTATCCTCGAGTATAGAGTGTTGTGTATGATTACTGCAATGTGAAATCTTCTTGTAGATCTAAAATTGAGATACAAATCAACAAGTCAAATAAAATAGATTTAGGATGTTTTATTTACCTCTGAGCTTTCACTAGAACTCAGAGTACCAGTTTGTTTATGGATTTTATTAAAAAGGATCTGATAGCAAAACACACCAGAGGAAACATCTGGCTGTTTAGCTTTACTATAACTTTATTGAGTTAATTAAAGATGCAATAGTACTGAAGTCAAAATTAGTTCATATTAAAGACTGAATAAACAGGTAAAAAAGTTCAAACTACAAAATGATCAAAATAATACTGAAAATAATCAAAAGTCTGAGCTTGACACTAATAGGAACGATTTTCTGTCTACTTTTTTTTTTTTTTTTAAAAAAAGAAAGGAACAAGTGTTTTTACAGGCTTTTCTTTCATAGTAACCTATCTCTTATTTTAGTCAATGCAGTAGGTATCTGAAACTGGTTGTAGACACACTTACAATGTAAATGCCACTTATTTCCTCCAACCCATGCCGTGACAATCTGTTGCATAAAATAACTACTAAAAAAGAAATTATGGGGAAATAAGCAAACAAACAGAGTACTAATCAAGAATATTTATCAGGGAAATATTTCTCTAACCAGAATACCAAATAATGAAAGAATTTTGGAGATCATTATATGAAAAACAGAAATACAGTTTTTCAGAAATTTCTCTGCAGAAAGGGCATAAACATTTTTAACTATGAGATTTAAATATGTTGGCATAAAATCTTGAATTCTCAATAAGTCAGCGATGACTGTGCCCAAAACTTTAAGCTTGAATTATCAGAAAATACGTAGCAAATACTAAATAATTCTGTATATTCCCAATCTAATCTGATAGGCAAAAATTTAAATTAATAAACACCTGAAGATAAAATTGGATACATAAGTGTAAGCAGAAGAACATAAATATTTCATTGACCACTGTATCTCAGTGGTCAATTTGGTATATTTCATTGACCACTATATCTCAGTAGGTTTTGCTTATCGGGGATGTCATGTCAGAAAAATCAATGGAATATTTGTTTTCATGTATAAACACATAATCATCATTGTAAGCAATTGTAGTGAAACTAATAGTAAAACAATGCACGGCTGCCCCAATCCAAATTAATTAAAGGGAAATTAAGGAACAGTAGCCTAGAATAACAAAGTCTATTTCACCCATATGCTGATTTCTACTTAAGTCTACAAGAGTAAAATCTATTTCAGAGTATTTGGCCTATATGCCTAAACTGATTTTAGGAATAAACATCTCCCATCTTCAAAATAACCTAACCAATCAAACAAAAAAAGGCAGCACATGCATTTCTATTTCAACAAATATTTCAACCTTTCTCAGAAACACTCTTTTAACATTTAAATTCAGATTAGTATAGAATATTATATCAATGGTCATGAAATTAATTCCCTCAAATGTTTGATCCTGCAAGAATTTCAAATTATTTTTCTTTTAAATATCACTGAATTGTTGCCTGTCTAAACCAAATATTAGGAGTTATAGTAGGAATGCCTCCTAACTGGCTCTTGTATTACCTCAGAATTATCCCGAGATGTGCCCAGAAATGACAGTTCATTTTTCCACCCACGAGTCTGGATGGCAACAAAAGGACTATACTGAACACATAAGTTTATCTATGTGGTTTATATCTCCATCATGTGTGCTAGATATGGATCTTTATATAACTTTCAGGCTAGGTCATGTGAATTGTACATGATACTGTCCTATAATACTATCCTCCCCTATAACCATGGCTGTACAAAACTTTGTGGAGTTTAGATTTACTGGGTATGCACTATCCCCTGAATCTATACCCTATGCACCACTTTGATCTGCAGATTAAATCACTTTGTTTCCATAAATTCCTGTAAAAAAAAAACCAAACAAACCAACTACCAGAATAAGATCAAGAGAATTACTATCATAGCACTGAGGATTAGATTAGCAGGAACTTGTTTAATGATCAGCCTCAGAAGAGAAGTCTGCTCTGCCTTTGCTTCTATTCATAGTGCAGGTTTCCTGAACAGACTATTGTCTGCTCAGGGCATTTACATAACTCATTTCCTTTGATATTATATATTCAATTATGCCTCAGTCACACTATCTGGAGATAGTTCTTATTTTGAAATACGGTCAGTAGTGTCGCTATCTGCCCTTAGCATAATGTAATGATGAGAACATCAGTTAAGGTTGTGGGAGATCTGAGTACTAGAACAAAGAACCTTTCAATCCAGGACTTAGTTTCCAAGTTTGCTAGATAATTTTTTGCTAACTGGTAATCCTTCCCTCACTGTTGCTGAAGTCAAATCATCTTGAGATAAAGAATGCATCATTTATGGAAAAATAAATTGACAGAGAAGTAAGTGGCATGGATTAAATCCTGAAAGGATCTAAGGAATTACCTGTATTTTAATAGTGATTTAGGAATTTACATGTATTGCTCTACGGGAAAAAAACCCTCAGCCTTAAAGAACATGAAGCGTAGCATGACTATGGATGAAGATCTAAGATCTTCCTGCTTCCCAGACATCAAAGTAGTTCATCAATGAACTACAGAAAATTGTTTTTATTTCTCCATGCACAACATTTCAGTTTCATCCAGAACGATACAAAACAGGGCCATCATATTTTTTTTCTTTATATCTCTCAAAATTTTCCTGAGGTGAGCCTGTGCACTCTGGTTCCTTTACTTTTATTTCGAGGCCAATCTAAGCCCAAACCCCGACTTCTCCAACTACCAAAAAATTTCAAATTTTTCCTCATTACTCCATCACAAACCCAGCTCAGAATACTTGGCTAGAAACTTCAGAGAATGCAGAGACATTTCTGGATACCAAATAATCCGACCTTGCTCAAATATTTGGAGTACCATAATGTCCCACTCACTGTATTTAGACAATATATGATTGATAAATGGGAAACACCAAATCTTCCCAGATCAGTGTTATGCGGTCAAGAATCATGTGTGATTCTCCCCATTGCAGTAAAATAATCCCCTTTTCCCATTAAATTCTATGTAAGCCTGGATGTTTACATCATAATATCTAAGTCAGATGTATTCAGATGCCTAATCTTATCTATGCAGTCTCATATGGCATGCAATATGCACCTGAACATAAGTACAGGTCTGACAGAGAAGATGCAGGACCTGCAAGGGACTTATATTCTTCTGAAATACCAGCTGGAAGCAAAGTATGAAAAATGGTACTAAATATTTATGTTTAGGAATTTTATCCAGTACAGAGGATGTAATTCAGCCTAAAAGTTATAAAAAAAATGTTCTCCATGGTACCATGTAGGTACCTTTATGTGAGCAAGTTTAGACAACTTTTCGGTTCACCTTGAACAAGAAGCAGACATTTCTATTTGATTACTTGATTTGGTCTCCAAAATCCATTCTTCATATGAGTAGGAGGGTGAGAGCTAGCTCATTATTAGAAACCTAAATTAGGAATTTTAATATGGAACTTCAATGAAATATACATTGCAGAGAGCCATTCCAGAGACTTTTTTATGCTCTGAGACAGCCACATAGGGCTGATAGATTTGGCATAGATTCTACAGAAAGCTTCTTTTAGGCGAGATGTGCTGATTAATCTCCAAAGTTATTAGATGCTTTTGTATGAACAATTATATTCAGCCCACAGATATGCACATCTGGAATTGTTACCATAGTCATAGCCAGACACTCCTACAGAATGATTAATTTGCTGAATTTTGGAAGCCAACTACTGGATGAGATTAATTAAGACCTGTAAGTGCATATTAGCATGTATATGCAGATATCTACATTTTCTTATATAAATCCCTTCCTGGGTTAGGAAGCCTTGAAAGAATCACCAAAGGAGTCTCTGGAAATTCAGTACTTCCAGAATTAGTAATGTTTGCAAATTCAAAAGTTAATTAGGTATTAAAGTCAAACCTAAGCACTTTAATTTGTACTGAATTTAAACTTTCAACATATTTTTAACTACAGAATCACCTCTATATGATCAGACATTTTCAAATTATCTGTGGTCTTAATTTTTCTTAACAATTTTCTTTCTTTCTTTGTGAAAAAACAAAAGAAGTTGCAATTTCACTTAAGATCATGATTATTCAAGTAGTCAGTCTGCACAACTAATCAATCCTTACAAATAGCTAATTCTGATGCAGGTGGGAGTCTAATGACTTTCATGACTTGCCAAGAAAATCATCAGATATAACTTCATCGCCAGTTCATTGTTCATCTCCACAAAGTGAAAACCTTCTGGATTTTTCTTTAATGGAGACAAATGACTCTTTAGAAAACTCTGGATATATTTTATCCTATCAGTTACTGCACAAAAGCTTTGACTTTAATTGAAATTAAAGATTGATTACTTATGTCTTATTCTGTACCTTCATGATATAAATTTTAGTGGATGTTAATATAACCAAAGATTACAATGTTACCATATTCTTGGCATAAGCAAGCAATAGTAACAGGCAAATAGGTTTGTCTTTATTATACTAGTTAATATAACATATCTTGATATATTCTATATTATATACATAAAATACGTATTTAGAAATTATATATATTAAATAATTCTGGGCTTTGTTTTGATGAAGAGATTACAAAATCTGTAACAAAATTAAAACTGTAACAATTTCTGAAGCTAAAGAGATTTTGCTACCTCTTGCTGGGGGGGTTTTGTTTATTTCTTTATTTGTGTCTTTTTGTTCAGAAGTAAACAGTTGTTCATGAACTTTAGTGTCACCTGTATGTGAAAGAGATGTTTTGTTAGAAAGCTGAAAAATTATTAGGGTAAGAAACTTGAAAAGAAGTGTAGGAGAAAAATCATCTAAAATTTTTTGTATATATGTGTACATATATCCAGATACAAAGAAAAGCAAACATATATTAAACTAATAACTTTGCCTTGGAAGACAGTTTGACTCCAGTAAGAAAGCATACCTAAAGACACAGAAAGGAGTCAACATGATAATTACTCTTGTATCAAGATAAATTTACCAATAAAGGAACATAGGTGTTTCCGTATTGGTAGATATAACCAATCATAGAATATGACTAAAAGGCACTGTGTGCCTGAGTACCAATTCCTGAAAAGAATTCAAGATAATAGTGATGAGAAGGTAGGCCTATAAAGTCGTAATTTAAAAAGCCCTGGTACCTATGTGTAATAACACCGAGTAAAAAGTCTGTAGCAGTTTGGTTATTCAGGAGTGAAATATTTAGCATAAAAGTAAAATTTGTGAAATTTGAAAAATAATCAAAACAGAAAGCTAAGAAAGTACAGGATGTAATTTATGTATTCAGATTTAAAAACATATATTTTTCATTAATAAAAATTTAAATGGCATGCAATGTCCTATCCAATCATCATTTTGTATACCTGACTGGAGGGAAAAAATTGTTAAACAGAAATAACAAAACATAATTGCAAAGATCATTACCTTACAGAATTCAAAAGTGTGGTTTAGTGACATCTTTAAGTAGACAAATTATCTTTTATATTTTCTTTTCAATCTGTAGGAAAAAGACAAATCTCACCTGTTTGTGAAAAGTTCAGAAATGAAACAAAATCTCCTACTTTGTGACATCATTTTCATTTCTCATAAAGCCAACTTATTTCTCCTGTATTTTTAAAAGAAATTAGCTTTTTTTTTTTTTCATTGTCTTGCAGTAGTTTTTTGCAGTTTTCAATTCCCAAGTTAAACTCATTCAGTCTCTAATGGAGGCTTGCAGTTCTTTGTTTCATTTATTATTGACAATAAACCAAAATGTTATCTACTTCCAGATGCTGCCTCAAAAGGAGAAAAACAGCAGCAGTCCTTCCTATGAAAAACTGAAATATTTCTGTAAGTAGGTGTCTTATAAAAGCAAGTATTAAATTGCAAGTTTAAGAAAGAGTCTTTGGGGAATGAAAGAATTAGCATACACTGGATGAAACTATGAACTAAAATCCTCAAAGAAGTTATAACAATTTGAAATAAAGAATGCAGCTGATCAGTACAGACATAAAAGTCTGCTAGACTGGTATGGCCAGAAAACTAGACTATCTTGAAGTTACTGTGAAAGGCATCACGAAGTAAGCTGGTAGAAATAAAAAGCTTGGTAGCAGATAATGAGAGATCTGAGGTTCCCATGGGTCCCTCATCAATAGTGTGTGTAAAAATCTCTTTAAACACTACCTAGATAATGCTTAGCAGCCCAGCAGACTAATATAGATACAAGGAAAGTCAATGTCTTTGAACAATATTCAGACTAATGATTCAAATTGAGTTATATCCACAATTTAAAAATCAATACTGATTACAAATCTCTTTATTAAAGAGCCATGATTCAATTTATGATGAGCAGAACTGTTTATTCCTTAAGATAATGCAATTAATTGTTTTCTACCATGAAAACTTGCAAACAAAAATACATTGCAGTTTTCTTCTGCTACACTGTGTGACTCTTTCCTTTTGGGCTTCTGAATATGGATTATCCATAAAAGATCTGATACGGGTGTGTAAGAAATTTTTGATTAAATATGTCATATGGCACTGTATACCTGCATTATGGGGCTTTCCTATGCATCTTGGGAGAAAAAAAGTTATCATTCCCACACTAACGGATTAATAATCATTGATGGAAGAAGCTGGATGTGAATTAGTGATGCCTCTATGATGATTTTTCAGAAGTACAGTGACAGCCATGCCTTTCCTAATAACAGCAAATCATAATGTTAATTCTAACGAACTCTGAAAATGAATTAATTCAACTGACTTAACCCCTTTATGGATCTTTTCTTTTTCTTATTAAGTGTCCTTAATATGATTTAGCTTAATGCATTTTCAAAATAGTTGAAATTAAGTCATATTAAGTTTATTCTGAAAATAAATGAAAATGCTTACCTAAAGATCTTATGTAGCTTAATTATCCTATATCATTATCATAGTTTCTTATTTTCAAGGTTAAATTTTAGCTGTTAGTTTTGGCGTTAATTTGATATTTTTACTTTTAAAGAAAGAAAAGTTGATAAATTAATCTATAAAAATGGTGAAAATAATTGAGATTTTAAGGGTAAAATGCTTGCAAAAAATGTGTTCATACTTAGCTTGGAGAGGGAGTTCCTTGGAAGAAATGCTTGTCTTGCTGAAGTCAGAATTGTGACATTGGCCTCAAAAGGATTTGAAATTTTCTCTTGTATTTAGAAACTGTTTATTTAAGTTTCAAATTTGAAAAATGAATAACTTATCATTTCTTTTCTAAAAAACTCTTAATTTACTTTAAGAATTACAAATCCTACAAAACATCAGCAGCATCATCAACAGTACAGGTTGCAAAACTTTTAGGTTGTACATTTCAACAAATGCACACATGAAAGCAGCTCACTGTAAGATAGTCTTCAATAATGTGATCATATGCTTCCCTTTTTCAAGAAAAGTAAATATATTTCATACTTATTTATATTCCCCATAATTCTGATATTGACAAATTGTAATATATAATGCAAGCAGTTCAAACACATAATTTCATAAAGTAATAATTTCTGCAACTTATTACTACAGTAGTTTCAGTAATATGTTTGACAGCTTTCCAAAGAGCATTGGGTGCTCAAATTACTCTGTTAATCCTGAACAATGTTTTGCCCTTTACCCATTTTCAGTTTCTGAGCCACAGTAAAAGAAAAGGAAAGCAAAATAATTACTACTGATTTTAGGAGATAGAACCTATATTTTTAATGTACTACACCTATTTTCATCGACTGATTTATCAAAAGCTATCATCAAAGCTAGCTCAAGACTTCTGCATGTTTAGTATTACAGTATTTTTTGTTGGGCACACCCACATTGTCTAGGAAGAATTCCATCTCGGTTGCAACACATTTACTCTTCCTCAGATTCCCTCATGATCTACTGCATCTAAAAATTCCTTGGTAAGATAGACAAGAGAGTATTCCTGAGCAACTACTAATTCTGCTCTTTTTCTCTCACTCGATTTTTTTTCTCTTACCAGCTCCCCAGTTTCTCCCAAATACCTCCAGTCTAGCAGGGAATTTTTAACTGGGATCTCCACCTTAACTTCATTTTTCAATATTTTTATAATTATGGGTAAAAAACTCATTGAAACATAATTCTTCCTTTTTGCGTCAGCAACTGATTTATAATACTGGTATATAATGGATAACTGCAGTTATCAAAATTGTTTTTTCTGTTAAAGCACAATAATCCAAACAGTACAAATATACACCTAAAGACCTTAAGTGGCCATGAAGATTTCAATTTTGAAAAATTGCACTGTATGAATACAGTAAAGAGTATCAATAGGAGCCACACTTCATACAATAATGGATTATTAGATATTTTTTAGACTGGTTATTTCCAACTCTACTTTGTGCAAAAAAAGGAGCATAATTACTCAGCAAGTATTTCTTAGCCCTACCTATTTCATCATTTATTAAATGCTATGAATGTTAGTTGCCTGAGTATTGTAAATTTCTCTCTTTGCTTGATATTCATTTGTTATTTAAAAAAGAAATTTTTTTTCTTTATTATTAGTTCTGCATGATGTGCTCATTTTCACTCAGATCCTAAGTTATGATACAGTGCACGCTTTTACAAGAAAAACACTCTTAAACATGTATATATTCCTTTAGATAAAGCGCAGCTTACAAACCACATAAAACTAGCAAGACTACAAGGAAATTTCAGGCTTTGTTTTATTTGCAACCATGACATTAGAAACATGACAAGCTGTGCTGTTTTCTAATCTCTGGTTTTGTTCTTACTTCCAAGGCATAATTGATACAGAAAATGAGGGGGTGGTAACTATCCTTCCTTTCACACACTTCAGCTACTATTTCCCAGCTGTCTTACTTGCTATGTGCATCTGTCTGTCTGATACCGATACAATACTTTCAATAATAGATTCTGCTGAACTGCAAAAATGCTTAAGGTACAAACACACATATTTAATATATGAATAAATGCATAGTAGATATACACAAAAAGATTTAAAACAAGATAAACCAAAACAAAACACTTGAGTTGCAGACTTAAAAGCTTGGAATTTTTTTTAATAAATCTTTCAGCGCATGCTATTTTTTTTTTTTAATTTTATTTTTTGAATACATAAATAAATAAACTGGGCTTTTCCACCCTACCCTGGAAATGAGTACAGGAGACTACTGCAGACTCTTACTAACTTTGATGATGTGCTGTGTACATATGTAGCAAGAGAAGACTGCAGACACAAGATCGTTAGAACTGGTTTTCTTCATCTTACTTCTCCTCTTCCACTGCAGTCATATTTTTCTGTTTCTTGTCAGGAATATAGGGGGCCAGATGGAATCTCTTATGTCTATACTCAAGCATGGGGGGCCTGCCACAAGAGAAAATCCACCATGAAAGTCTCCACTGTCAGTTCTTCCCACAGGCTACCTTTCTTCACAAACTGCTCCAGTGTGGCTCCCTTCTCTGGAGTGCAGTCCTACAGGAGCAGACTTCTCCATTGTGGGACCCCCATGAGGTCACAAACCTTGGCAAGAAACTTGTTTCAGTGTGGCCTTTCCTGGACAGAGTCACAGCCTCCTGCAGGCATCCACTCTGCTCTGACGGGGGGCTGTCCATGTGCTGTAGGTGGATGTCTGCTGCAGGGACACAGCTGCCTCACCATGGTGTGCGCCACAGGATGCAGGGGAATCTTTGCTCTGGTCTCTGGAGCACCTGCTTCCCATCCTTTATGGACCTTGGTGTCTGCAGGGCTGTTTCTCTCACATATTCTCACTCCTCTCCAATGTGCTTTTGTGCTGCATCTTTTTCCCTTCTGAAATATGTTATCCCATATGTTACCACTGTTGCTTGATGGGATTGGTATTGGGTCCACCTTGGAGCAAACAGGCATTTGTTCTATCAGACTTAGGGGAAGCTTCTGGCAGCTTCTCAAACCATCCACCCCTGTATCAAAACATGCAATATAATATAATACACAAATGCAAATAGAATTATAAATATATACATATATATGTGCATTTATGACTTACACAATATCATTATTAGTAATTTAGTGTTACTGCAAAAATACTTATTTACTAAAACCTAGTTCTGTACCTCTGTCTTTCTTATCATGCATTGCATAAACAATGTCTTAACTTGTAATTTCTATGCATTCTATGGCCAGCACAAAGTTTCAGAAACTGGGAAATATTCCCACATCTAAAAGAGGATCAGCTAATATACCTATTACTTTTCATTTTTTTGATGTCATATCTATTCACATCATTATGTGTACTTTTTAGGTCTAGGATCCATAATGACTTTCTCATGCACTGTGCCCTTGTGGTTCTTTTTAGATATAGATATAGATGGTGTAGATATTTATAGACATTTATAACTGCAGAGAAATCTTCATTTATATTAACTTGCCTTTTGAGGTACATCTTGACTTAATAATTTGGTGAATTCTCAGTTTTTGCCTGGACTTTCAATACTCTATGCATTCTAGTTCCATTTTATGCAGCTTTCTTAAAATTTTAAAAGTCATGCTTAGTCATAATATCATTATAAAGTACTTAATTATTTTTTTAACTTTGGGAACCTTCCTTACAAAATTGTTCTCCCTTCTTGCTTGCAATTTCAATTCCGCACATAGCATCTGCACATTTGATTCAATTCAATTACAAAACTCATTTAAGTTCCACGTTTGACTTCAGCAAGGTTTTAGTAGCTTTATATGTTTCATGCTAATATATCAGCAGAATTAATAAAAAAAACTTTCCTAGAGTTTCTGGTATTTGAGAGACATTTTTCTTTAATCCTGCCAGGATTTTTTTGTGTTTAGTTATCTAGATATGAAAAATAAAGGATAATTGGAGCTGAATTTGAAAGCAAAGAACTTGATTGTCACAATCTTTCAGACTTTCACCTATAAAACCTATTTACATTTTTAGTTCATGAAAACATTAAACTGATATAAAAGAATAAGGATTCTGTTGGTGAGATCAAAATGCAATATTACAACTCCAGATTACTAAGTGATCATATTGAAGCCTAGGTTTGTTTTGACACTGAAGAGAAATTAGTTTTATACATCTGAGTGAACAAATACCCTGCCTGCTTAACCTGGTGAGCAGAAGTCCTGATGAAGGAAAGGGAAGAATGAATATGGCTTTCATTTGTTATGGTATATCCTCTTCTGTCTTTGACTGCCTTATTAACAGCAAAGCTTATAAACACTTTATAAACAGTCTGATGATGTTCTTTCTTTCTTTCTTCCTTTCTTTCTTTCTTTCTTTCTTTCTTTCTTTCTTTCTTTCTTTCTTTCTTTCTTTCTTTCTCTCTCTCTCTTTCTCTCTCTCTTTCTCTTCTTTTGTCTCTGTGTCTGCCTCTCTTTCTCTCTCTCTCTCATATTTGCTATNTCTCTCTCTTTCTCTCTTTCTCTCTTTCTTTCCCTTTTTCTTGCCTTCTCTGAGCTACAAGTGCACATTGCTGCCTCTTGTCCAGACTCTCATGCAGCAGCAACCCAAAGTCCTTGGCAGGGCTGCTGTTGATCAGTTCATCCCTCAGTCAGTGCTGGTCCTGGGGGCTGCCCTGACCCAGGCACAGCACCTTGCACTTGATGTTGCTAAACAGCATGGCATTCTCATGGGAATATTTCTCAGCCTCGTCCAGGTTTATCTGGATGGCATCCCATCCTTCAGGTGAGTCCTCTGCACCACTCATCTTGGTGTCATTGACAAATTAGTTGAGGCTGCACTTGATCCCTTCATCTATGTCTTTAATGAAGATATTAAATAACACTGATCCTTATATGGACCCCTGAGGCAGACTGTCATTCGTGACCATCAAGACTCCATCAGCCTTCATCCATTACTTTCTGGATGTGGCCATCCAAACAATTCTGTATCTATCTACCAGCCTACCCACCAAATCTCTTTCTCTTTGATTTAAAGAAGGATGTTGTGAAGGACTGTGTCAAAGGCTTTACAGAAGTCTAGATAAATGACATCTGTATCCCGTCAATTGTCCACCTATGTGATAACTCCATCACAGAAGGCCCTTGGGTTGGTCAGGCAGGATTTGCCCTTGGTGAAGCCACGTATAGCTTCTAAGAGGATTTGTTCCATGATTTTCCCAGGCACAGAGGTGAGACTGACAAGTTAGTAGTTCCCAGCGTCCTCCTTTCCATCCTCTTTAAAGATGGGTGCAGTATTTTCCCTTTTCTATCTAACACCTGACTTAGTTGTGTATGATGTAAGAGGGAAGAGCCTTTGCTGATTTTATGGAATGATACTATGGAATACCATAATGTGATTTTAGTTCTCCCAGTAAACTCTTTGCAAAGACAAACAAATGTATATAAAATTCATAACCTTCCTTAAAAGAGACCAATTGAAAAGCCTTTAACTGAAGACCAGGAGTAACATCTTGCTGCATAACCTTTTTTCTGTATTTATGCTGTCCATACATTCATCAGATACAACTGGTCAGCCAGTTGTTACTTCCCATTTATTCTTTGTTTCTGGACACCAGCTGCCTAGGACCAACGTGTCCAGTGCACATCAGATTAAGCACTAAAACTATTAAAAATATCTGAAACTGTTCTGTGGGTGTATCCAACACAAGAAGTGTTCACTACACTTAAGAAGGATGTCAAATGTGCTAGGTATAGGTGCAGTGCTTTAAATCAATGATGACAGTGACAGCTCCTGGCTTCCAACCAAGCCAAGTATAGCTTAGCTGTAGTGTGTGAACTGCCAGATGGCAAAGACAGAAAAGCCTGGGGATCCCTACAGCATATCATCTATCACACTGCTCCCCATGTCTCCTGACTCTTTCAACTTCTGCAGAGAGCAGCATGTAAAACACATCCTCCTTTACCACAGAGCCCTACCTCATTTGCAGTTCAGACAGAGAAAATGTAAGAGTCCCTTACATTACGGATGTCATAAGGACCTGTGTCTTAAAAGTTTATTAGCAGCCCAACAGTTGATGAATGCTTTCAGGATCAGTACCATTTTTGAAATACAAGTGTGTGGTGTTTTTAATGGTCATGCTTGATACCCTCTTCTTACTTGTTTTGAAATGAGAATGACAAAATGTAGTTAATAATGATTTGATACTACAGGTTTACATTTCCCAACATACACTTTGGGAAATGTACAAACATAAAAATATGTTTGTCTAATTTAGACAGAAGGAGGCTAAAAGCCAACCTTATTGCTCTCATCTTCCTGAGAAGTGGAGAGGGAGGTGGTGAGATCTCTTCTCCCTGGGATCCAGGGAAAGGATGCGTGTGAAGAATGGTTCAAAGCTGCACCAGGGGATGTTCAGACTGGAAAATGGGAATAATTTCTCATCTGAAAGAGTAGTAAAACTCTGTAACAGGCTTCCTAGAGAGGAGGATGATGCCCCAATCTTTTCATTGTTTAAGAGAAATTTGTATAATGCCCTTAATAACCTGTTTTACCTTTTGTCCTGAAGTGTTCAGGAAGGTGGACTAGAGTATCATTGTAGATCCATTCCAACCTAAACTATACTGCTCTATTTTATTCTGTTCTGTTCTATTCTAATAATGCCAAAGAAAATTTATTATATAGAAAAAATATTCATATAAACAACATTTTAGGCAAAGAAACTTTATTGAAGAAATCAAATAAGTAAACCACTTAAATAAAATTAAAAATATTCGTGAAACTCTTCATTACTTGTAAATACAGACAATTTTAACATGTTTTCTAACATTTCTACTGGTGAAGAGTAATTCATAAATTATTTACATGTTTAAGTCTAGTATAAGCACAATAATGTTTTAGCTAATAATTCAAAATAGTTAATCAATAATATGAAATCAACAATTCCAAATTACTCAGCTTACTTTTAAAATATCTTCACACATTTCATAGTAGAACATATGGATTACTTCAGTAAAAGAGTGCTTGTGGGTTTTTTCTTCTATTTATTTTTAAAAAGCAAAACTTGAGATGAAAAGCATACTGAAAAGCTTAAATTTATCACAAATTGCTCGATCTAAGTGTGTGAATTCCACAAAATATAAATAGGCATCTGAACTGTGCAGGGTTTCTGATGGGACCCTGAGCATACCCTCCGCTGGGGAGTTTATCTGGCTCAGCTGACTGTGAGCTCCTTCACAAAGAACTTTTATGAAGACAGCCAGAGACAGGAACTTTGTTACAGGAACCCCATGTGGTTCAACAAAGGAAAAAAGCAATATCCTGCTCCCAGGGAGGAACAGTGGCAGGCCCTAGTATATGCCAGAGTCTGACTTATTGGAAAAGAGCTTTTCAGAAAAGGTTATAAAGGTCCTGTGGACATCAAGCTGAAATTGAGCCAGCAATGTGCCCTTTGGCAAAGAGGACTGATGGTGTTGTGAACGATACCAGGAGTAGCATTGCCACCAGATGAATGGCAGTGATCCTCCCCCTTCGCTCAGCACAGGTGAGTCACAACTGGAGTACTCTGTCCAGTTCTGGGGCCTCTGGTATAGAAAAGACATGGACACACTAGAAAGAGTCTGAAATAAAATTGCCACAAAGGTGATTCAGGGTCTGAAGCATCTCTCCGATGAGGGATGATGACATTTGAGACTGTTCATCCTGGAAAAGGTTCAGGGATGGTGCAAAAGACACAGAGCCAGGCTCTTTTCAGTGGTGTCCAGTGACGAGACCTGAGGCAGTGTGCATAAACTGACACACAGGAGGTTACCTCTGAACATCAGGAAACACTTTTTCATCATGGGTGACCAAGCATACTGATACAGGTTTCACAGAGGGACTGTAGAGTCTTTCTTCTGAGAGATATTCAAAAGCCACTAGATATGGTCTTGAGCAATTGGCTCAATGTTGCCTTGCTTGAGCAGGGAGGTTGCTGAAATGACCTCCAGACATAATAAAAAGGGGACCTCTTTGTTTCGTTTTGATTTTCTACAAGCATGTAAGTTTTGTGCATTTTTTCAGAAGAAAATAATATTTAAGTGGATTTTATTGTCAATTTTTTAACTTTCTCTTTTCACTTATGTAGGAGTTAAAAGAGAAAGTTTCTCAAATATTACAGTTCAAACTCTGTACTGCTTTATTACCAGTCAATGACATTCAGGACTAGCTGCTCTCCAAATTGCAGTAAAGATTATGTTTCTTTACTTTTGACGTATAATACGAAATGCTTTCTTTGCCTGCTTTTCCAAGAGAGAGCTGAATTATTATGAGCACAGAATATGAAGTCTGGATATGAAGTCTGAATGAAATGTCAAAATTAAGGCCTCTAATGTGGTTTATACAGTACTGTAGCAATTTTTGCCCCGGGATATAATTTACGCTTTGTAAATGTATGTATGTAAAAAAATCAGTTTCCATTTTCCAAGATGAGTGTTAGCTGTTTCCCCTTACAACCTTTAATTTTGTATTTCTGAAGAAGTACAAGGAGTTAATGCTAGTATACTTAAATTAAGTACACTACACAGAAAGTTATATTTTCACTGAAAATATTACAGCACATAAAAACTCCCACAAAATAGAGCATTTATATTTGACATTGACATTTGCTAATGTTCTTTCAAAATGCTATTGTATGAGTGAAAAATAAATGAAGTTATAAATTTTAGTTGAACAAGGTATGTGTGTATACACACAAAATTATGAAATACAGGGATCTGAGTGAAAAGTAATTTATGTTGTACAGATTTTAGATACTGATAATATTGAAAGTTTAAAAAATTTAGAGTATGTACATAGCTCAAAACTTTTTTTGTGAGACTTTCCTCGGTTGGAGGGTGGTGAGGCACTGGAACAGATTGCCCAGAGAGGTTGTGGATGCCTCATCCCAGGGATTATTCAAGGTCAGGTTGGATGGGGCTTTCAGCAACCTGGTCTAGTGGAAGCTGTCCTTGTCCATGGAAGGGGTTTGGACCTTGTTGATCTCTAAGGTCCCTTCCATCCCAAGCCTGTCTATGACTCTACTATTACGATTAGAATTTTCAAAGTGTTTATCTATGGACTGTGGACATTTTTTAGAATAAGTATTTAACACCCGACTTTGATAGGAATAACATATAGAATTCCATGTGAAGCCTACTGGACTTGAACACACCTTCCACAGACCTTGGACCTCTTTGAGTGGTTCTACAGTGCAGGTTTAAACAGGTCTGGACTGAAGAATACAATGATCTTCATTAGTAAAGAAGGACATGATACATTACTGGGTGGTACAGTTCTGTTCTGGCATCTCTCCTACCATAAATTCATTTGTGACAAATTTCAGGAAAGGCTCAGATGGAGTCCTGTCAAATAAAATTATTTCTGTGATATGTTCTACACTTTTCCAGCCAATGAAAAATAGCTGAATTGAAATCTTTCAATCTGTTTTGTATAAAAATAACAAAACACTGAAATGTACTTTTAGGCTGATTTGAACTACTTTAGAATTAAGAATGGTTTTTAATTTGGGTGGTTTTTGTTGGAGTGGGGGTATTAATGCCCTGCAAAACTGAGTGGACCTATTTGAAAGAAAAATGTCTCAAGGCCAACAGTTTCAGTCAAAATAATATGGTTCAAATTTTAACAGTAAAAATATTTGAATAAGTTATATATTTCACTTTTATTATACTGTTTTGTGATTTCATACTTATTACTCAGGGATTTATTATTTGAATTTTTAGTCAAAATTATGTAGGCTTTAAAAGAAAAAATCATATATATTTGGGTAGTGGAGCAGTTTAGGATTTTCACTGTTTCAGTTTTGGGTAGTGAAGTAACTTAGGGTTTTTTTCTGTTTTTGTTTCTTTTTATAATGAATGAGTAAATTAAATCCTACAAGGTGGCTTTTCTATTATAAGGCTGTTTTTGGAATGTTCTTCTGAATGACACCTCTCTATGTATCTACCGTTAGAAAGCTTGTACCATAGTCATAGTAGGTTATTGCCTTCAGTTTTTGTCTCTCAAAGCAATTCATCATCTCTCAGTTTTGAGATAGTTGTCCTTGCTTGCTTGCTTATTTCTTTTCTTTGCTTGTCTACTTGCTTGCTTGTATTAGAGACCTAGATCTCAACTCAGCCCTCCAGCTATCGCATCCCCAGTGCTGAGTAGGAGGGAAGGTTTCCTTCCCTTGGCTGCCTGCTGGAAACACCCTAATGCAGAGCAGAGTGCTCTTGATCCAGTTTAACCAGTAGTTATTTGGTGACATTTAACAACTTGTTTAAGGTTTTAGCTCTTCAGAGACATTTTTTATTCTGCTAATTTTGCCATCTTATCCTTACCTAAAGAAGGTACCTCACAACCTTTTTGTCTGAACAATGTATGTTCTTATGTAGCCAACAGCAACCAAAGAGTTGTCCCAGATGTCCAGTTCATTTTCATGGAAGGAAATAAAATATACAAAAGATGCCGTACCATGGCAGGAACAAAAGGTTTCTTATTCAGAACTAAGAGGAAGAGGAAGGAAAAAAGTAAAATCTGCCAAAATTGCATGTCATTTACTAAAAAAATACTTAAGAGGAAATATATTAATTGATGAAAAATGATCAAGAAAGTTCAGTTAGAGAGAAAGAACCGAATCACCCTGATCAGTAGTTTCCTCATTAGTATGACCAAAAATAGCTTTGCTGTCAAGAACAGAACAGTGCATCCTATTTAGATTGAATTTGGATTGTTTCTTTCAGTAGTTATGGACAACATCGATGTTGATTCCTCTTGATTCACACATCATTTTAACTTTTCAAAAAGTGATAAGCAGTACCCAGAAGTGCCCAACAAAAGCTGCTGCTGTAGCACTTCAGGTTATTCTATAATCACCTTGAGGCAAGATTTAGCAAGAGCCCTAAATTTCATCACACCATATTTATCCAGTCAGCTTTCCTTTACAAGCCTGAAATTATTTTCTGTGAAGGCATCCCAATGGCATGATAGTAAATTCAGTTCACTGATTTCAGGATCAGAGCTGAAAGCAAAGTGTCGCCTGTTCATCATGACAGTCTGAACTGGCCTGACAAACCAAACCTAAACACCCAGGTGAAATGGCTGTCTTCCAGTAGCACCAATGTTTATGACCCAATCATCACCTTTCACACTCTGAGTCTTGAATGTCCACAGAGGATGGGAGTATGAGCGTAAACAAAGGAGCCTCGGGAATCAAAACCCAACAGTTGCCTCTCAGATGTAACTATATCTGAATGAAATATATAATATTATGCAAGTAAGTAAGGAATATAACTTATTATCATGGTCATAGAAGGATAAAAAAAGTGTAATATGCCCATCTCAGAGTAATTACTAGGGGTGGAACCAATAGTTTTTAATCCAGTGAACTTTGATATCCTCTTGCCCTGTTTTGAAGAAATAAGCAAGTCTGTCACTGTGTATCCTCTAACTGGCACAGAGACAGTACCTACTCCCTGTTTCTCACCCTCAGTTTTTACCCCTGCTTTTTTTTTGCTCTACTTGTTGGACCAAACACTTTAATGGCTTCAAATACTATTTTGAAACTTTCTCAGAACAGAAACTTTCTTTAGAACAGTTTGAATTTCCAGCTGGTATTCAAGTTTCACTGCAAACTTTCTGCATAACTTCAAGTGCAATTTTCTACAGGTGGCTAAGCAGAAGGTAGATTTATATGGCTGTAATAGGAACAAAATAGTTATGCTTAAATTAAAGCAGAAGGGTTTCAGCAACTGTTCTACAAACTTGCTTGGTCTGAAGTGTAGCATGAAATATGATTTTCAATGTGAGAAAACTGTTAGGAATGCAGAACCAAACTAATAGAGCAGGCAGGTAAGAGCCTTTTAGGCTTCCTGATTTAGCTGTTCATTGTGTCCCTACTGAAAACAGATACTTCTAGTCTTGTTTCTAGTTTGATCAGTGAGGAGGCTATATTTTTAAATTTTGAATTGGAACTACCTACCATATAAATAGATGTCATGCCATAATGAATCTTCATGCCATTTTATAAGAAATAAGGAGGAGAATAAGGATGTCAAGTATTGTGAAGTAAATGTACATATTAATCAGGATTATACTCATTATGTGCTGGAACTAATATTAGTAATTTTTGTGTTTTTCTTCAAAATTATTATAGTTTTTCTTAGTAACTTTAAATATGTATCTTATAGGCAGGATTTTTCCTTTGATTACTTAACCAGGAAGTAGACTAAACAAGTATTGATGTCATTAGAAATAATTAAAACCTTTATAATTTTTTTAAAACCATAACATTTAATTGTACTCATCATGTCTATAAATAAACTCATACATTTTTAGTCAGATACAGAATGACTAAATAAATAATTCTAAATATATATTTCAGGATCCCATACAATTGATATGAATAATTCAATTTTCTGCAAAATATTTATTTGATGGTACCAGAAACATAAAAACAAATTGAAAAATAAACACTGATTATCTGACCCATATTACCTACAAAATTCATGTGAAAAACAAAAACCCCTGTGAAAAGCCCCACTGTTTAAAAAAAAATAAAACAATAATTAAAAAATTGACCAATAACTTCCCACTGAGGGTGTGTTTGAAGAAATTGTTTAAGAAAATTCAAAATTTTTGAAATTAAAATTAGAATCTCCAATATCAACTTGTGATTTACCTTCATTGCTATTTGGATCTCTAGATGTACAGTACATAGAAATGGTGAGGAACTTCAATACTATTGAGGAAAAGAAATATTTAAACAAGAAATGCCACAGTGCAAGAAGGAAGAAACACAATGATATAAAGTTCTATATTTCAGGGATAAAATATCAAATAGACATTTGCAGCCTTGCTTTGCTTAATCTTTCCCTTCCTTTCTCCTTCTCTTTCCTTTTCCCTCTCCTCTCCTCTCCTCTCCTCTCCTCTCCCTTGACGAACCCCTGGCTTTAGATGTAGGCCCACATGTTTCAGACAAAAATTCAGTGTACACTTTTAACTTATGCTAAGGATCTTCATAAATCTATGACAACCCCCCCTTTTTTGATGGTGCAGATCATTCATCTCTGTTCAAAAGAGCTAACAACAATTATAAGTTTTTGGGAATTTGCACGTTAAAGTTTATAAATTGCAAACATTACTCTCAGTTCTGGCACTGATATGAGAGAATCTGAAAGAACTAACTTGAACACTATGTCTGTGCAAACAGGCAAGATTAAAAATCAAAGCAATAGAAAGTGGGTTATTTAACTTTTCAGTTATTTTGCTACGCAGTGAGGAAATAACATTTTTAGTAAGAAGACCTGTAGCTTCTTAGTTTCCTGGAAGCAGATCTTAGTCAAATCCTGTACACTTGTCAGCTCTTGAAACTGAGAATGAGAAATGATAAAGTTGACCTCATAAAAAGGCATTTCCCTGCAGGGCAGTCACAGGAGTTTGCAGGGGATGGAGAAGTTGGATTTAGCTCCTGGTTGCCAAGCAACAGGTAAGGAAGGAGCAGATCTCCTTTCTTAAAGAGATTGAGTAGTCCTTCACAAGTGTTTATACACAAAGAATCCCAGCTTGAAAAACAAGAAACAACAATAAGAAAAAAAATATTCCTGCACAGATAAAATTACTCTGAACATTTTGAAGTGGCAAAGGTTTTAAACTAGCCCCTGACATCAACAGAACCATCATGTCTTTTCCCTTTATATGATCTTGAGTTCTGGTTTTGCTGGTTGGTTGGTTGGGATGTTTTGGGTGTTTGTTTTCTTTGTTTGTTTGTTGTTGTTGCTGGGTTTCCATTTTTTGTTATTTCATCTCTCTTAGACATAATCAATTTCCAGAGAGGTGAAGGGGGGTTTTGGTTATTCTTGTTATATTTGAATTGTTAAAATCATCTACTAATATAGTGTTTGATATGGAAAGACAAATCAATCACAGCCCATAAGTAAATGTGCCAAAAATAGGACATAAAAAAGCTTCTAACAAAAAAGAATTTTAATGTCCTGTTATCCTCCCTCTCATGAAGAAATAAACAAAAATAAATACATTACTAATCCTTTGTGAACTTCCTCATTTTGATCTTGTTTTTTATCACAGAATTTATTGCTTTCCATGCTAATCTAATTTACCATATGTGGCTCCACTTGAAGATGAAAACAGAAGGTTTATCTAAAAGAACAGGTGGTATTTTATGTTGGATTTTTATTGAGATATATAAGTATATTACCAGAAGTTATCCAGATATGCACAACTATAGAATAAACAGAATTTAAATGGGGAATTTTCCTATTTAAGAAAACACTGATGTTTTTGTTCATTACTTTAGTTTAATGAAATGATGTATAGGTAGACGATGTGAAGTTATGCCTTAAAAATAATCTGTTAGACTTTTCATGTCTTTGTTTAACTTTCTGATAAGCTTTGATAGAGGACAAGATAAACTTTTCTCCCACAATCAAGCTGCATGAAAGACAATGCTAGAAGAGGTGATATAATTACTGGGAATGAAGGTGTAGTTTTAAAGCTTAGAAGCTAACTAAAATTTAATACCTTCCATCTGTTGGTATCAGAATAATGCGCACTAAGGAAACCATCTTCTATCACATCTGATGTAGATAAAGGCATTTTGCAAAATTAGATGAGATATGTTTATAATAGTGCATTAGTCCTCAAGAATAATTAAATTCACTTCAATGAAGACTGAAGCTTATGTGAAAAGAAAATCGGAATTTTTTGTAATTTTTGTGAAATTACAGTTTTTATCAAAAAAAAAAAAAAGAGAGAGGGGATATTTTTCTTTTCCATGAGGAAATTTACTGAACACCGTATTGTAGCTCTGTGGCTAGCTCTTAGAACTGAAACCTATGTAAACAGGCATGTATATATTTGTGAGGGACTATGGGTTAGTTTGGGTTTTGTCTTTTCTCCTTTTCGTCACTTCCTATCTAAAATTTTTTTAAACTTGCAGTTTTCTTAATACACTCAATAGCTGATTCAGGAATCCGGAATAATGGCAGTGTTTAAATTAACATATATATTCAAAATCTTAGAAGTTGGTTCATGGTTTCTTTATTACCATGATTTCAGCTTCAGTAACTTCATTTAAAGCTAAGGGAAACATCTGTTTAACCTAGAGGCCTATTTTAGTCTATATTTTAGGAAACTTTTTTTTTCTTAAATCTTGAAAGGCACATCTAATGTCCTATAAAACTTAGCAGAGATAAAGTGCTTATGAATGTTAGTGAAGCTATCAGATAGAGCTTCTTAAATTTAGACATAAACTTGTTGCGTAATTAAGACCTTCTTCAGCTCCTAAGTGAACTCTAAAGGTCAGTTTTCTTCAAAAATATAGCTGGCATACACAATAAAAAACTATTTTGTTGGAAAGATATTAACTTTTTGAGGTACCCAATACAGTTCCTTTCAGAAACCTTTAGGACAGGTCTGGCTGCTCAAGTGGAATTAAAGGGACTTTTCTGACGTATATTGAATGCCTTACTTCTGTTCAGGACAATAAGGATGAGTTATCTGAGCTTATCTCCTCTTTCCTTCCATCTTGGCATGTTCTGTATGACATGAACAAAGTTACTCTGCTACAGCCAGGAGACAGCAGTAATCCTGACACACAACAATTGCTGCTGCACAGGACCAGTGTATCCAACCCATCCCACTCCACCATCACTTTCTAATGAGCTATCCAGACACAAAGTTATTAGGGAAGCAGTAGACATTTAACCACTGAAGTGCATTGTGCTGCGTTCATCCCAAGCGAGTCAAGACTTCCATAAGACTTAGTTAAGAAGGGATGTCCTCTGAGGACAAGCTTGAGCACATGCTCACTTCATCCGCAACACTCCAAGAATAAGCCTGTGAGGAAGTGTTCAGTAAAAAATATCAGCATGATTGATATCTTATGCAACTAAGAAGGTTAAAGTCTGACATTGTATTTTCCCATTTGCTTTCCTAAATACCAGTGATGATATCTGGGGCTGTGCCTGAGTGACATTACAGGGTCCTCAATTTTGTTTTTGATTTCATCCATTCTCATTTGTCCTATTTTCTTTCTCATTACAAGCAAGTCATATTTGTACTTTTTAAACAAACAATGCCTTAGTTTTTCTGATCATCCATACACTGAAATCATGATCTGTGTTTCTACAAATGACACTCATTCATAACAAATTCTATGGATGATATTTGAAAAATTTACTTTTGTCACAGCACGAAACCCCCCCATATAGACATAAAAAGTGCTTGAGTTCTGTCTGAAGATATTTCCTATTCATCTCATACTGTGACATAAGCCTAAAGTTTATTTTCTTTCAGTGTTTTCTTAGTATTATATTCAGTAATACATTGCCATACTTTAATTTGGCACATCATTTTGTCTGAAGTAAAAATGAGATAATATCTCAGAAACTTCCTTTTCTTTTGTTTTTACACTGCATTAGTCCATGGGATTTCAGTGTTTTACCTCAAAAGAGGTAATTAGAAGCAACTGTGGTAACCAGAGGTTTTAAAAATGTTTCAGTTTATATTTCAAATGTGGATTTCCACTGAACTGTTCTCTTACAGGAACTGAAATCAAAGAATGCTGCAAGAGCAAAGTATTTAATCACCACTGGTGCAGGTTTTTTTTCCTAGTTCTGCTCATGGTTTTGTACAGGAATTTATAGATACATTAAGCTTGTATGGCTGTATGCATTTCATTTGGGAAATAAGACAAAGTTTACCAGGTTTAATAGAATGTTTAATAATTTAGTTCTCCCTTAGTCATTTAGCTATTTAACTTCATATTTAGGAATTTAAAAAAAAAAAAAACAACCCTTATCTGCCAAATTGCATTTTTGTAAGAGAAGTCCCTTCTCTAGGTTGCCTCTTCAGAAGACATTACATTTTTTATGCCAATATTCTTGAACACATTATAAAGTGAAATGTTTCTAGAAGTTCAGAGCCATCAGAAGCAGTCAGTAATGCTAATATATTCCTGTCCTACACATCTGTAGAGAGCTTTAATTTAAATCTTGTTGATTTATTAACTTTTAAAATACTGCTAGGAAAAACTGCACTTAACATTAAACACCTCTTTACTTTTCTTTCTTGCTTTCATTCCACCAGACCTCCATTCCCAAAAAAGGTTCTGATTATGTAATTTTATTTTAAAAAGTATTACAATGAGGAAGACATATACACCTAACATTTCAAATTAAGACAAATCTATTGACTCTGTGCCAGGGAATAGAACATTTACATTTGTTTCAGCATGAGTGTTTATGAAAATATTTTGAATATAGAAAAAGCACTAAAAGCATCACTATTCCATATATTACTTCCTAGCCAGAGTAAGAATTAAATCAGAAACTTCAAATCAGTATTTGTCAGAGGTTGGATGTTTGATACTTTAAAAAATAGAATAAATTCAGATATGAGGACTACTATAGGAACCTAAATTACCATAAAGTTCATTAAGACAACAAATTCCTAGATAGATCAATTTTTTACCTGAGAAAATGAATTGCAGAGAAGCAATTTTTTGTTAACGATGAAATAACTGTTTAGGTAAAATATACCTATTAATATTAATATTTATTATTTTTAAATGAGTTATAAAACCCAAACTCTTTTTCCTTGGATGTTAACAATAATCCATGCACTGAAGCCAGAATGTCTGTAGATATCTATTTAGGTAGACATCAAAACAAAAAAATGTAGCTGAAATCTTGATGTGAAATCTTAGGAAAAAAAAATTGCTTTTTAAGGAGAATGTATTGCAATTCCCAAAATTAACTTTAGTATAACTGTTACCAGCTAGCATAGCCCAAATATTTGCTGTTCTCCCCATTCACCTGCTAGATAATGATCATCTTGACACACAATCTTCCTGGTTCAGATCATGTCATCTCATTTTGTAATTGTTCATGTTTAGCTGCAGCAATTTATAGTCCTTTGAGAAAAGAAACAGATTTGACAGTCAAGGAAATAAAACCTGGAAAATTATAAAGAATATGTGACAAAGGAGCTTTCTTAAATTACAGTAACAGGAACATAAAAAAGAAATTAGAAAAGGAGAACCAATTGATATATACTATCTATAAAATCCATGTAAAATTTTTTGAACATTATAATTTTTATAGTAATCAACATGGTATGTTTCACCAAAAATATCATAATTTCAAACCTGCTAGAACACCAATGCCCATATTAATTTCTATTGACCTTTTCTTTACAGTCAAAATGTGCATTACCTATAAAAACAGAGAACTGCAATTCAGTAATCTGAAATTTACCTAAAATGACAAACAAAATCAAGCCAGCTCAGTGAGGGTATAGTTTTTCCTGTGAACCTATTGTTACAGTACTTAAACATTTGAAATGAAAATCCTAAACAAAGAAGATCAGTAAAGTTTCAAGTGTTAAAGACATTAATAACTATAAAACTTAACATTTCAAAGGGAAGTAATTTCAGCTACTTGCATATATCTTTTCTGCATGCAAATTGATAGCAAAAAAAAAAAAAAAATTAAAAATTCCTTCAGAGATGTTGGGAAGTTCTCTTAATGGAAATAGTAACTTATTCTCTGGAATAAGGGATGTATATTATTTGCTGATATTTTATTCTTTATTTCAGTGGTTTTCTTTTCACTAACTTAAATTAATCCTTCTCACTGTGGGTGATGCCCTTTTAGAAATGTAGGACAGTCTGTATACCTGAAACTGAGTAAATCTTACACAAGAGGAGTCATGTTGTGGGGATTATTTATTGTCGCCAAGGATCTCAGACAAAGGAAATCTGCAAGAAATTTGTAGCAATTTAAGTAGGAGTTTTACTTCATCTTTTTTTGTTCCAGAATATTTGAAAAGAAATGCTTTTAATACTTGTGTTTATATGCATAAAAAATAATGAACCATTGTATTAAAAAAAAAAAAAAAAGAAACTCTGAAAGGGCTAAAAAGAGAGGAATGTCTAATTATTCCTCATTTATTGATTAGTATTGAAATATTATAAATTTTAGAGTGTTCAATTAATTTAGAAACTTATTGAATATTCTGGCCTTACTATATCCCTTCTTTGCTTTGTGATTAAAAGGTAAAATAAATACACTTTTAAATTTGATACACAGTCTTTGTAACTTTCACAAAGTGTATAATAACAACAAAAACTGTTTGCCCCTATTATTTTAAAAAGGAAAAAAATCTGCACATTGCCTCACTATTCCATTTTCAGAGTTATTAATATATAAGGGAAAAGTTGAGATTAACTCGTAATTGTGGACAAGAGTCACATATTTATACTAAAATGGAGGGGGGACCGTGGAGGGTTGTTGTTCTATTACTTTGATCTAGATAGAATAAGTTTTATGGAGCAGACACAATATAAAAGTCCATCTGTTCTTACTATGGGTGTAGCAGAAAGCAGTTGGAGAAATAGACATGCATCTTTCATACTTGCATTTCTTATGTGTTCTTCCTCAGTGATTCAGTTCCTCTCTAAATTTTTTTCAACTTGTGAATTTCGAACATGTTTTGAATCACAAATTCTTCCATGAAAGAATGAAGAAGCTTTGGTGACTGCGAATTTATCCCATGGAGTGTGATGCAGATTCAGCTTTCTAGTATAATAAATATGAAACACACAAAGCCCATCCTCATAAAATAATTAAACACCCAAGTTAACAGAAGAAATACAAAATTCTAGAAAGCACAAAAACATTTTTAAAACAAAAGCTATTAAATAACCCAAACCAAACAAACAGAAAATGACAACTCTCTTGGGGAAAAAATCCTTCTCAGAAAAATAAACAGGAAAAAAAAGGGGTTGTTTTTTGGGATTCTGAGGTGGGGTTTTTTAATGTGTGTGTATTTGGTTGTTGTTGTGCTTTTTTCCAGAAGTCTCATTTCAGGAGGAGAGCGATAAAGTGGAAAGTGGAAAATGTCCAAAAATCTTAACAATTTAGGTCTTGAAACTTGTAGTCCTTTAAATCATTAACTGTATTGTAGTGTACCACCTTTTTAGTTGTCTTGTCTCTTTTCCTTCTTTATTTCCTTCTTTTCCCTTCCTTCTTCTTCCCCACAAATGAGACGAGCCCACTAACTTGCCTAATTGAGGGCCCCATTTGCCCACACACAGACATTTATTATCATCTGGCTTGTTCCAAGGCATCTTTCCTGGCTTTCAGTTGCCTGTCCACAATGGCACACCTACGGCCTTGGTGCCTAGATTTAGAGTTGCTGGCTGTGTATGAATTGTTTTGAGTAAGCCTCTTGTCTTGGAAGGGACCAGATGCTAGTATGGGGCAACTGAATGGAATCCTTGGAGTCGAATTCAGGATGAGACAAGTCACTAGACTCTACTGAAGTGCATTTCCATTGTTTATACCCTAGATGACCATTTGCACAACTTGAGGCCCTTTTAGACAACTCAGTCCTTCACAACATATGCAAAAAGAGTTGCAATCAAATTAATTTTATCTGAGTATTTGATTTATAACACTACCTACAGTCTCAACTTCTTCTTTCCATAAAACAGAAGGCTGGCAATTCAACTTGCCTAATTTTACAAACTTGATTTAATTACCTAAACATCTTAATTTATTCCCGTTTGAGATGCACTTCTCTATCTCTCCTTACCTCCAGCTACTAAACTGGAAGACCACAGGTGTCCCATAAGTCCTTCATCCTTTCTGCCAGCTTTGTGCAGATCTTTTCAGCATCCTGCATCATCTTAAATGACATTAGATATCTATCTTTAGCAACTTAGTCAACCCTGAGGAACTTAGTAAACCCTGAGGTGTCAACGTAGAGAAATCTACATCTGAGCTAGTCATTGGAAGCTGTTTTTGTAGCTAATGAAGAGAAATGACTCACAACTTATATGCCTTAAATAACCTATAGTAGGATGAAGTGATTGGCAATCCTTAAGTTTGTTTCCATTTGCTATAAAAAGAATCTAAGATGACTAACTCAGATGCAGAGATGCAAAATTTCATTAATTAGATTTATTGGTATATTTGGTCGACATCTGGTTACGAAATCCCAGAGTCACTTAATTGGAAAAGACCTCTGAGGTCATTGAGTCCAACCTTTGATCAAACACTATCTTGTCAATTAGACCATGGCATTACGTGCCACATCCAGTCGTTTCTTGAATGGCTCCAAGGATGGTGACTCAACTCCCTCCCTAGGCAGTCTATTCCAGTGCTTAAGTACACTTTCCATGAAAATATTTCTCCAGATGTCCAGCTGAATCTCCCCTGATGCAGCTTGAGGCTATGTCCTCTCATCACATCACTAATTGATTGGGAGAAAAGGCCAACCCTCACCTTACTACACTCTCTTTTCAGGCAGTTGTAGACAGCAATAAGGACCCCCCTGAGCCTCCTTTTCTCCAGGTTAAACATTCCCAGTTCCTTCAGCTGCTTATCATATGACTTCCCTTCTAGACCCTTCATCAGCCCTGGTGTCCTTCTCTGGACACTTCCCAGCCCCCCAGTGTCTTTGCTGTAGTGAGGGACTCAGATCTGGAAACAGAAGTCAGAGGTGTGGCCTCACCAGTGCTGACTCCAGGGCAATGATCACTGCCTTGGTCCTGCTGGCCACACAGGCCAGGTGCCATTTGCCATCTTGGCCACCTGGGCACACTGCTGGCTTATGTTTAGCCAGTTGGCAGCCATCACTCCCAGGCCCTTTTCCACTGGGAAGCTTTCCAGCCGCTCCTCCTCCAGCCTGTAGTGCTACATGGGGTTGTCGTGACCTAAGTGCAGGACCTGGCACTGGGCCTTGTTGAACCTCACACCACTGAACACAGCCCATTTAGCCAGCCTGTCAAGGTCCCTTTGCAGGAGCCTTCCTACTCTCCAGCAGATCAACTCTCCTGCCCATCTTGGAGTCATCTGTGAAATTACTGAGGGCAGACTCAATCCCCTTACCCAGATCATCAGTAAAGATATTAAATAAGACTGTGCCCAACACTGAGGCCTGGGGAAACCCATTAGTGACTGGCCCCCAGCTGGGTGCAGCACCATTCACCACCACTCCCTGGGCACAGCCATCCAGCCAAGAGAATACCTGTCCAAGCCATGGGCAGGCAGCTTTTCCAGGAGAATGTCATGGGAGACAGTGTCAAAGGCTTTGCTGAAGTTCCAGGTAGACAGCATCCACAGCTTTTCCCTCATCCATTAGGCAGGTCACCTAATGATAAAAGGAGACCAGGTTAGTCAGGCAGGATCTGCCTTTCCTAAACCCATGCTAGCTGTGTCTGACCCCTTGGCTATCCTGCAAGATGGCTTCTGTTCTATATGACCACTGTGAAGGCTACAAACAAATACAAGAATTGTTTCTTTTGGTGACATCAGCTATGATTGCATAAAGGAGAAAATACATAAGACTGAATCATTGTTGCCAAGATATGTGTCTTTTCTCATTTGTTTTCGTGTTCTACTTGTACCTTCCTTGAAAATCAAAAACTGACAATATTAATATATTTTCATTGATCTTGTTCCGATTCACTGAAACTGAAAATAATACCTACTACAAAATATTCAGCATACAGATTACTTTCACTTTATCAAATAGATGCTAACACTTCTGTGAAATTAAATATGTATGTAGTTTACATGATAATTAATCTGTTTTTAACCTGTTTCTTAGTCCCATGTATTTTTAAAACTCAGAAGTCAAAATAATGAAAGTTTACTTTCATTAAATTGTAATAAGAAATTTTAATAAGAAATTTTAATCTTCTTATATTTTCTTTTATGTCAAACTAGTCCTTATAAAGCAGCTTTATAAAAGGATTAATTATGTTAATTTTTTAATTCTGTAGGCACGAAAACAACAGGTTATTAGTCATGACAAGATTTTAGAGATTTTGTCTGGAAACACAGGTAATATAGAAATATGCCTGCAAGACAGAAAGACTTTCACATGAAAAGGGAAAAGAATCTAATCCATGAAAATCCTGCCAATGCAAGGACTCAGGTGACGAATTGCCCTCATTACCCACAAGTATTCCAATCTGCTTATTTGCTAAAGCTGACTAACCTGTAGGGGGCTACACCATTCAACTTCTTCTCAATCTAACATTAAAATCTCCTAGGAACATAACAATAGACATACATTCATGCTTTGAGGTATCTGTTTTGGCTATCACTTAGCTTTTCTGCAGCATAGGCTGCAGTGAACAACTCCTAAAAAAGTGTTCAATGTCTTGAAAAGATGGAAGGCATGGGTTTGCTGTCAGTATTTTTCATTATTCACATAACTGATGTGAATGATTATTCCACATGAACTGTAAGCCCTATTTGGTTTGAGGAACAGCACAGGATTTCTTCAGTTTGCAGGATGTTTCTGAGTTACATTACATCTTGTCCCTCATCCCTTACCCTCTTGACACTGCTAGGTATGTAAGGGTGACAGTGATCATCCAAATGGGGTTGTGGCTTCAGCCATCATAAAACCATTCTTATCAAGGTGGGTGGCAGGGAGGAATGGACTTAGAATCTTTATTTCGTCTGCCAGTTTCTGATTTATACTGTGAAAGTTAGTCTTTACATCTTTCAGGGAAATTACTGTGATCAGTGGCCTTTAAATTAAATCAAATGTATAATATATTCAAAAATATTGTTGAAACAGCAGGTAGACAATCAGAACTTCAGAATCATGTTTATTAAAAGCTGAAAGTAAATTATGACCATGTTTTCTGAGATAAACTGACTTAGTCTATCTGATCATATTTGTTCTTGGCAACCTGATAAATCTGGATTTCCAACTAATAAATGTTCAGATCCTTAAAAAAATCTCAGACCAATATTTCTACTTCTATGTATAGTTTTTGCTGTTTAAACAACAGATTCTTGTAAATATTTCCAAAGAAAAATACTGTACAATATTTCCAATATCTCTGGTTTATTAACCTTACTGATGGAGCATGAAAATCTGTCTTTTCATTTACTGCAATGTCTGTGAAAGCAAAACTGATTTGCCCTGTATATTAAACTGTTTTCTAAAGATGAAAATCATAATTATGTATGCACCACACATCATATCAGTTTCAGTAAAATATTTTTTGTCGGGTTTGGGTTAGAATTATGCTAATTTTCACTCAGAAAGATGAATGAGCGATAGAAAGATCTTCTATATGCATTAAATAACTTTTATTTTAAATGAGTTTTTTGATATAAACTGCAACAATCTGCTCAATAAATAGTCTGTGAAACATGAATTTAAGCAAGTCCTTCAGAAAAAATTCGTACGTTAAAGAAAGCTTTCCCTTCCTCTGCCAGGATATCTATGTATCAAGGACACTTTCCCTGGGATGTTATTCTCTTTCAGGAACACTTTGGCAATAACATATGTAATATACTACACTATACATCCATACTGGACCATACATCTCGATGGCAGGCTGAGGCTCTTAACCTAAGTACAGCACTTTTCTCAGCAGACAGTGCAGCTAGGGTGCAGAGGGGACAAGAATCCCTCCTCAAGACTCAGCAATGAAGGTAGTGGATGAAGCATAATCACCCAAAACACATAGCTCAGGGTGAACAAAGGAATGTGAGACACCTCATCAGTGGAAAGGAAGCTGGCTGCTCCCAGGGCCATTGAGGAAAATGATGAGACCTTTATAAGCAGAGTGAGACACCCTAGGAGCAGTCAACTAAACAAGTTCTCCCAAAAACACTTGACAGATCAAAGGGGTAATTTCCCGTGGGGTTATCGAACTTGTTATGGGATAAGCATAAGGAGGTGCCCATAACAGAGAAGACTGGAAATGCAGCAAAACTCTTTCTTGTCCTGCATTTAGCGTACAGATGTAATTCCCTTGGAATGGGTGAGGAAAATGACCTCCAGTCAGGCAGACATCAGAGACATCTCAGCCTGAACCAACAAAGAGGGTGACAGTCACAGGGGATGCCCTCTGATGGGGGATGGAGGCACCCACCTGTTGATCCAAACTGATGTTTCAGAAGATTTTCTGCTTGACACTTGATTGCCTCCTAGATCTCAAAAGAGTCTGGCAAGGCTTGTGCAGTCCTGTGACTATTCCTATTGCTGCTTATCCATGTAAGCATCAATGCTACTTCCAGGGCAGCCCTGCACAAAACAAGCGTCATAGCAGGCTTCTGGCAACAGGAGGGAAGCAAAGGACAGAGGAGTAGTAGGAAAGGTTACTCCATCTGGAGGCCCAGGTGGTGGTCTCAATTCCGCCAGTGAGGGGGAAAAGCTGAGACAGAAGTGGATGCACCAGCATATTAGCACTTTGGTCAGGTGGCTGTGTCCAGACAGAGTTTTGTGTATTATGATCATGGGAGTCTTTTTGAGGAAATGGGACTGACTACAAGGGACAGGATGCATCTAAGAAATGGAACCAAAGACTGAGGTAGGTAAAACAGGTAAGGGTTGTGGTCATCTGAAAAAAAAAGGAAATATATGGAGGGACAGTAAAAAACTCTGCATGATGGGGAAGGTTCCTTCACTTTTCCTGTGAAAGCAGCAGGTCCATCTCAAATACCTGCACCCAAACCCATGCAGCATGGGCAACAAATAGGAGAAGCTAAATATCTGTCCACAGCTCCTGAGCTGTGACATCTTTGGGATTACAGAGAGGTGGTGGAGCAAATTGCGTGGATGGAGCCTTAGTGTCTGAGTGCAAAGTTTTCAGGAAGAGAAGTGAAAAATTTGAGGAGGAGGGCTTAGACTCAATGGATCTTCATTGTTTGCAGAGCAGAAAAATTGGAAATGGGAGTGAGCTGCTTGAGGGTAAGAGCATAGACCAGAATGAGTGCTCATGAGTTGGGCAATCTCTTGCAAAAAGTCTGATAAGGAAGAAGAAGTTAGATGGAATCTTCTTTAAATAACTGCAAAAAATCCTCATAATTGCAGTTCTCTGCACTATCTGCTCAAAGGGCTATGTACAAACAATATAAGAGATTTCTGGAATGTTTTGCAGAAAATTTCTTGATTTCATCTTGACCGATGAATCACAGGGAACAATTGTTTCAGCTTTTAGTCACAAATCATGAAATACTGATGAAGGTTAAGAGCAGTTTTAACTGCAGTGACCATGAGGATGTGGAATTTAAAATCCTGGGAGAATGAAGGAAAAAAAATAGTATGCAGCAAAAACAGAGGCCTATTATACCTATAAATTATAATTGCAATAACCAGGATGGAATGAATTTACTTTAAACATGATATATTCTACTGAAAGTGTAAACAAAATTAGTATGTGAGCATCTTATAACATTATGGTAGAGCTACATATAGGATTTATATGTGAACACCCAAAGTGTGTACAAGATTTTTGTACCTGTATACAGAATAAACAGGAAAACCTGTCAACAGTGACCCAAGTAACAGAATTTGCAAGACTAAGAGAAAAAAGTAAGGTACGAGAGAATGAAACCACCTGGAACATCTTGTTGAAGACAGAAGAAAGATAACTGTTAAAAGCAGCAAGAAAATAAACAAGGGAGCACAAGGATATGCTGAACAGAGTATTTCCAACCCTTGGGAAATTTTGGATGTCATTGCTATTAACCCTCAGCTGTCTACGCTGGAATTTCTGTGAACATGCGTTGATGTTTATGTCCCATTTATAAAAGGATACAGTGAAAAGACAGATGAATTCCACTTTTGAAGCTCTTATTTCTCCTTATTATCTATTAGGAAGCTTAGAGGTCAGGATCATATCGTATAAACCCACCATAGAAATAATTGAGTCTCCAAAGACACAGAAGGTCTGATGAGGAAAGAGGCAAAGGACTCTAGAGGGCTAATTATACATACTGAGTACAGGACAGGGATATTTTCCACTCCAATCCCAAAACAAAGCAGATCAAAGCAAAGCAAAGCAAAGCAAAGCAAACCAAACCAAACCAAACCAAACCAAACTAAACCAAAAGAAATGGATGGGATCTGTTTGCTTTTGTTATTCTGCAAGAAAATAACTCTTACTCTTGTTTGTGTAAAATGTAAATCATGTGTAGTCCTACATCCAGTAGAGTAGGGTTAACTTGTTGGTTAAGCTAAGGGTTGGATCTAAAAGAACTAATGAGGCTAAGTTCCCAAAAAGAATACTTGCCTTTGGAGGAAATTGTAAACAAACATTTCAAATCTCTTCAAAAGCTCATTGGTATTCATCACACATTGGGCAAAATAAAAACAAACAGTGATTTGTACTGAAACAGGCCTTTCAGGCAGTAGGAGAAGACAAGCAGAGAAGCAAGTAGAAGTATTGAAGTTAATTTCCTGACTAGAAAATTAAAGTTTTGACAATCATTGATTTTTCTGGCAGTTCCTTACTTTTTAATCAGTTTTGGAGTAATTATTTAATTATTGAATTAAATAATTGATGACAAACAAGTGATTTCTATATTGTTCATCACTCATTTAAATAACACTTTGATTTCATGCTTTAGACTGCTGATCTTAAATGGTAACACATTGTGCTGACTTGCTAAGCAGATTGTTTTCTAATCCTTGTAGAGGTGTCCTTAAAGTCACATTTTAGCATAACTATGAATTAAAAAGGTCTTTATTAAATGCAGCAGGGAAGTCCACTTGATTTCACTTTGTTGAAATGCTAAATGTTAGTCTTTCAAAGTGTATGGCTGTGCCATTCATTCAACACAGCTGAGGGTGCATCTGTGATCAAAGATTGAGACTGAGCCCTCTTTTCTTCAAGCAAGTCTGTTCTGTAGCCTATGCCCTTGCTTGAAACCATTTTGATTCTAATGGAGACTTGTGTGAACATGCCCAGTTACATCTATTACAGTCATTTCTTGAGGACTGTAGCTACAAAGGTGTTTATATTAGAAATATTTATACTGAGAATTGCATATATTTGATGCTGACCTACAGAGGATTCTAGACTGCCTCAGAAGACGCGGCTCTACTCTATTGCCAAATACCGTCCTTCACTCTCTGGCTATCATAAAAAGAAGGGACCATAATTCAGTAATTTCATTCCACTGACTGACTGACTGGCTCACTCACTCACTCACTCACTCGTTCTCACTCACTCACTCACCCGCTCAACAACAATTTCTGGAATTTTCTTCAGTCATACCTTCAGTCATATTTCTTGTTGGAGACTAGGAAAAGGTTGGGAACTTTTCCTGTTCCTCTGGGTGTTTGCTTTACCCTCAGAGCTCCACAAAAAAAGGCTTGGCCTGCGAACCAAGCTCGTGGGAGCATTTGCCCTCACTTCTGGATGAACTGAGAACACCAAGAAAGTGAGGAGATGGTTGTTCAGTGTACCACAGAATGTGTAGTTGTAGTTTTTAGGTTTTGCTATGTATGTTATATGGGACCAAGATGGAGATTTTAGGGTGTTGGCTGCTTCTTCTTCATCTTCTTCTCTCTTCTCCTTATCTTCCTTTTTCCCTCTGACATGAGTTCCTGTGACTTGTTAATTGGTAGATAGAATTCAGTGTAAAGGAGACATGTCAATAAGGTTGATATTCACTGGTTTTGGGAACAAAATAAGATACGTATAGTTTTCTAACTGGTTGATAATAGATATAAAAGCTACCTGCTTCTGGTAGCCATTGGCCATTCTGTCCTCGTGTTCCTGGAGGTCACAGCACAGTCTGTGCCTCTGAAACTCTGATAAGAACCAGAAATAAACAAGCTCTGAAACAGCAGAAAGAAGCCTCATCTCATCTTTTCAGGACATGGGACACTGAAACAAGGAACACAGCCGGGCCAGATGTCAGGGGAAGAACATCACCCCCCTGGCATTTCTATTAAAACTGGAGAAAACAAAAGTAGTTTCACAGGAATGCTAGAAAGCACTCCTTGTATTTATACCTTCAGTGGCTGAATTTTATCAGAAGGTTTTTCATTCATGCAAATTTTTTCCTATGTGTGCTTGATATTCTGCTCATTGGGCTGAACGTGGAGACGTCAGTCTTTGAAAATGAATCAGCTCTTGTAGAACACTCTTCTCTTCAGAGCCCTCTTATCTGGGATTCTTCCAAGCAGATCTCTGAAAAGGCAAAAAATATACTCTCCAAAAGGATGAGCTGAGGAGTCTATTAGTTGGCTTGCTTTCTCCTCTCAGGAACCTGAGCTCCCAAGGCTGACCTCAACTCGATCTTCCTTGTTTATTTGTCACTTTTACAAGAGCATTACCCATCATTCTCTTCTCATTTTTCTGTGCCAGGAAACTCTCATCAATGCATTCTGTAAATTTTCTGGGTTGCTCGTGCCCTACTCTGCTGCCCTTCTACAGATACGGATGTGCTAAAGTTACTTGTGGGCACCAGGGTCTGTGAACATGGGGCTTCTTACAGTGTCTGAATAAATTTTCTGCTACATTTTCCTTATGTGACCTGCAGAAGACACCTGCTACATTATCACCCATGCTGGTCTTTCCAAGTAATCCTGAACCACAAGCTCTCAGCTGGCACTTCGTGTGACCTCAGACAGAGCTCCATGCATTCCTGCTGCTCTCTCGCATAAATGGCAGCTCTCCCAGTTCACCATCCCAGGCTGTCGTGTCCATTGTAGCCCTTCAGTTATGGGAGCTATCTGACGCTGTTTCTGTCATCCTAGTGAAGTCATAGCCCTTCAACTGCTGGCAGACATCTAGTTCTTCCTCTTTGTTCTCTCTGTGCATGCATCAAAATATAGGCATTCCAGTTCTGCTGATTTCCCAGAGAAGATATGAGAAGATTCCCCTGTTATGCAGTCCTATAGATCTTTCCTAATTTGTGTGCATACACTTGAGGTGGGCCCCTTTCAGTCCCACTCCATAGATTATGAGGTTTCTCCTTTTTCTATAACCCTGTGCAATTTGCTTGACATTGAAATATGCAGCAAAGGGAATATCATAACAGAGGACATCAAGGTAATTCTGTAGGTAATGAAGACTTCAGTTACCTACAACATTAGCATTGTGAAAAGAAAAATGAAGACAAGATAGTGGAGAAGGCATGATCAGTGAGAACCAGGCACAAGTGCTTGTAAAGGATAAAGGGCAAAGGAAAAGAGCACATCCAAGTTTTTGGCCCCTCATCAAAACTTAGGGGATGTCCCTGGTATTGCTCAAATTGGTCCCTTTACCTAGAGCCTTGCCCTTGGCTATCCTATCAGTGCTCCTCACTCCAAAAGGACATGGCAAACAACTAAATTGTTTCCTCAAAGTGAGATCATGGTCGCAAGCAGGAGTTTAGTCTTTCTGCACAGAACATTTTTTGTCTTAGTGTTCATGCTTCAGCAGATACTAGATAATTTAAGATTTATTTAAGATTTTTTTATTTCTTGTAACTGCCTATAATCTCTGTATAATTTTGACCCAGATCACTGTGTTCAGGTCACAAATGACTAACTTCACTGTTTCATCTTCGTGTTCTATTCTGGCCTTAGCCCTACAATACAGGTTGTGCTGCATGATAATTTCTTAGTATGTGGGAAGCCAGAAATATTCTATGGCTGTTACAAATGCTGCTTAGTGTGTCTTACCTTATTACTATGAGGCCAATAACAAATAGGAAAGAAAATCTTCTTTCTTTGAGAAAAATGGCAATACTTGTGGTTTCTTTATGGTTTCATTATAAACTCTGAAAATGTAAAAATAGAGTTATAATTCCAGACTTATTAAAAAAAAAATTAATCTGCAGCTGCAATACCATAGATTGGCCAGGAATTAAAGGCACCATTTAAAATCATTCATCTCTGACTGAGTCTGTAAAAGAGCTATCCTGGTTGAGTACCACAATTACTCTAGAGCTATGCTACCTGGATCTTTTCAGTGCTGGGCCATTTGACCCAAGCCTGTAATACTTCTGAGACAGAATTTTCTTTCAGTCAACTGGGGGGAAAAAAAAAAAGGCAAAAAGCTATGGGAGAGAGAGATGACTTGACTGGGAAATTGAACATATTCCAAGACATAAAATTGGCCAGGTAATTCAACTTCACTGATTTTGAAGGGAATCTATTGAAATAGCTTAAGCTAGAAGCTTCGCTTGAAATTGATGAAAGCTGGGGTAAGGTCAAATCTAAATGCAGTGTCTTAGGAATCTTGAGAACAAGTTCTTCACTCAGAGGGTGACTAGGCACTGGAATAGGCTCCCAGGGAGGGAGTGAGCTCAGCACCAGCCTGACAGAGTCCAAGAAGCATTTGGACAATGCTCTCAGGCACATAGTGTGATTCTTTGGGTGTCCTGTGCAGGGCCAGAAGCTGGACTCGATGATCCTTGAGGATGCCTTCCAACCCTGGATATTCTGCGATTCTATGAATTTTAACTTGGAAAAAGGAACAGTTATTATTCTATTTGGAAGAATAAATAGGAAAAAAAAGTGGATTTAATGAGAAGAGAGAACTGACATAAGAAAAACATTTTAAAAATTCAGTAATAATGAATAACATTTGTATGCACTTTGTTTTCCTTAGATTTTTCAATATCTGTCAGAATTCCTAGCTAAGTAATAGAGTGAGGAGCCTCTCCATCACAACAGGTCAAATGGTCTCCAGCAAACATAATTTTCCATTAAAAAGACCAGATATATAACAATGAAGTAAATGTAAAAATGTTTATACTCTACTATTAACTTTCACCTCCAGAATTATATCTGAGAAAACATAATCCTATAGCACTGTAGAAAAACTGTGAGATGTACATATTTCAGTTCAATGAGACAGAATAAGGATTGAAACATTCTGCTCAAATGTCTGTTCAGTCAAATCACTGTGTATTCAAAAGTAGCATTTCTTTTTAAATGAAGAATAAAATGCAAGTAAAAAGGGAGGGAAAAAAGAAAACACAGAAAAATAAGTTGTCACGGTGGTAGGAGGAAATATATATTGTTCCTGGAAACTTCTGAGAGCAGAAAACAAGCTAGTTAACACTGGGAGGATGTTATACATTTACAGAATCAAAGTGAGAGCAGTCTTCTGGGCTTTCTTTTATTGTATAAGAGAAGGAATAAGGGACAGAAGTTTTAATCTAAAATTCAGTATAAGTAATACTTTTAGGAGTTTACGCGCTACTAAAAAGTAGAAGAAAAAGAAATTGAATAGCAAAAACTTCCATAAATATATAAAATAAGTGTTCTGAGGATGAAATAAAGTTCGATTAAAAACTTAATAACAGGAGTGGCCATTTGTTTGTGTGTTGCTCCTGAGGTTTATCATGCACAGGAATTGTTGTCTGGCAAAAGGAGAGCTAAGTTGAAAATTGTTTATGTAAAATACGAAATAAACTTCTTTCTAGTGGTCAGAAGGGCAGGTACAATCTTGCAGAACTGCATGGTGGAGGAGAGAGGAGACATTCATCCTTTACTGCTCGGTAACAAAGACAGCAAGATGAAGAACCCCTCAGGAGAACTCTTATAATATGAATTGCTGTACTTCTTAAAGGAAAGGTTGATGTGTAGCATTTCTCTTCAGACAAGTATGAGCAGCGGTCACTTTTAATGCTTATCTGTACCAAGTAGCATTTGCATACTAGTTCAGAAATAGTGATCACCATTGCATGTAAGAAAATATTCAGGAGCATTTATATAAGGTCTTAGTTTAGGAATCAGCTCAGAGCAAATTTTGACAGAGGTCTTATAGTGTCTTTAAGGTGGAGGAAATCAAGAAAAATATTTTTGGTTTTTTGAGGGTTTTTCCCCAAGTAAATGGTTCAGAGACATTCTGAATCACATGATTTTTTAAAACTGCTTTTATGATGATAGATAGAAAACTCCTGCCTGTCATTACTTTCATGATTTTTTTTTTCTTACTTTTTTGCAGAGATTCACGCTGTTATTACCTACAATATCTCTGGCAAAATGTATGAGAGGCAATCATGCAAGAAAAGTGATTCACATATTATTAAGCTCATATCATGTGATACTTTCAAGTTCTTACACTGCAAGTCATAGCACACACTGATTTTGGGTTCACTATGTCAAATTTCTGATTTTTTAGGTGTGTATCCTGTATGCCTCAAACATCTTTTATTTAAACTGATAAATCCCTTTTAGTTCAAGATTACTCATTGAATTGTTGTTGTTGCTTCACTTTTTTGTTTGTTTGTTTTTAGTCTGTTGTGAGTTTTCTTGGTTTTATTTTCTGCTTTATAGCTGAACTGGCTGAAATCATATCTAACCAAGACGGAGGTGATGAATTTATTTATTTGCATAATAATGCTCTTAATTCACTTTTTATTCCATAGTATTTTATAGTATTCTATTCATCTCTTTGGTTACCCCATCATAAGTACTGATATTGTAAAAGAACTATGTGGCCAATATATTTTCTAAGTTGCCAAGGGTTTTAAATGGCAGTACGTTTAAATGTATCCCAGCTGATTAGCTGAGTTGGTTAGAGCACGCTGCAGTTGTGGGTTCAATCCCTGCTTGAGGGAGGCATTCACTTAAGAGCTGGACTTAGTGATCCCTGTGGGTCCCTTCCAACTAAATATCCTGTGATTCTGTGAAGTAGACATCAGAAACAATAGGCTAAAAAAACTTATATTATTTTTCTGAACATTTATTTGTGCTTTCATAATACTGCTTTTTTATTTTAATATGTGGCAGAATTTAAAATAGTAGGAATATACGAGTTTTTTTACAACTTTTTTTTCTTTTAATTAACTCTTAAACTGAAAAATATAAATTTAAGCAGAATTTAAAGATAGTAGGAATATACGAGATTTTTACAAACTTGGGTTTTTTTTTTAATTAACTCTTAAACTGAAAAATATAAATTTAAGCTTCAAATTTTAATTTGCAGTGTAACTGAGTTTTATCTTTAAACTGGATAATGAGCAAAATATCTTATCTACAAAATTCATATCTGTGGGTCATAGCTGTGATAATATTAATTTCCCCAGGAACTGGTTAGATAGTGTGAAAATATTAAAATATCTTTTCATGTATAATATAATGCAAAAAGAATAAAAAATAAGTTTATGCAATAGAACGTGGAAGTGAGATCCAATCTCAAACAGCTACCGTGCATGATAACTGCAGCTGTCTTTTGCAAGTATATTGCTTTTAAAAGTTTTCTTGATCTTCACTATTTAATTAATGGACACATTTAAGAAAATATCATGGGGAGCATCATATTCACCTCTCTTACCAAAATTTATCAGAGCCTTTTTCCTTCTGGAGGCTTAAAAATGTATCTAACCCTCTCTGCTGACAACGTAGGCAATTTAGAGCAGAACTTACTTAATTTTATGTGCTTGCTAACACTGTAACTCATGGATCAACTCCTACTCTTTCATGCCACTATAACAGAGTGGAAGCAGATACAGCATCCCTGAAAATAAGCTTAATATGAGAGTGGACATTATCCTAATTAATTGGAACATTCATGTTAAGATGTTTATATTTCATCATACTTAGATACAATTATTATTTTTTCTTATAAAGACAAAAATAGGTGTGCTTTTTGTTTTTTTTTTTTTTTTTTCCCAAAGTCAAATTATCAAATACAGAGATCCAGAAAAACATTAGAGATTATTTCTTAGGAACTAACTATGTGAGGAAAGGGATCCTACTGCTAAGTATATGTGAAAATATGTTACTCTTCCCAAAGCTTCACTACTTAAAAATATCTAGTCTCAACTAATTTATTAGCTTTAGAAATTATTTTATTTTTCTATGTACTAGGAGAAGAAATGGACCTCTTTACATTAATTGTACTTAAGATATCTGGTATAGTAGGCAGACAAAATTTAGGCACAAAAGCTAGGCAGACCAGAATATTTATTTCTATTTCTAAAAAAAACTTCCTAAAAAATTATGCATTTAATTATATTGCATGAAGAAAAAAAATACACATTTAAGCACCATCTTCAAAGCACTGAAGAACTATTTGCTAGATGATACCTCATGTCTTAAAGACTAGAATTTGTTTAGGAATTTTCTTTAAACATAAAAAATAATTATAGTCATAAATACGCCCCAATGCATGCATTGTGTACCTGTTTCTTTAGAATCACTCTTCTGATTCACTAAAAGATTACCTTGCTCAAAGAGCACAGAGCTTTCACAAGTGAAACATGGTTTGTTCATAGTCAAACGCTGCCACAGATTAGTCAAGTGTATTTCTTTGAGCAGTTATACAAAAGAATGAATATTGCTTTTATTGCACAGCTCCACCTCTTTCCTTTCTGATTTCTGCTTCATGGTATAGCACATGTTCCACTGACCTTTTCAGAAAACAGTAGAAAATTGGTTGCAAGGGATTCACAGATTTATCTTTACTATAGTTGTAGTTCCTGCTTGAACACCTAAATGAATTGAAATCTCTCTTTACTGTTTCTTTTTAACACTACAAATTAATAAGGAGAAAGATTGTATTCCTTCCAGAAGAACCTTTATTACCTTTCACTAAGTATCAATTTGTTCATGTTTCTCTTCCAGATGACTTTAGATGAGAGCTGGACATTTGAAATTTTCCTAGCTGTAGTCCGGCTCAGAGTAGAAGACCTTCGTGTCCACATGGAGTATAAATGATAGGGGAATGCATTGCATAAGTCCTACTGGGATTTTGGGAAAGTATGAAGAATTTGATTAGTAGTGATTACCCATTGAGGTAAGGAGGAAGAAGACAATAAAAAACTCCCTAATTTAAAAAAAAAAAAAAAAAAAGCGCCTGAACTCTAAGTGGTGCCAAATGCAAAAGGAAAGTTTACTTAAATTATTCATGCATCAGTGTGAACATAGCAGCAGCTATGCTATAAAAAATAGCAGCTATTTTTTATAATTTAAAAACAAAACAAAAAGGCTGAAGAAAACTATAATCACAGATTTAACATGTCTTCTATTAATGATGCCATACACAGAAAAAACAGTTTGCAGAAAAGCATGCACTGCAAAATTAAGAAAAGCCTTGACAAACTTAAAGCCCCTCTGAAAGCTGAATGGATTTTCCTACGGATGTTGCCCAAAGCCTGGGCACTGAGCACCCTTCAGTGCAAACTGCATTATAAAGCAGCACCATTTATGCAATGTTAGGCTTTGTTTCTTTATAGAAAACCTCAAAGTGAAATTCAGCCTTTACTGTATTTGACTCTTCATCATCAACAGTTACAATGGATCTAGACATGGCCCTTAATGTGGCTCTAAACTGACACAGTGAAAGAAAATAAACATTACTTTTATATACTTGTCTGACAACCAGAAGAAATGAGATATGAAAAATATTATGTCAAAACCTAAACCAAAATATTAAGCAAGCGCGTGATTGAAATAATACAAATTTTCTTCCAATGTTTTCAAAATCATAAGTCTGACCATTGACATTAACAGTTTAGTAAACTGTTCCCAGATTATTAATTTCTTATTATTATTTAATGGGATATTTGAATGCCAAACGAAAGCTGTCAATGTTTTATCCACAAATATTAGAATGATCTTACATAAGAAATTAAATTGAATTAATTAAATCTTGGTATTTTCAAGGATTTTTGTTTTCTGCAACAGCAATAATATTATGGAACTTGTCATAAATAGGTAATGGATGCTGGGGCTGCTGTTGGCAATAATCAGCACACATAAAATAGAAGCTGCAAATATTGCTGCCAGTTACAGCTGTTGCATCTTGTGTATGTTAGTAAAAATGGCACGATAGCCCAAGATCTTTTCTCCATGTTTTAAACAGTCAGCTTATTGAAGACAGAGAGTATGTCAGTTCACTGGTTAGGGTGCTTACTCACTCTGAAAAGGCACTATAACCAAAAAACCACAGAAAACCTAAATTCTCATCAATATTGCTATTTTTTGATCACAGATAATAAATAGCTAAGCATTTACATGTTTGCACAAAGTAAATTTCCGCAAGTCTGCTTCATTGGTTTAATTGTCATTTCACTCCTGTGAATAGCAATGCAGAAAGAAAGGGAATCTTCTTTTATGCTGAAGTGTTATCAGATAATTTTTCTTTCAAAAGTCAGCAAAAAAAAAAAAGAAATCCAAATAAAAGCCTTAAGAAAAACAAATCTCATAAACCAAGTGAAAATAAAAATGTTAAGGGCTTTTTTCTTCATATATTCAATATTTCATGAATGATATAGCACATATTTGTGGTGTTATTTTTGTTCTTATCCATTTTTTTATAAATGCATTTTGTGTGCCAGTGCAATACAGACCTGTGCATTAGCAATAATATCATTTTGACTAGGTATTGTATGATAAACCACCCTTGGAGTCCAGTGTCTATAGAAAAGAAAATAATTTGAAATTATAATTGATCATTTTTTTAATATATGCACAGTTTGCTCCTTGCAATACTCTTTTCAATCAATTGGTACTCCATATCAATGCCTCCATTCTCTGCTATCCATGAGCTTTTCCTTCTGGAGTTAGAAGGCTGCTAAGGATTACAAGTATTCCTATAACCTGTATCATATCTTAGCCTCAGCCTAGCTTTCTTGGCAAACATTTGTTCAAATTCATGCCTTTCAAGCTTTCAGAAAAGAAAAGGATGTATGGAGTAAACATACAAAGAGTGCTATAAAATTCTCAGTTTCAGGCATGACTCATTTTCCTTGTATACCCTCATGGCACTTCAAATAAATTCCAGGCAAACACCATTTGGAGAGTAGAAATGAGACGCAATAGGATGGAGATAACTGCTCTCGCAATTTCCACCTGGTTGTTGTTTCCAAATGTTCAGATTTATTTTCTGAATGGTTTTTTTTTGACCAGGGTTTGAATATTTGCAGCTGCTGATGTTGCACAGAACAAGGTGAAACCATAAAAGCACAAGCGTGTCAGGCTCCTTAGGGACTGGGTGGGCTATTAGAGCAGTACTTTGTTTCATGTTTTTAGATTCAAATCATTAGTTGGCAAAAGCATTTCAGACTTTCAATTCTAGCTCCACAGCTACCTTCACCTCAGTATTTAAAAAATGTCGTATGTTTTCTGAAATCAGAAGACCATATCACTTGAGACCCATCTCCTACACAGGTATGACATATATTTGTAATGCACCTTGTAAGCTGAGGATGATTTACCAGAATCTTTCAATTTTCATGTTTATGGCTGTTATCACTGGTCTCTGATTCATCAGTAGTCATAAAGTAGATGTGAAACTTGATAAAATCCTTGACCTTAATAGGAAATATTTTTGTCATAGAGTAGAATGAAATTTGTTTATTTCATATTTCTTTGGAGCCTTCTAAGTTTTTCTTCCCCTCTCCCTCCCTCTCCCTCTCTCTCTGATAATAGAGTAATTCTGAGAAAAATCTGTGTTTCTTCACAAGTAACCACATTCCTTGGAAGTTTAGAAACAAAGCAAGATCCTCAAGTGCATGTGGGAGCCGGTGAAGTTTAATGAAAAATCTATCATCTCTAATTACTTTTTTTTGCTTTCTTCTACAGTAAGATGAGGGGCAGATGTCATAACACTACCCTTGGAGAAAATAATTAAGAATAGATATTTTATTGCCACATTATGTCTAGTTTGTGTATTCTGTTCTAGTGAACAGCCTGACATGTCCTGACATCTCAAAAACTTTTCATTGACTTAACTTTGCAATTTCATCACTTCTGGTCTAATAGCATCAGGAAGGCTACAATGGTGCCAGAATCCAGCTTTGCAAGTGTTTGAAATTAACAACATCCTGACCTAAATGCTACAACAGAATACTTCATGATTAAAAGCCCTTTATACACATTTTCGTAAAATAGGTCAATGCATTAAAAAAAGAAAACAAACCAAAAAAACCCAACCAAAACAAAAACCAAACAACCTGGTGTATACTATCCTACATTCTTTTTTTCCTCTCTTGCAAATAAAAACATTCTCAATTATCTACATTTTTGGGGAGTTGAAATGCTTTCTGCTTGCATAAGTAGCAGACCTAAATATAGACAAGAATTTTCATCCTGTAATTGTTAGGTTAATTGCAGACTACTGTAGCAAAGCGTACAAAATTATCTCTCCCGTCCTAGATGTTAATCTGAAGTTTGCTGACTTTCCTCTTCTGTTATCAAGACCACCGGAGAGTCAGTAGGATACCATATGTTACTTTATAACTACCAATGTAATGTCAAAGATCTTAACAAATTACCTAAACTAACCCTACTAAGAGCCTTGCTGAGCATCTGAAAATCAGCTAATGAAAAAAATACCTGCATGCATTGCCTTTGGAGTGTGGACCTGTTGCTTATCTATGACTGCGTCTGTATTTTCTTACTCCTTTTCAAGATTCAAAATTTCCTTTAAGACCAATGATGAGCTAACACTCTAAATAACTGGGTTCCACAAGGAGTTAAACAAATTAACTCTGCCCTCCAAGAACATTTTTTGGTAGTTGGGTTCCCTGCTGTCCTTTGAGGTATCAAGCTACCATATTTCCTTTCAGTAATTTCAGTGTCAAATATGTGGAGTTCATTATGTAGTCTCTGTTCAGTTAGGTGGTCTTTAGTTGTCCATGGAAGAAGAAAATCACTAATCTTAAGTTCTCTGCTTCCCTGAAAAATTATGTAAAATTGATTGATAGGAATTTCTACTTCTCTAAGAAATTTTCTTAAAGATGTGGTTAGTAGAGGATTTATTAAAAAAAAATGGTAAAGCATGACATATAAAGAGCATTAACACATACCTTGTTATACCTGTATGTCCAGTTCCTCTTGGTAATGAACAAGTTAACATATAAAATCTTTTTGTTTCTGCAGAGTGAAAGCAATTATTTTATTGATAACATTGTTAGTTTTAACAATTAAGGTCTGTAATACATATAATTTTTTGACTGAGGTTGTAGAGAGCTACTGAAGAAATATGAAATTATTCTATATTAGCATTCATTCTTCAGATCTGGTACAAAATAACACTTGGCTTCAGCTAGCATAATTGAAATCCCCACAGACAGGAGGATAAACTTATTCGGTTTTCTTTTTTCCTTTTCTTTTTCTTTCTTTAGCCCTGGTGAATGCCAAGATCTATTTCTGCTCCACTGCAAAATCTTCAAGACTTTAAGTTATGTTCTTTTTAAGATTTTTGTATTTTCTGTATTCCCAAGCAAACAAACTTCCCACATACTCTATGAAAAGGGTGCTAGTGCAAAGAGTAGCACCAAATGCATTGCACCCCACAAATTGCAGTCTGTAACCACCTAACATTCAGTTACTAAGAGTTATGTTAGTCAACTCCTGGCTTTCTTTAAAATTTTTTTTGTTCTTTGGTTTTTTGGTTTTTTTTTTGGTTTTTTTTTTTTTGGGGGGGGGGTTGGTTCTGGAGTTTTTTGGTTGTTTTTGGTTTTGGGGTTTTCGGGGTTTTTTGGTTGATTTTTTTGGTTGGGTTTGCTCATACACTAATAGTTTGTAGTTAAGCCTTTTTTAAAACAATGAATTATTTCTGATCCTTTATGTATAAATGTATTAAGAGGGTTTTAATTATTAATTTTGGAGGAAGGGAAGAAGAGAGAAAGCAGCAAAAGATGAAGGAATTTGTCCTCTGTCATGTTTAAAAAAATAAATCAGTGGTTTAATTCAAATTAAATGTTGTCAAATAAACAAAATAATGAAATTATAAATATTGAACATTAAAACATTAACTACATTGATCTGTGAGCTGTCAGTTGCAGCCATCTGGGAGATTTTGTAAAACATACAGAGAAAATCTGCTATCATGTTTAAGATTTCATGAACTACTAACAGAGAGCTTATGTATTCTGAGACATATTAAATAAACATAATGTGTTGTTTATGCCAGTCCTTACTTGTAGGTGTCTAATGGAAAAATAATCTAGTTTTTAGTTGTTGTTTGCTACTTCTCAGGCCTTGTAAGATTTAATGAATTTTGGGGGAACAAAAAAGTGCAAACACTTTCCTCTGGAATGATACACAGAACAAGCTGAACATCAGCATGTGGGTAGAATCACTACAGAAAGGTAGTAAGCACAAATATGAGGGCAGGAGAAAAATATGGGACAAAAGGAATAAACAGGAAACTGAAGGTAAGGTTCAGCATTAATGAAAATTAAATAATTTTTAAAATGTAAATTATGTAATTCTGTCTCATACAAAGCTGACTGGATACATACACACACACAAATATATATATATATATAATGTATGTATGTATGAATATACTATGCATATTCATCCTGATATTTAGGTGGTGATATGTTGAAAAAAAAGGAAAATTATAATTGAGAGAAACTTGGAGTATTTTCATATTTTTTGGTTGATTTCCCAGTATAATTTCTTTACTTGTTATACACGCAGATATTCACTTTTAAAAAAAAATTTTGTCTTACTTGGTAATTACAGCCAGGGGAGTTTGTTTATTTGTTTTTCCTTTAGACTATACTGTTATGAAGGAAGAACTGTGGTTTAAATATTTTATTCTGCAGCCAAAATTGTAGCAGAAAAAATGTAAGAAATCATACTCATTTTCATTATTATCTGAATAGTGAAGAACATAATTTTTATTCTAGCGTTTAAGTCAGACATCAAGGGTTTTATGTTTCCTTCTTTAAACAGATCATACAATCTGAAGATTTCTAGTTCTCATACTTATCCATTTTCTAGTTTTACAGTTATTTAACTGTGAAGAAGGCTGACTGAACAATTATTCTTCCCTTAGAAAACTGAGGAATAGTCATATTGAATAAAGTAAAACCTGTTTGCATTTTTACTCTTTCCTGAGAGAAGATGTCACTGAACTTAGAAGGACAAAGAAATAAAATTTCCATTACATATTGTGCAAATTGTGGAAGAATTTTGTTGCCATAAAAGGTCATTTTTTCCTTACCTTTAATGTTTCAGGTTGTTTTATGCTTTGTGCATGATTGATTGAATGTAATAATTTCATCAATTCTGTTTGTGCAAATTTTCCATCTTGCCTTCTTATAAAAATTAATTAAACAGAATTGTCATTTATGGAGTAAAAAGGAGCAATCAACTATCCTTTGAATTTTATCTTCCTGCACACTGCTTTAGCCTCACCTAGAAAAAATTCCCCACCTTCTAAAACAATGACAAACAAAAGTAAAGGAAGGTAAAGGAACAATAACTTCTTATACTTGAAGACATGATCCACGTATGCTTTTACATCACAATAGCTGTCAGGAAAAAATATCACAGTTGACATGTTATTAGTCTAAACATATATGGTTCCTTGTTTCCTGATGAAATCAATAAGTATTTTCTCATATGAGACCTGCTAATCATTAAATAATCATTAAAAATGTACATTATCATGACAATCTGGTAAGAAAATTGTTATGGCAGTATGCATTAATTGTTGACAGTTCTGCAGTCCTCAGTCATGTTTAAAGAGTAGGTGAAGATAATTCACATTAAAAAAAAAAAAGAAAAAAAAAAGAAGTAGGACACAATAAACCAAGAACAATAAAAAAAAGGCAAGAGCCTTTTACATCATCAGTATTTCCTTCTAGCACCTGTCAGAGCAAAATTCAAAACTTTAAACAGTAAAAATGTATTTCCAGTTTATGCTGAGAATCAGCTGCATTAGTAGCCCTGTGCATTTTAACAAAGTACAGGAAGATTGGCTTATGCAGGGAAGCAGCATGATCTATCCTTTGCAAAGCTGAGCTATTAGCTACCTTAGTGTATGTAGCCATGTTGGTCACCCACTTTCTGTTGTTGGTTACCCACACTGCAGGCATTGGAGCAAGTTTGGGCTGGCTCTTTTCTTAATACTCTATAATTAATTTCAGAAAAGAGAATGTAATAAAATTTGCAACATAGGGGTTTTTTTGCTTCTTCAGCTGCCATTAAACAATATATAGTACATATGAGAAATAAATAAAAATTATTGTCACAGAACACCGTATTTAATCTCAGGTTTTGGTTTATATATACAGAAATAAAGCCAAATTGAAAATAAAAACAAACCAACCAAACAAACAAACAAAAACAAAAAACCCCAAAACAAAAACAAAACAAAACAAAAACCAAAACCACACACATACAGAGACAACACTGACATTGCTGGTCACAGAGACAGCCAAAGACAAGATGCTGCCTTCAACACCAGCCACACACAGACACAAGTTCAGACGACCCTGTCCTGTCCTTTCTTGCGTTGTTAGAGGCAGGAGGTCACTAGTGCAGCATACACAGCACTCTCCAGGTCTACAATCAGATATTCACTCATGAATTTTCTGAGTACTGGTAGTACTGGAACAGGTCTTCTTCCTGCCCCAGCAGTCCTGCCTGAATGACATCCCTTCTTACCTACTCTGATATCCCCTCAACTCGATGGCTTCTCCAGTTTGAAGTTTGACAGGGAATACAAAGGCAAACCCCGTGCATGCCTGGTTTGGGAAGACACAGATCCCCCCTCACCTGGCACCAGGAACACAGAACCCACAGTCCTTCTCCAGCCTCTGTTGAGTCCCTCACCTGACTCACTCGTCTCAAGCCCACCAGTAGCTGGTTTTGGAACTCTATCTCTCTCTGTTCCTGCCCCACTGGCTGCAAGTTAAAAGTTCCCATTATTTCCAATAGCTGACACTGAGACCCCCCAGGCCGGGGTGCCTGTAACCCAAATCTGACTCCAGTAGCCAGCAATAAGTTTCACTCCCACACTCACATCTCACCAGTAGCTGACACCGAGTCCTTGCAGAGCACACACACACAAAGATACACACACAGGCACACACTGCCTACAGTGTTATTACGCAGGAAGATAGTTAAGAAACTAATAAGATTCAAGAAGACAGATGAAGCATACTGACTGACCCCATTTTACACACAATGTCCCCTTTCATGTTCCAGTCTTTCTATCCTCACTCTTTGGTTTCCACTACTCCTCTTTTCCATTACACATTCCTTCATCATTTAGCACACTCAAATCAACATTATGTAACCCCAGGTTGTCACCCTCATGGAATTCCTGCATTTCATTGATAGCCCATCAATTTGTGTGCTTGACAGGGTTTCATGAGCTCCATTGTTGTCAGGTCTGCGTCTCCATATGCTTTGTCTAATGCCTCCTGCTTTTCCATGTCATGCCAGTTCCACATGGTCCTCAATCAGATGATCTTACTGACATCGTGCTCACACTCCACACACTCTTACAAACTGACCTAACTGACCAAGTTTATTTCTTTATGTTGTCTCTGTTATCAGGTGTTTGCCTCCCTGTTTGTCTTAGCATCCCATTTTGAAAAGGTCTTAAATAAGATAACCTTAAAGGAACACATGCTCTTTCCTTACACATGGTCTAACAAAAAAATACACATTTAAAAAAGATATTACTTTACACATACACTCTGTCTCACTTTTTATGTAATATGGCTTTATTGAGAATGACAGATTTGTCTGGTAAAGACATAATTTCTCTGATTGCCAAAAAGATATATGTACTATACAGCCACAAGAAAAACTTTTGTTGGTAAATGTCAGCATGATGCCACCAGTGCAGCTTCCACTGGACTTCATGAATTGTCAAAATTCTGTCTTACAATTTGACTTTTTTTTTTTGCATATCATCATTCCCATATTTCATGTGCAGATGAAAGTGCAATTTCCCTAATATTTCAAAGGGTTCCTCATTATTTTTCTCATATTTTTTTCAGGTGACCAGAATAATTAATAAATGCCACTGAACCCTCTATGCAAGCTTACAAGGTAAATGATCAAGCACATCCGAAACCCCAAGGTGATGTGTCACTGGAGTTTGACTTGGGATAAAAGTCTGAGCAGCTCCAGAATTAGAATTTACTGCTCTTCTGTCTGGGTATCAGAGTCCTCAACTAACATTTATGCAATTCCAATGTATTTATGAAGAGGAGGTTCATGACCCTAAGCATTATCTATTTTATTTTAAACACCAATGCACATCAATACTATGAATTATTCAGGATACACTGAATTTCAATGTGTGACTTAGGTCAGGCTCCAAGATCATCATGTTTAAAATTCAGACAGAAGCAGTGCTTGAGGGGATTGTAAGAGGAAGGGATAACCTCTGGATTAATGAATGTATTACTAAGGATTTTATCATCATCCTTTTTTTGTACATTCTGATCACAAGAATATGATAAGTACTGAAGTTAAAAAGGCTCAAATCCAAGCTTTTTCATGCCTTAAGAAAAATTCAGAAGTTACATCCTCTGTGGTCTCTCTGCGTGCTCTTCAGAAATATGATCTGTCCTTCTCTCTTCCTTTGAATTTAATATAATTAGCAGTGACATGTGGATAATATGGCTTAAGCCCCCTCATTTTTCCACAGCTGAGAGTTAGAAGGACATTTATAGATTTATAATTAGGATGAAAAATTACTCAAGGATTCTATTTATTAAAAATATATAATTTTATAATTACATAATTTTAACAGCCACCATCAAACTCAATAGAATTAATATAATTTTGAACCTCTAGTAAATCTGGCAGCTAGTTAAATTTATTTAAGGTAACTTAGTCCATATTTGATAATTTTCTCACTCTTCTAATTTTTTAATCTTTTTTACAAAAGTGTTAATTGTCCTGGATTTTCAAAATATAACAGGAGGGCATGCTTGGGTGATAAGCTTACTAAAATATTCTTTAAGAGCATCTTTGCTTTATACTGACATTAAAAACTTAACTGTCGTTCAAACATAAGCTTTATTTCCATCACAAATTTAGAAAGCAAATAAAATAGAAACTATATTGTGCATTCAGTACAGATTCATATTTAGATAGCTGTCTTATAAATCACTATCTCCTCTTGAACAATGTTTTCTGAATTCTGTTGGACTTCTTTTTATATGATCGCTAAGTTTCTGCTATTGTGGAAACAGTACTTTACACCTCAATGGATTTTCTAGTCACAGTCTGAAGAAAATATGACAGATCATTATACTGCTTAAGAAACTTAAACTCTGAGACTAGTCTCCTTATCAAGGGAGAGAGAAGACTAATGTAACAAGACTATTTCTGTACTACACTGTGAACTACTAAGGGTGCCCAACAGTCTTTTCTTACCTTCATGTAAAGTGAGCACATGGAAATGTTATTTACTTCCTTCCCAGAGGCTTTGAGGAAAAAAGAAAAAAAATCTACATTCCCATGATGAAGAATCAGGGAGCCAAAACTTGATGATTGCCTCAGTAGACATACTTGAACAAGGTCTAGATTACATTAAGAGACTTCAGAAGGGAACTTTATAGAACAAGATTCTTTGAAGCAACTTGGTGTAGGATGGTGAGTTATCAGATTATGTGTTATTAATATGGGGCACATCTTCTGAGTATGGATTTTAGAGCATTCACTGAGGATGGGGAGATGTTCTATGTTCTATGAGGACCAAAAAACAGAAATCTTACACTCAGAATAAGCAGAGAAGGAGAGAGAGAGAGAGAGAGTCCAGAGTGAGAATATTTTCAGAAAAGTATTTGACAATCAGTGGTAGATCATCATGTTTAATTCTCCATGAGAAAGGTTGTGGTTTCATACCAGGGAAAATGAACTCTAGTCCCGTTAATATCTTGTCATGAAGTAGAATACTTGCTTTCAGTCATCAGTAATTTTTCCTTGAATTTTATTCTGATATCCAACTTATCACTTCCAGATAAAATGTTTAACAATGATAATCTCTTTATAATCATGCTCTAAAAAAGAATGTAAGATTCCTGAGTAAGAAATTTGTCTGATTTTTCCCATAGTCCTGATAGATGTATACTGTAACACCTTCAATTTATTTCACCTTCTTTGTAACTTTAGTCCGATGTTAAATGTTTTATTCTATTCTTTTCCTGAAGGATAAAGACAGGCATAATAGCATGGCATTAAAATAATAACCTATTGCCATATAAAAAATGTTATGAAGCTACATGTCCACTTAAACTAAAAAGTAAGCAAAGTGATTCTTTGATAAACTGTACAAATAAGCCAAGTGTGAATATATAGACAAGATATAATGCGCATATCTTTGTTATTGCTGTATTTAATTAAAATGACTCATGGCTGGGAATGTCATCTGTATGATTGATGATGATGAATAATAGGCTCAATGGTATATACAATATACCTCAAATTAACAAGATATGTTTAATTCCCACCTACATTTTTGGAAACTCATCCAAACCTTGTTGAATCATTCCCTAATTACTAACAAGAAAATGTTCATTAATAGCAATTATTTTTATTTTTATGAGAATTTGTTGGTAGGATCTGATTTATGTAGATGCTACATAGGTCTAGATCTGGAGTTTAAAAATTAGTAGGGTTTGGGTTTTTTTTTTAGTTCGTTTGCTCATCTACACAGATATCGCAATGGAAATAAGAAATGAGAAAATTAAGTTTATTTGAGCTTCTAGAATTCCACACAATGATTTGTGTTTGCTGTTGCTTGCTATAAGACTTTGTAATTGAAAACTGTTGATATTTTGTGACCTTTACCTCCTCGGTGTCTACTGATAAAACCTTTCCCATCTTGTCAGTACTGACTATGTCTTAATTTTTATTGAAATGTAGGATTTTCCAAAAGTGTTGTATTCAGATTTAGAAATAGTGAAAAAAAGAGCAAAAATAAATAACCACATATATAATTTTTAAACTATTATTTAGACATATAAATAGAACCTGTGACTGGTGCATAGATGAAGCTCTGCTGTCCCAAGGCAAGAACAACAGAAAAAGAATAGGGGAAAGAGGAAAAAAAACCCCGAAACATTGGACAGTATGATAATCTTTGTCTTCCCAGTTAAGTTTCAGGATTACTTATAGTCAACAAAAAATAAGTTTTCAAGATTTATATCTATTTGTAAAATATATGGTACTTACATGACAAAAACTAATAAAACCAGTCAATTGTTAATTACAGTTCTGTGCAAAAATAATGTGAGAATACTGAACCAGGCTTCTGAGGAAGAAAGGTGACTGCAGGTAAGTGAGAATTTCTTTTTACTTGTCTTTTAAATCTCAGAAATTAGATAAAAATATTATGTTCTGATTGTGCAATTACAGGAGAGGACTTGATGTCTCAGGAGGACTCTCACAACACTTCAACCTTTGATTTAGCAAGAATGCATGTTTTCCTTAGGGAATGAATCTTTATGCCTGATGCTAAACATGATTTTTTTAATGTCTATTTATCCAAAGGAAAGGAGAGAAATGAGAAACAGGTAAATGGTAGACAGGAAAAAAACTCAAAAACCAAACTCTAGCCCATCCAACCTTCCCCCACAAAAAACCAAACAAAAAAGCAAAACTTAAATTAACAATACACAAAGCAAAGCTCTAGGATTTCATTGTCGTAGTGTTAACCTGTTATACTTTCTAACATATCATTAATTTTGCAAGTGTTATATAAGCATGTGATTAATGAATGCCATATAACATTGACACAGTAGGCAATCCAGTTTATGGCTATTGGCTAGTGACAGAAGTCTCAAGGTACTGGCTCACTAACTGAAGTTAAAATTATAGCACACTCAGTTAAATTAGAGTTGGTAGGAGCAGAAGCCCTTTGATTCAGCATAATTAATTTTAGTCATTTAAACTTTACTAATAATGGTTTTTAGGTGGACTATGTTAATGCAGAAGAAAAACTAGCAAGGTTCACATAAAACATGCCCCATGTTACCTTGTGCTTCCGAAGAGTGGATTGGATTTGCCAGCAGTTTTATATTCGCCTGAGCTAACCATCCACGCAGAAAGTACAGCTGTTGGTGGTCAGCTTAGAAATTCAAATGTTATACTTGAAAAAGCTGGCCAGCATGACTTCTTCACCAAGTATCTCACAATGGCTATAAAATGGAACCAACAGCACCAGTGCGATCAGACAGAGTTCATGTAGTTTGTGCTGCTGGCAGTGAAGTGCTCTCCTGAATAAACATCAGTACAAACACAAGCATAAGTTATTCTGTGAATAGCAATCTCTCTAAAGTGAATTTATTCCAGTTACAAGCAAGTCCTTTTGTAATTAGTCATTTGAATCGTATGTTACCTTAGCTTTTGATATTTAAAATTACTAGCTGCTATTATTAGGACACTGACCAAAAAAAAATTAAATAAAATTGAAACCATGACAGCATGGAATAAGAACAGGAGTGTAACAAAGACAGTCTAATAACTTTATCAGAAATTGCAGATACACAGTTGGAGAGTTACTGCAAGCTCCATGGTGACAAATTCTTTCATAATCATCAAAGACCTTCAGGAGATCAAAAGCCCTCAGCTTAAAAACATTCAAAATAAGCATTTGATTACTTCTTGGAAAAAAATAAACGAAAACATATTTTACCTGTAACAGTCTGCAACAGTGAGGGAATTCAGCAGTTTAAATCAGAGACAGAAATCTATGTCTATGACGGTATATCATGTGTTGAATATCTTTCAGTGAGTGACCCATGCCAAAAAGAACAACAAAGAACTTAATTATGACACCTATAAAAAGGCAGCAAAAAAAGAAAGCTCACAAATTTATTTTCTAGACGTTATGAAAGCAACCAAAGATAAAACACAGAAAAAACACTATAAACAGAGAATAGCAAAACTTATCCTTTTCTTGTGAGAATCTCATTTTTCTACAGAGCATTGAAACTTCTTACATATTCTTTTTCATTATGATTCTGGGCTGGTATTTTTGTTGTTGTTTTGGGGGTTTGGGGGAGTTTTGCCATGTTAATGTTTTATTTCATACTTCTTTTATTAAAATAAAGTGTGGAATCAAAATATGACTGTTTACTGATGAAACTATCATAAAAAGATCCAGCTTAGGTTTTGCAAGTGTGTAATTCATATAAGAAGAAGGAAGGGAAAAGAGTAAATGTAAGTTAATAACATCCACAACACATGGGTTTACTTTTACTTGTTTTTAAGTAGTACTGCACACATTGATTTAGATATTTGACCTATAGTGGGTTTTAGGCTGTTTCTTTTCATGTTGTTTTGTTTTAGGTTTGTTTGTTTGTTTTTTTTTTGTGAAACATTTGAGACCTGAGTTTGAATATGAGATGAGACATATTCTACCCTACCATCCTAAAAGTACAATGGCAGTTTTCAGCATGAAAACTCCAAAGCATATCTTTAAAGAACGGTGTAATAAGAAAACTTTTAAGTGCTCTAAGATCTTCTATCCATACCTGCTTTTGTTAGTGCTTTTCTCACACAGGAAATTGCACACTTATTGCTACAGTCATGTCCCCTGACGTTTCTGCTAATCAGTCACCAGTTACTACTTCCCTTCGAGTAAATAGGGGGAAATCTCAGCCCTGTTTGTAAATACTTCATGGAAGAGAAGGAAAAGGTTGGAGACAGACTCTTCTCACTGGTCAGTACCTCTGGACAGCAGAAGAGGCAAAGGCCACATACCCAAACATAGGAAATTCCACTCCAGAGTTGTTTTAATTCACTGCGAGAGTGGCCAAACACTGCCACAAGTTGACTGTAGAAGTGGACTGGATGAGAGAGCTGGGGTTGCTCAACATGGAGAAGAGAAGTCCTCAGGGAAACCTGGAGGCTGCAGCCTTCCAGTACCTGAAGGGGACTTAAATAAAGGGAGGGGGAGGGACTTTATATATGGGCAGATGTGACAGGACATGGGGCAATGGTGCAAACAGAAAGAGGGAAGGTATAGATCAGATGTTAAGAAGAAATTCTTTACTCAGAGGGTGGTGAAGCACTGCAACAGCTGAGGTTTGGATGCCCCATTCCTTGAAGTGTTTTTACTTTATTTTAGCAGGAGCTTAAGGCAACTGTTAGAATATTCACAAAAAAACCCTACTGTTGAGTTCTTAAGAATTTAGGCAACAATGAAAACAATCCTTTTAGTAAATGAAAAGACATGGGTTTGTCATGAGGATGATTCGTGGAAGGAATCTAATTTTTCATCCTCTGAGTATTAGTTTGGAGAAACGTATTTCTCTCTAGTAACTGTGTGAATTAAGGTGAATTCTCTATGAATTACCCTCTATAAGCTTATCTTGGAGGGTACTTTTGTGATCTCCTTTTTTAGGTCATGAATGCCTTCCTGGAAGACAACTTCAGGTTCTTTGGTTTGATATATGAAGTCTGTTGAGCTGAATCAGGGTTCTTTTTCAAATATAGAGTTGAAAGAGTTGGAGATTTCAAATACAGAGTTGGAGATTTGTCGTACCTGTCAGGTTAACATTCTAATTCTAAAAATAAAGTGACAATGCATCATGTGATTTAATTCTTCAGACCCCTTGCTCACTCTATGAGAAAAAGGGCAGACTTAGCCTGACCACTTATGTACACTACAAAATTCATCTATTTAAACAGATTCTCTGTATCTATATCAGATGTTCCTATCAAAATTTTGATTACCTAAGAAAAAGATGTAAAAAATCCAGCACACATTGTATGATAATAAGCAGAGTGAATCGAATAGCCATGGAAATGTACTAAAATATTTATAGAGTATCTGTTAATTAATACTCAGTGATTATTCCCAAGTAATTATGTACTTGTAATTAAGCTCTGAGTTCTCTATGTCCAAATTAAAGATATTAGTTCCACTGTAAAGAATCCAATCTTTAGAGATCCACTTTTTACAACAGTTTAAGAAGACAAATAGCTTTAGGAAACAAATAAGAAGATCCTTATTGAAGAATTGTTGAATCTGCTATGCAATGTTACAGCAGCTCATATCTGATTTATGATTTTTGAGCTACTTATAATTCTTTTAATTAAGGAATATCAAATAGCAAAGAACAGAAATTCAGAATTCAAGAACAGATTCACCGTATTGCAAAATAAAGCACAGTCTAAGACTCATGACTTGTTTGATTTCAAGGGCAATGGACAGATTCATCCTTGATCTGCCAATAGTATTCAGTGAGCAACTCAGCTCACTCAGTGAATGCAGCTGAAGCTTACTCACAGTACAGGATAAATTCCTTCAGAAATAACTGGATTACTAGTGCTGCTTTTCTTTTCCTCCATCAAATGCTATCCCAAAACAAAAAGGCAAAAACTACTGACTTTAAATTTTCGTTATGTGTGCCACATACATCAAATGCTTTTTGATGTATTAATGTATCTGATTGTAGTAAAGCTAAAATAATTGTTATATTACAGGTCTAATATATTTGTGATATAAAATAACCTTACCATTTGTTAAAAGCCATAAGATGACTTGAAATGGCTTCAAATATGGCCTTAATGACTTCTCTCCTTACTTTACAAGTCAGTGTGAAGAGCCAGTACGTCTTAGGGCAGCCAACACCAAAATGGTCTTCCCAGTTTTACAGTCTCCAAGAGAGGAAAAGGATCTGTACCGGGACTGTTCTCTCCAAACTACGATGCTGCATCTTGACAGGATAAAATATCTTCTAATGCTGTCAGTGCCAGTTCTCTTCCATTAGAGAAATAGATATGACTTGACTGAAAGTGGCCTGTGTTGCCTTTATAGTAACTGAAGTCTTGAACTGTGGATATACCTACATATTTCTGATAGCTAGAGATAGCTACACATATATAAAGGACAAGTGTACTGTCTGCAAGAAATATTTCAAGGAAAAAAAGGTATAGAAAATTAATTGAGGCAAACTGGTGACTGGTATCCACTCTTTCAGCTGATAATGCTAAAGATAAGAAATACGTTAATATAAAATTAAGGGAAACAGAAAAAAATATTTCATCCAAGAAAATTCACTGTATCACTCTATTGTTGCATTATAAAACCAAGGAAGCAAAATATAAATAAATCATCACTGAGTTTAAAGATGTGTAATACAAGTTTCTATTATCATATTAATTTGATGAGATTTTGGAGCTTAATGCAATATTTAATTTATAATCATGGTATCCATGAAATGGTGAGGCTGAAGCTACACACTATGGCATGTTGTGCTTCTACAGATTCTTCAAAAGAAGTCATCTATTGAAAATTACTTCTGTTAACTACCTGGTTATTAATAAATTATTGTGGAATGATTAACCTAGGTATGGAAGATTAAAGCCCTTAAAATTTGAACAATACTTGTATTTCGTTCACACTGTGAACTAAGTTTTTATTTATAACATGCAAATTTAATTTAAAAAAATTAAAAATTAATGTACTTTTTTTCAGGCAGAAGTGTTTTTTCATTAAAGCATAAAAAGAACAGGAAGGGCTTGTATAAGAAGAAATGTAAACACTTAGTGCATTGTCAAATGCAACCATGAGGAAATAAAAATGGAAGTGGAATGTAAACAAGCACAAGAGTCATATGACAGATTTATAAGGTGTCAGAATTTCAAAGTTAACTTGGTTTCATTTTTAATATTTCCTTGACTTAACTACAGCTCTTGTTTGGTATTCTTCATGTGGATGTTGCTTCTATTTCCTTATTCTTCTTCCTGGAAAATTATCTTTATGAATGTAGGACTGATTTCTACCATTCTGATGTGTGCCTTAGTGGACAAACAGGATATCTTGCTTGTGGATTGCAAGAAGTTGAAAAAAAACCACCAGCAACCCAACCAACCAAACAAATGAAAGTCCAGTGGGGCATTAAACATTTTCCACTAACTAGGAGTCAAGATAGGCAAGAGAAATCCTTTTTTCATTGGCTTCAAAATCCTTCTGCAAAATGTATGAGGTGTTAAGTTTTGAGTTTTTCTTGGAGGACATTCAATTTCCAGGTGTAATCTAAGACTCATAATTTTTTGCATTACTGCACTAAATTTGCAAGTACAGCTAGTTCTCTCTGGATCAAATGCTGTTTCAAAACAAAAGATGCCAGCATCTGATGTCAGTGTTGCTAAGTGCCTGATCGCACTTAACACCATCATGTGCTGCCAGACCATTTGTCTGAGCTGGCTGTGATAGAACAGTTAGGTGTAATTTAGTATTCAGAACAGTGCTGAATGCAATAAGACATTTTAAATAGTGCTAATGTCCCAGTTAGCTTTGTTTCATTTTTGTTGTGCTTTTGGTTTTTGTTTTTTTTTTTCTTTTTAATTAGGTAATATATATGAATATAGGAACATTGGATTAAATTAAAAAATAGAAAATATGATGACCAGCTCTAGTCTGCATGTGAACCACTTATGTTTGAAAAAATCTGTTTTAAAGGGCTCATTTTAATGAGTGAAGACAGTAAACTTATAATGGAGAAAGGCAAAGTTCACAAAGGATGAAATTAAAAGTGTTCACATTCCTCGTTCCACACATTATACATATTAAAAAATTACTATGTATTTTTATCCTTTAAAGAAAGCTTTTCCTATTCCTAGAAGTAACTGTGAATTTTCCAGTTAATAGATCTTATTTTGGAAATTGGGTATTGTTAAAAATCCTAGCCTTGCAGAAAACTGTACATGAATTTCTAAAGAAATGGATATTTCTTGCAAAGACAAAATTTTTAACATACTCTCAGGGTAGCTAATGACACTGAAGATGGAACACTCAATTTGTTTTTAAAGTAGAAAGCCACTGCTCATATTTTCTCCGTGTTACTTAAAAAAAGTATTTAGATATATTTTCTATTCCACTTGTTCTGCCATGCTGAGCATTGGATTCTGAGGTACAATTCTGTCCTTCTGTAACTGTTCTCAGTGACATATATCTGTGATAAACTACAAATTCTTGAATTGAAATTTAAAATTTAGAATTTAGAATTCTTAAAATCCTTTGAGGAATTCTTTAATCTCTGGATAACCCATAAGGTTTTTTGCTTTGTTTTGTTTTACTTCTGTCTGGCAGACTTTTTCCCCTAGGTTAGCCAAAATTAAAAATTATTACTTTTCCAACCACCTACGAAATTCTCTGAGAAGCACATTCCAATGCAACAAGAATTTTCCTGGTTTGGAGGAGACATGTTCAAAATGATTCCTAGAATTTACAGGAAAGGAATATTTATCAAGGAACATGCGTATTTCACAATATACAAGAGCTACTCCTCTAGATGTTAGCTGTGATACAGCTACTGTGTGTAGTGGATAGAAAAAATAACAGGCAGATAGAAAAAATAAAGGCATGGTGAAAACATGGAAGCATGACTCAGTCCTCTGCAGGCAACTAAACAGGATTCGTCTTACTTAATGCCAGACATTTGCAGATGGGACTAGTCCTCTTTAATAGTCAGTGACTAAATCAGACACTTTTGACCTATTCTTTCAGTTTACCTTAAGATGAGAGAATTCATGAACCCAACATGACCGTACTTTTTCCACTGGATTAAAAATGTCTATAAAAATAATTTTAAAAATACCATGTGTATACATATATGTGGTCAGCTGAATATGATTTCCAGAAACTAAAAGATCTCATATTCCAGTGAAAACTTCTTAGTTATGTTGGAAATTTGTCCTATATTCATGAGAAATAGCTCAGGATTTTTTTGTAGCAGCAATTAGCCTGGCTTGAAATACCATTCTTAAAGACAAATTAGTGCCTAACACATTATACTACATATTCAGTGATTCAATTCAAGGTCAGACAGTTGGTACAGAAAGTAACTGCTCTAGGAGTTGTAAGCATACTCCTGAAATCTTAACTGCCAAAACCTTGACCTTTTTTATTCACTGTGTCCCAGTCTATTATATTTCATTGAATTTAAGCTGCTTGTTTTTGTACTGCCTTTTGTCCTAATAGGATAAAATTTTCCCAAATCATAAACCAGATGAGGTGGCACCCGTAACTTACTGCTGATTTACTTAATAATTCTGAAGTATGAGCCATATGGTTGAGCAAAATTATTTTTTAAGAGAAATCCTGTAATAAGATGTTGTGGTTTTAAGACCAGCTGGTGAAGAGACACCACATGGTCGCTCGCCCAGTCCCCCTTCTCCCCACCCCAGTGGAATGGGGAGGAGAATCAAAGTAAAACTTGTATGTTGAGATAAGAAGAGTCTAACAATTGAAAATAAATAGAGTAATAAGGGTAAATGAAAATAATGATAATAAAAAGAAAACAAAAAAAGTGATGCACAATGCAGTTGCTCACCACCTGCTGATCAATGCCAGATGCCCCTTCCCAAAAGCAGATAAAGCACCCTTGTGGGCAGCTCCCCAGTTTATATACAAGGCATGGCATTCAATGGTGTGGAATATCCCTTTGAACAGCTCTGACCACCTGTACCAGCTACACTCCCTTCAGCTTCTTTTGCATAGCTCCTCACTGGCAGAGCATGAGACAAGAAGAAAAAATACTCCTTGGCTTAGCATAAACAAAACTTAGCAAGAAACAAAACATCAGTGTCTAATCAACTCCATTCTCATTCTGAATCCAAAACATAGCACTGGAACAGCTACTGAGAAGAAATTGACTCTACCCTAGCTGAAAACCAGGACATAAAATTTAAGGTGAAAAATGAAAAGGAGAAAAAAGAACAATTCTGCATCATGTGAAGGAGCTCAAAGGGCAATTTGATACATCGAAACCTGTTCAGACTGATTAGAAAACACGCATTAGTCATTCCTTAATCACTCTCATGTCAAAGCAATTGACAGATGGCTAACACAATTAATAAGAGCAACAGGAATGCACAGCCACATAAACCACTACCTCTGACACTTAGGATACTAACAGGATATAATTATCTTAGGTGGATTCTTATCCCCTGACCCTGATAACCACACATCACACACACTTATGTTTGAACTTTCTGCCCTTGTGACTTTCTGACCTTTCTGTGCCTGCTCTCAGTCTGTCTGCTACATCACATTTTCTTTCTCTATGAATTGAACAATCCTTTTTGTCACTTGTAAATTAAGTTCTTTCAAAATATTTCTACATTAATAATCAACTATTATTACATGGGTCTGTAAGATACTCTGGCAAGAATCTTATGTAGCAGTAGTTCTAAATAACTCAGTCATTATCAAGGAGTTTAGCCTGATGCTTCCTTAGTAAAATATTGCCTTGAATTCAGCTTTAGGGTAGATCAGCTGAACTCTATCCTGTTAACAAATTGTCAATTGAATATTACCCTTTTTCTTATTTTGCTTGACTTCTAAACTTATTAGTAATTTTTTATTCTTCCTTGCAGCCAAGATGCAGCATTACAAACAAAGTTTTTTAAAGCAGCTCCTCTATTGTTTAAATATTGATGTGAAGGACTTGAAGCAACTCTCTTAAATTGCAGAATACTATGACATTTCTTTTATTTGAGTTTGGAATTCAGAAGTTGAACATGAGTAAGTGAGCAACATCCAGGAAAGAAACAGTCAAGTCAGCTATAGTTCACACTGAGAATGTTGTTGTTTTGAATGCTGAATGTTTTGAATTTCAGGAAAATCTATGTCAACACAACATCATCTATTCCGTTCCAGTTTGATTCTTTAATCTTTATGACAGTCTGACTGATACTACTACTCATGCTTTGATTAATTCCTGTGCAATGAGATGAAAGATGTATACAGAAATGATTTCTTTTGCTTTTATTCTCTTCTGACCTTATAGGAATAAGGTCACATAGCAAATGAACTAAGCTGCACCATTTAACATAAAGAAACACTGAGTTTTATTTCAGATGAAAAGTCAAAATTCAACATTAGTATGAGTTAATTGCTATTCCCTCAACTCGCCATAGTAAGCCAACAATGCCTTTCTTTTCTTATTTTATTGGTAGTACTCTTCTTATTTCAGTTTCAGTCGTGTGATTCATCCCATCATGTTTCCATGATAGCAACCAGATCACAGTTTTCTGACTACATCATGGTGTCCAACTCATTTTGCTTGTTTTCCATTCTGTGACCATTGGTGGAGAGGCACTGCAGCTGGACTACCAGCCTCTTCACTTTTAGGGAGGAGCCTTCTCTAATGGGAGGAGCCTTCCCTAACGCCTCTGGGACAATTTTCAGGTATAATCCCTGCTGCTTCCAAAAGAGTTGATGTTTCCTGGTTCCTCTCTGACACCCAGAAGTATATCCCCTCCCTTGCCAAAATTAATTAAAAGTTCTTGTAATAAGTCCAGCCAGAATTCTTCCCAGAACACTCCCAGAATTCTTCCCAGAACGCTCTTACATCCCTTGGTCAGGTGTGCCCCATCCACTGCTAATACCTCTGGTCTCTCAAAGGTGGATCTGAGATCATACTACTCCAAACCACAACTGTAGCACCAGCCACCCTAGTCCTTCATCTGATCCGTGCATCTCCTTCCTCCTGGGCCCCAGTCTCCAAATGGAAGGACAGAGGAGAACACTACCTGTGCTCCTGATCCCTTCAACTTCTTTCTGAGGGACGTGAAGTCCCTTTCAATATTTTTCAATCTTCTCATTGCAGCTTTATTTGACCCTATGAAAAAGAGGAGTGGATGATAGTCCTCTGACTTTACGAGGTTTGGTAGCCTCTTTGTGGCATTGCTATTGCAGGCCCCAGTAGGCAGCAAACTCATCTAGAGAGGTTGTCCAGACAGTAAATGGGTGCTTCAGGGCTTCTCAGTGAGAAGTCTCCAATTATTACCACCCTTAGTGCTTTATTCCTGGTACTCATTAGAACATGGATGGTTGATTGCACCAAATTTTACCCCTGTTGCTTTCTTGGTCTTGACTGCTTAATGTGGCATCTTCTCCTTCCAGCTCCAGAGCATCCTATCTATTACATAAGGGCACATTGGTAACAGGAAGGAGATTCTTCCTTCTGCTTTGAGCAGAGATGAGAGTACAGTCTCCCTTGTCTTGTGAATCAGCCAAGTCTGTCAGCTCAGTTTTGGAAGCTAACTTACCTGCTGCTTGCAAGGACTTTGGGCAGGACTGTCACTTTTCTGCTGTCAGTGATTAATTCTGACGCAGTATCATGCATCATCTCCTACTTAGACCCCCAGATAGAACATGGCTGGTGAGCTCTTCATACAACACGGCACCCTGCTCACAAAGCTTATGCAGCTGGGCACATTTGCACCCACAACACCCAGATTCGTTGAGGAAATATTGCTACTAAGAAATAAAAGAAGTCAAGTTTTATAGATTTCAGAAAATCCCTGTGTCTAATTGAGTTTTCTTTGCTTTTAATTTTCCTACTTACAAAAATGTGTACCAGGCATTTTTTCCTTATTATTCTGAAGATTTCTTTGTTTATACTATCCTTTAAAATGAAACAATTTTCAGGAATGATGTTGAAAAGTACCATAAATGTTAGTCTGCTTCAGATAAAAATATATTTCAAGAGAATTTCTGAATTATACAGTATGTACTAACACATATGTAGGAGTAAAGCCAGTGTTTGATTGGTTGAGAAAATTGGAAAAATTTCCATGCTTGACTTTCCAGTCAAATTGGCATTTGCAGATATTTCCAAATGACACATCCCATTGTAGACTGTGCAGTCACTTTTATTTCTGCATTATGGCAGCTGGTGTTCATGTCTGAGATAAAAGCACTTCAGTTTTTCTTTTCTGCTGCTGTTGTCAGTATCAGCATTTGATGTTCTGTGCTGGATGCAAAGGTTCTTTCCGTGTAGAGACTGCTTGCCACATAACAGTAATTTGTTAAGCAAATTTTTCTGCTTCAAAACAATATTTTGACTGTTCGTAATGTTTCCAAATGTTATTTTCAAGTAATTACTGTATTTACTTTAAAACATTTCAACTAGAAATATTATTTGTGATCTTTCGAAATTTGTATGTCTAGTTTTCTGTATTTTTGTCAATAAAATGCAAATAAATTTTTGTAAATATTTAAAACTTTAATTATTTTTCATTCTGCTAATGCATATTTCTTATATGTATATATGGTAAATTCTACATAGCTGAACATAGTTGAATCAAAAGGTACAGGTTTTGGTAAAAAACATTTTTTTGTGGTTGTTATTGATAAAATTTAACACCTTTATAATGCAGAAAGAAAGTGTCAGGATTTCAAATAGATGTTAAAGCACTTTCACATTGTTAAATACTTCCATCATTATATTTACTGAAATTTAGACTATTAACTAATTAATAGACAAATTATATACAGACATTTCATGCTGTATATCATTTGGCAGTATAGCTTGCAATGCTCTGCAACATAGTTCGTTGCAATAATAGTGTGTTTCCTTGAAAACTCTATTGGCTATGTAGGCCATATTTACTATTTTTTTCTGACTTGTGATCCTTAGTCATTTCTTAGTGGAAAAGGTTATAGCTGCCATCCCATTATCCATGCAACTCATACTCAATTTCATTTTTTTAATATAATCTTTTATTGCATCTAAATACTTTTGATTATTTAAATTATTAAGAAACATGACCATACTAGAATGATTCTAAAGACAGAGAACCTGTTTTGTGAGCAATTGTTTTCACTTTCACTCAGAAAATAATCTATTACTACTCTGTGCTTTTTGTTTGTATATTCAGCCTCATAATAGAGTCATAATAGTCATTTCGTAAACCAAGAAAAAGACCTGGAGTCAAAGAACAAGAATAAGACCACATGAGAATTGAAGTCTGTCACCATTTCCAGCACAGACTTAAATGATTTGAAGTGGATCTTTCACTTCTTGCAGTGGTTTTTTACTTCTGAATTACTTTAGGGGACCCAAGATGTCTCTTCCTTATGCTGTTTTTTGGATTTAAAATTGCATATTATCCTGGCAAACAGGGTTATAAATGGCACAAGTGATTTATTCCATTTTTCAGCAGACCTTTTCATACAGCCTAATTTCTTTCTTCTCCTCAGAAAACAGAGGGCAGCTGCCTAAGCAGCAAGTGCCAGAGTTCCTACAACAACCGGAAGGAGGCTGTTGCTGCCAGTGAAAACTGATGGAAAAATGGGAAGCAGCGCCTGCTACCACCACTCTCCTTCTTTCTGTTTTCACTCCTCCTTTCATCCTCCAGTTCATCTGCTCGTGATAGCAGTAGCAGTAACAACCTCTTATGCAGTGTAATAGAGCAGGAATATATGTTCAATACTTGCTGCAGCATTAAGCCAGAATTTCAAAACCTCTCATATACCTGAAGCCACTGAATTTGTAACTCTAAAACATACTTGTTCTCCAAAGCCTTTGAACATCTGCATGATCTGTTATAAGTTAGTATCACAGGACAAAGACAGAAAGTGGCTTTATGAAAAAGTAGACTTCAAATAATCTGGAGACATATCCACTACTAGCAACAAATTCAATTTGTCAGATAGAGGAGCACTGACCCTTTGATAGTGTTTGATGGAAGAAACACCTGAGGCATTATCCAAAAAAAGGCAGAGATGAAAGAATTTCATCACAAATATTGGTCAGTATCTGTTCTAATACACCAGAAGGAAATCATCAATGAATAAGCATTTCTAAAAGGTACAATTAGGAGGCCAGTAGGTGTGATGGGTTCCAGGTCCTTGTTCTATTTTGGGAGGTTTTGGGTGGATTTTTTTGTTTTTATTTTGGTTTGGTTTGGTTTTTTGTTGTTGTTTTGTTTGGTTGGTTGTTGGGGTTTTTGGGGGGATTTTGTTTTTGGTGTTTGGTTTTTTTTCTGGAGTAAAAATTCAAGAAAAGCCTACAAATTGAGGACACCCAGGGTTCCCCTTAGAAAATTTTTGTTGATAATATCTTGCGCTCATAATCTCTAGGTAGATGAATGCATTTGTATATTCTTGAACTGTATTCAATCTAGAATTCATTTCACTTCAGTGTTTGAATTGCTGCAGTGGGTCCAGTTGTTGAGTTACTAGAACACTTTCATATGACAAATTCATATATTATTTTTTCCTCTTCATCTAGTCCTAATTTTATTGGGAGCAACATAGGCATGGAAATAGACAAGCTGAAAAGACAAGCAAATTATCAGGTAAAAAAAAAATTATTTTTCCCAAATGTAAGATGCTATTACAAAATAAAAAAATTATTCACATGGGACATATAAGATATTGACAATCTTGTGTACTTTCATAACAGAATCCCTTCAAAAGAGAAGAGAAAACCACAAATACAATAGAGTTTGTGTGAGGTTAAAGGTAGTTTAGAAAACTGGTTGTTGAACACAAATCTAACATTTTTTAAAGTTGGAAGGAGAAAGCCAAATGCAGACAGATAAATTCAAGAAGCAGAAAACTTTTCAAATCTATTCTCTAACAAGTATGTAATTAACATCCACAAATTTATCAAATGTTCATCATGAAAAGTCTGTATCTATTCTAATTTCAAAGGAACTTTCTTTAATCTCCCACTAAAGAATCTCAGACTGAGTTTGTGATAACAGTATTGCTTTATAGATTAAAGTAGCTTAATCAAATATAGAATAACTTTTACCTTTGAAACAATTTCCTTTGAAAACATGTTTAATTCCAAATCACTTTACATTTCCCTGTGAAAACATGGTTCTGAGAAAGTTCTCACCTGCCTTTCGAAAAAGGTCTAAGGAAGAAAGAATCACTGAAGTTTATAAAGTGTTTGAAAAAAAAAAAAGAGACAGAGAGATGGAGGAATTATTTTTTTCATGTGTTTGTGAAACTTTTTAAATTGTTGTACCCATTAAAACTTCTGCAGTCTGAAAATACAACTTTCTAAAACAAAGACTGAGAGCTGACAATGGAGAAAAAAAGAAAAATAAACTATTAAATCTGATGTTCATTTATCAATGAATAAAAACATTTCCATATTTTGTATTCTCAGACACTTATCCTCAGAAGGCAATTTTATCTTAATATTTTGCTGGTACAACTTATGTGAATGAAACATACAAGTAGTCTTTGCAAATATTTTTAATATCATGGTAAATGCTTGAAACATATAAATGAAAATAAGGCAACAAACAGGAATTACAGAATCACATGGAGGATACAATTTTCTAAGTACATTTTGTACTTCATGATCTGTAAGAAAATAAGGAACAGGTAGGCCAAGAGGGTACTTGGGACTGAATTCAGAAGTTTGTGCATTCCGATAAGTAACATGATATTTATTTTTGAGTAAGCCAATACATCATATATTTCAAATCTTTGATAGGAGAATAAATGAAAAAAAGACAATCTCACCTTTTTGGCTTCAAATTTCTCCTCCCTGAGTGTATCTGCAGCTAAAAATGTCCAGTGTGTCTCCAGCCCCCAGCAGTTTCAAATTTATTTCTGAAATACGTCTGAGTATGGGTGCTGTGTGTTTGTCTGATGCTCTGAAGCTTTGGTGCATGATGGGCTACTAACAAGAGTTTGAGCTGTCTGGAATGGGATGTGACTGTCATTTGACAGTTCACTGTCTCTTCCCACACAGGTTAACCCTGTAGTCCACTGCTACTTAAACTCTGCAATTTTTGCTAAGTACAAAGATATAGTTGATTTGAAATTGCTGGTAATTACAAATTAATGTAATAACATGCCTAATTATTGCTATGTATTAAGCCAAAAAACTACAAACAGAAAGTTCTATGGTTAAACATCAAATAGTCTAAATATCCTGTTTAGATTTGATATGAAGTAAAGGTTCTTCACCCAGAGGGTGGTTGGGCACTGGAACAGGCTCCCCAGGGAAGTGGTCACAGCACCAAGCCTGAATGAACACAAAAAGTGTTTAGACAATGCTCCCAGGCACATGGTGTTATTCTCAGAGTCAGGAACAGGAGCTGATGATCCTGATGGGTCCCTTCCAACTCAGATAATTCTATGATTCTATTTATTTAGTGGTTATTTACCATGATGTTAGGTTTCCATATTACTTACTGTCTTGAGAAAAATGAATTTCTATTAATTAGATGCTCAGGGGCAGAATGGGAGGAGTCTATACCAACCAGAGATTAATTAGTGGAGCAAGAGGCATAAGACAAACTGCAACTACATTTTTACCTAAGTCTGAGTAGGTGAGACATTTTTAAGTTTGACCAATCACTATTAATGAAAACAAGTCTATCAATATTCCCACAGTAAAACACAATAAGCATCAGCTACAAATTTGCATCTACACCTGAAGTCCTGTGCCCCGATTTCACAGGAGGAGCTGGAGCAGTTGTCCAACAGAGCATTTGAACCAGCTAAGCTTCAGACCGCAGCAGCACTAGAAGGAATTGGTCAGTGACAGTGTTGGAGAGTCCCTGTTCAAGGAGATACAGTAAATATTTGCTGATTCGATCAGCTGTTTAGAAATTTTGCTACTTGCCAGAAGCTTTAACCCAGGACATAGTGGGGAGACTGCCAAAACACATCTGGCCTTTGAACTGTAATGCCCTGATGCTCTTCCATATGTGCCAGGAAGACCTGGAGCATACCAGGGTAATTGGCTCTAGGGACAAGGAACAAGGATGGTTTCCTACTTGAGCGTAGTGCTGCAGGTGAAGGGCTTGAGGAGGAGTACATTTATCCTGTGTGTCAACATCTGTTTGCAAAGTTTGTGAATTTGTGTCAAAAGAAGAGATTTGCGTTTTGCTATCATGCCTTCGAGAACAGATTACAACTAGAAAGAGACCTAGGATCCGCCTGTTAAAGTAGGGGGAAAAGCATTTTCAGTAGATAAGGAAATGCAGATAAGGAAAACTTTAAACAAGGAACAAAACAGGGGGGAAGAGGAGGAGGATGCAAAATCAACCAAAGAAGTTGTGGACTGGGTGTTTCAGGGTACTGTGCGCAAGAGTGACCTCCTTTTCAAAAGAGTGCTGCACATCATGCTGTCACCAGAGCTGCTCACTTCCACCGCAGAGAGTTCACTCCTTCCAAAAGGAATGGATGTTCAGAATCTTCTAAAGTCTGTTAGGGCTTTTTGTTCTGATTTTTTTTTTTGTGGTGGTGTTTTTTTAATATTTTGAGTACTGCTTTATTTTTGAAGTCATAAAGTACTGGGTATGCATTTATGGAAAAAAAATTGTCATGAGAAATAAGAATAATTCCTCACTGATTATAGAGTAATCTCTATATATGTTAGTTCTATGAACTGCACAGTAATTGTTCTCCTAAGAAAGCACAAGTAAGCTGACTTTGAGTCTATATTACAGAACGATAAGTCATTGGAAAATATTTCTACCAACCTTAGGTTATATGAATCAAACCAAAATATGAATATATGAAATTATAAATAAGTTGTGATTTTTTTTGTGTTACATGGAAATTTTTTTTAAGAAGAGTTAAGTAGGAACTCAGTAAACTTCAACATTTTTATATTATCTTGACAGAAGATTGCAACAGTCAAACTTACACATGTGACTCAAAAATTACTCATTAATTCCACTAAAGTCCATAGACATTCTGATTAAAATACTGGTTCAAACTGTAATGCAATTTTCTTTGGAATTTTTAAATTTTTTTTTCTTTTTTTTTTTTTTTTCTCTACAGAGGTGGACTACTGACTGACTTTAATGAAAATTCTGTGAAAAGTCTGCCCACACAGACTTGCTTCTGGAGAAGAGAATTTTGTTAGTCAGATATTTGTTTTCTTTATCCTCTGGAGTTTTATTGTGAAATGCAATAGAATCTGGATTTCAAGTTCTAAATATTACAGGTGAATATGTAGTCAGAATTTATTGTTCAATAAAATCATGAACAATTTTCATAAAGGTACCTTAGAAACACTTGTTGAAACACCCTCTGTGTTCAGCAAGTCCTATATTAATAAAAAAGGTTCACAGAAGTATTGTAAACTGACAATTTTTTTAATGTAATAACAATTCTTGCTGAAAATATTTTCTTTTTCTTGATAAGGTTTACCCTATGTCTGCTCTGAAGTTGTGTGGTAATATAAAAATATTTAATTTAACTTTCATTGATCAGCCTAGGTACTTGTAGCACTCTCATTTATGAACCCTGTTGTTCACCAAAGTGCTGCTTAATTTTATAAGCAGCTGAGACATTTTGACAACTTCCCTTCTCTTCTTCATTTTTTCCTCTCTCCAGACACTACAGCTGTTTGACATTTCATTTTCTATCCTAACATCTGTCTTCTAACTTGCCATATACCACCTTTTTTTTGGACCCTGAGAAACTTCCACTGTCTAAGATTAAATTTCTCAGTAAGAGCTAGGAACATTAACGATCTCCTGGTATCATGGCTCATCTGTGTGAGCTAATTAGGAAAGCCACTGTCCGGCAATAGAATCACAGAATCGTGGCACTATGGAATGGTTTGCACTTGAAGTGGCCTTTGAAGTTTATTACCAGTGCCCCTTGAAGTGGGCAGGAACCCCCTCTATGAAATCAGCTTGCCTGAAGTCCTGTTCAGCCTGACTTTGAATATTTTCAGGGATGTGACATTCACAGCTTCTCTGGGCACTTTCTCCTGTGTCTCATCTTTTTTTTTACAAAATACACTTACGTTTTAATTCTTTTTACACAAGCTGTAAATATTGTGGAAAATTCTGACTATACTGATTGAAAATTTACAGCACTGTCTCAGAATTTGGCATTTCTAGGCTGGCATCCTGTAAATTTTGGGGGACTACACATAGTTTATATCCAGGAAAAAGAGCAAAACGAACAAAAGAGGTAGACACATGTTAGTAAATTAGCTGCAGCCAAAGAAAATAGTTCAAAATCATATGTCAAAAAAATGGAACAGACTCTGTAGCTTAACTGGTAGAGTATTTTTCTGGAAGGGGAGTAAGTGGATTCTGGTTCTTAATTTTAGGCTTACTGCTCTATGGTACTTTACACATTCATTATAGAATCTCAGCCACAGATTTTGAGAAATGCTAGACAGTATCTATAAAGACAGTTACTTCTGATCCTTCTGTGGTTCAATAAATGGGAAAGATCCTGTGACAGCTCTCTTGCAGGTCATACCTTCTTTTCTTCTATGACTTTTAAATACATCTGGGTAAGGTAAGTGGAAGTCCAGAATTCTTAATGGTCAAATGTATCAATGTTTACCAATCTACAAGGTTAATATTCCCTCTATTGCCTGGTTCATTCTTAGTAGTGTTGCCAAGAGACAAGAATGTAGCAAAATACATGATCTTCAAGATTATTGTTCCTATGACACTGGGATGAAAGATAAAGAATTACTCCATCTGCAATTCAAAGAGAGAACTGGAAGGAAAAATGGCATTAAATTGTGAGTTGTGATTCATACATGTTGTTCATCCATCGTACTTTGTTTCAAACTGTGTCCATAAATAGATGTTCAACCAAAGCTAAAAACTTGGCCATGCTGTGTGAGATTTTCCTCATCATACCCTTTCAGCTTCTGACTGTTTTCTGTTCTAACATTTAGCTTTTCTAGCTGGTAAACCTACAGTGGATCTCTCTTCCAACAATTAGTCTAGTCTATCTTATACTTGAGCGTCTTTAAATTCCCAACATAAAAAAGTCCTTTGCAAAGCAAAGAAGTCTGCTCTTCTCTTCATGAAATGATACCACCATCTTCTTTGAATCCCAGACTTTGATTTGGTGGCTGGATTTCTTTCATTGAAAGAGCCTGTGAACAGATGTCTCATATGCTTTAATTCTACCATTTAAAAGCTTTTAGACTTTGTAATAACTTTGTTATTATTTCTCTTTCCCAGGCTGAGAATTTCTAGATTATTCAATATTCCACATGTAATTCATGTGGAATTCTTAGTTTTATCAATCCTTCTTGCTGTTCTGTGAAACATTTCCTATTCTAATATGTCCTTTTAGGTAAGAGGATTGGAACTACTCCCAACCTCAAACTGACTAAAACACATTTATGCTGTGAGATCCTTATGCTTTCTTTTCCTTATGCTGTTCCTTCTGCTTTTCCTTTGAGGTTTTCAAATAAAACATAGGTCTGTTATATATGTGTGTATATGTTTGATTTTCTTTTTTCCAGCATATTTGGATTTTTTTGGTTACTTTGTGCAGCAGATAAGGCACAGAACCTGAAGAAAACTTCTGGAACCTTCTTTGGAAGGTTAAAGAGGTCAGATTCCCCAGAAGAACACAATAAAGAACAACAGAATTTAAAGTGTATTCCTATGTTTATCTGGCTGTCAAGATTTTATTCTGGAATTCATGTTGAGTTTAGCTAGGGGGCAGGTGTCTTGTAAATTTAGGTGCCTATGTCCCATAGATCTACAGTTGTCTTCATTGTCCTTAGAAACTTCTAGTACAGCAGTGTGTCTGTGACATTCCAGAGCATGCCATCAGGCAAATATATGACCAGTGTGGCAGTGTATCCCTCCCAGGAAACACTGTCATCTAAGAAATGCTCAGCGTAATGAGCAGCACCTGGGCTGAGTTGTGCTTGAGATTCTCAAAAGCACTGTCTGCTCCCAGGTACTTGTGTTGCCTAACAAGCTCCTGCTTTTTTTATAAGGAACGGCCTTGGAGACCTTTTTTTTTTTTCCTGAATATCAACCCACATGCAATAGTATTTTTGTTATCAAACTTTCGAAGAAATTTACCCACCTGAATAGCAGACAACATGAAAAATTTTTGTGACTATAACCCACTCCCTTGCTGCCTTATAAAGAATGTCCAAAATGAGACACTTTGAGCTCTCCTGGACCGCAGTAGCTGTGACCAGCAAAGTCCCTCTGAGTGGGGTGTCTCAGAGCCAGAGAACTCTCAAGTTTGCTGTACTCAGAAGATTGCTGAATGAAGATGGATCCTGAGATGATACCCCCACTCTTTTGCCTATCGATAAGAGGCAGAGGCATCTGAAGCGAGTATTTCACTGAATTCAAGGGGAATTTTTCACAGGTACTTTGTACAAACTCTTTATCTTTGTGTGCATGTGAGTGTGACGGTGTTACATCACATGTATTAGGAATGCTGCTCTCCTAGATTCTTAACTAATTTGGATCTGTAAGTAAGTAACTACTGTGGTAAATTCTATATTAATCCTTTGCTAAATTAACTTAAATTATCAATTAAGTTAATTTAAATGCTGTTGAGTTTAAATTCAGACAAGTTAAGCGCTGTTGGGCCTTTAGGCCATATTTATTTTATCCTTACCCTTTCTTACACTTTTGTCTCCCTGCCCTCCTCACCCACCCCAGCCTATGCACAGATAGTTTTTGCTTTATTTTCATTTAGATTGATTGGTTCTGGATTTTTGTTTGCTTTTTCTCATTGTGTTTTAACTGTTGTGTAAGCAGTAGAGTGAACCTTGCCAAGGAACTTTGTCATACTCTCACTCTTATATTAAATCTGTTATTGCTGGTACCTTCACTGGTGAGTATTAAAGTGACCTTAAAATGCTCATTCACATTACTAGTATAGGGATAACAAGAAATCACTGGAAAAGGAAATGTATTTTAAATTTTTAAATCAATAAAATAATCTTGGGTGCTAATTGTTCTTTTTCACACATCTAAAGATGTAAATTAAAAGCCTAAAATACTGGCATGCACTAAAGAAACTAAAGTATGATTTAATTTATGTTTGGTACTGGATCTGACGGTTTTTGCTACCTTCTTCTTACTTCAGGTTGTATTGTTTAAGTTTTGAAAAATACATTTGTTTAAGAAAATCTTCAGAATCTTAAAGTCAAAATGTGTAAAAATTAGGGAAAAAGAAAAAACCAAAACATATTAAAATTAACTACAGTGGCAACACCTTAAATCTAATTTCTAATCCCAAAAATTCCTTGAAAGTGAAAGTGATTTTCATTCTCATTTTTATATTTATTTATTTGTCTATAAGTTGTAGTTGCTGGTACATAAAATAATAACTTAATAAGAGATTTTTTAAAAAATTGCTTGATGCACTTTAAACACATAGTTAGACACATAATCCTAAGATATTTAGAGTGGTCTTCATGTTTAAAAATAACTGTTAGGTATATTAAAGACCTCTGAAACTTTTAAAGAAAGAGCCAAAATTACATATTAAGGACAAAAAACCAAAACAGCTTAAAATTTTTCTTAATTTGAACAAATTGCACATTTTTGCTCTTTTTAAAATTATTGTTTTTCTTGTACTTCTGTAAGTGAAAATACCTTTTCATATTTAGATATTAATAACACACTGATCTGATTTTATTTAGAGAGACAGGAATTTTAATGAGCTATACATCCTGGAATTAAACCTTTAGCTTGTGTTCACTGGTCTCTAACAAAAACCTGTCAGGTTGGGATTCATCTGAATTGATGTTATCTATCTAAACCTTTGACACTTCACAGCTTCTGGGGTTCCTCTAATATTTGTCATGGGGCAAAACTCATCTTGTGAAAATTAATTCATCCTTGATGTTGGATGTGTATTTACCTTGGTGAGCTGTCCTTGTCTTTAGCCCCACAAAGAATTTAAGCTTGTTTGGACCAAAAACTTAAAAAAAAAAAAAAAAAATTAAACATAATCAAAAGTGATATCTAGAATTTCCAGCAAAACCTAAAATATACACAGTTAAATGTGGGAGAAGATTATTATTATTCACTTTAACAAAATTAATAACAATGAGATGCGGACTAAATTCTAATTTTCTAAGTGCTCTGATGTTCCAATCAGTGATTAAAAGTGCAATAATTTGCTTGCCAGAAAAAGACTTTGATGGACTGACTAACACCACACATCCCTGACAAATCCTGTTGTTATTAGCAAATCTCTAGAGGAAGAATTTAACTGCTTTATTTGGAGCCAAATTACTTCCCATAGATCTCAGAATATTTTCAACTGTAATTGCCTTGAGAAAATCTCAGTATCTTCAGAGATGATTGTTTAATCCTGTAAAAGTTACTGTAATAGTATTGTATGAACTTATCTTGTTCTGAATAGGTTTGATTTGGTCTGGGCTTGTTTTTTAGTCTTTCTTCCCAGTTATACTCAGATATCTCTTATTCAGTTTAATAAATTTAAAATATGCATAGGACGTTCAAGTTTAAAGAAGTGAACTATATAATAAATGAAAATAATCTTATTCTGTATTCTTGTAGTGTGAAAATATATCTGAACAAAGTGTACAGGGTTGTTTTTGTAAGGACAGCTGAGTTCCATAGAGTTGAAGTAATTTAATAAAGTGGAGTTCAAATATAACTGTAGCTGAAGCTTAATATTAACTTTAACAAGTAAAAAAAAGAAACCGAACCTCTGTTTCTGCATTATGTGATCATACAAAAGAATAAAAACTGGCAGTTGTCATTACAAATTGAGGCTAATATAATTTCATCTAACATAACTCAAGAGTCGGAACTCAAATCAGTAAAATTATCAATACAGAAGTGCTGTCTAAATTTAAGAACTAACTGATAATTAAAAGTCTGTGTTATGTCTCTTGTTTAATTGGCTTTCTTCTTATCTTAACAGCAAAACCAGAATAATATAAACTTATAATAATTGATTTGCAAATTTAAGATGGATGTTTAAATACAAAATACTTCTTGAGGATCATAGAAAAGAATGGGGGGTGGGGTGGAATACTGACTAATGTCAGAATTGAATCTGTCAAGTGAAATATGTATATTAAAAATATGAATGTCAGGTTTGAAGGATAAATTATATTTTTTGTATATTAAAATCTTCAAATAAGCTAACTAAAATATTTCTAACTTTAGTAACTTTTTTGGTTTCATGCATGAAGGATTAACCGACAGACACATTCAAAAATGGCCAATGTACATAAAGGGCTTGTCGAAAGCCCCTTGGGCAATGGTGCATTATGTCAACAAAATCCAGTTTTATATGTGTTTAACATAGTAGTTTTTAGTTAGAAAACCTGACAAAGTAACATGCCTTCAGGCTGATTTGACATCATAGCTGGATGGTGAAAGACAAGATGAAAATGTGGCCTACTGCAAAACATATTTCTCTAGTATATGTTATTTAAGGTCACTTTTAAGCCAGTATTATAAGGTTTAAAAATACAGTCTCTAATTTAAAAAAAAAAAAGTATAGATAGATACATTTTGGAGTTTAGGGAGAAGAAGGGGACATAAATTACATTGTGATACCCAGAAACAAATTAAACTGAGATAATGTCTTAAATGGTGCCTCCCTGTAACTATAACATATCAGGATCCAAATATGAATTCAAAAGTTAATTCCTCTTAAATTAAAAAAAAATCATGTTCTTCAGTATACACAAAGTAGGTGTTGTCCAACAGTGTGTATAAATTTCTGCAAACATTCAATATGAACATGGGAAAAAATGTCTGAATATTAAAACAGACACTTTGTTTTGTTCCTTTTTCAGAGAGAATTGTAGGAGACTCTCATCTGAAGTGAAGCTGAAAATAGTTTAAATAAACCTCAATACAACTAAGATAAAGCATGAAAAACATTCTTGTTAAATGCTGAATAATGAAAGGCAAGTATGAAGAAGACACAAATAGCAGATATACACTAAAAAATACTTACGCCAGAATATGACAAACTGTGTATTTTAAAATTTAAAAAAAAAAATGGAAGGAGATACTGTACTTTTACTGCTTACTAAAAAAGCACAAGCTCAGTTGCTAGATCACTGCTCATGTAAACTATTTAATATTTTTTGTTCCAATTTTAGACAGTTTTTAAGACAGTTCCAATCTGACACATGGAATGTTATCCATAACCAAAATAGATCCAAGGCAACCAGTGTTTGGGCACTGAAAGAAAACAAAAGATAAGGCAGATCTATTAAGGAGACATCAGATTTAAATAAATCAACAAGCAAATAAATAATAAACAGTTGAGAATTCATGAATTCTGATGGATGCAGAATTTCTTTGACATTTTGTTTCACACTCTAAACAAAAAAATGGAAGGGTGGAAAAGATAAACTTTTTTCTTTCTTTTTGCTGGGCTTTTCCCTTTAATTTACATGCCATTGAGGAAGGAAGTCAATAAGATCCTAACTGTCATACTTTCTTCAGAACAAAAACAGCATGAGAGAAAATTTTTTATAAAACAATGAAAAATTTCTCCCTTTGGATGGAAAATTATCAATTTAGCTTCTTGGCAAGTGTAGGTGGAAAGACTGTCAGCTAGTGATATTTTTTGGTAATAAAGGTTAAATAAGGAATCAGGCAGTATGTTGAAATTCCTTTATGATGTGACAGGTGAAGGATGTATATGACAATAGATGTTTAGATACCATCTACTTTAAATTACAATAATAGTCAATGAGCAGTGCTGTTGAATTGGAATGTATATATGTTGCTTATTTGAAGTGATTATTTGCTTCTAACCAGTTAATCAAGTTAAAATTTGTCTAAGAGAAAGAGAAAGCATGAAGAACAGTTAAGGTATAAAATACAACATAATAAAAGTCTCCTCCAATGGAAGAAGTATACCAGAGAGAAGATGATACTACATTATTTCAGCAATGATGTGGTAGTAAAATTCACAGGGGATAAAATCAATAAAGGAAAGGTAAAGCTGAACTAATCTTGAAAATTTGGCTGAGTTCATGAAGAAAAACAGGGAGAAATTACAATTACCAATAGGATAGTAGATTGACAACATATGACAAAATTTCACCAAATAAAAATCTACATTTAAACTATTTGTTTGAACTCACTTTTACCGTCAATATAGAAAACTTTACAATTCAAAAGGAAAATTTACCCTTAGAAATATATCTATATAGATTACAGAATCAATCCTAATTCTCTCCACCAATTAAAATAAAGATCTTGAAAGCATATACTGTCATTAATACTGTAGATTATTTATAAAGATATCCCATTCTTTGAGATTTTTCTCACAAAGAAAAATGTCATGCTACTTGTTCACAGCAAATATTCTCATATTTTGATTGGTTAACTTGTTTTAGAAAACTGTATATACTAGCACTCCTATCTTTTATCCACATTCATAAAAAGGGGGCAAGAATGGGTAGTCACACAAAACTGAGTTTTATTCTATAATCTGAAGTGGAAACTTGCTTTTTCTAAACCTTTTTCTTGAAACTTAGCTTTTTGAGACTTCAAAATATCTATTCTCAAATTTGCACTAGCAAATTTTGGTAGGTCAGTGTGTTATTGGGTGTTCTTGTGATAAAATTGATCTAAAAACACTTATTCATGCACAAGCTTTGATTTAAATTCTCTTATTGTTGGTATTCAGAAACATTAAAAAACTGAAGGCAGATGAATAAGAGACTCTCATACAGTTGCTGAGTTTCAATACTTCATTTAGTAGAATAATTATATAGCTGATTATAAATTACACTTGTGATTATTATACTGAAAGATTTGAAAAGTATAAATTGGAGTTCATGAGCCACAAACAAAATGTATATTAATCTTTGGATAGACAGAGAGTTGAAAACAGTGTTAAGTACCAACTTGATTTACAGTTACTTATGTAGTTTTTCTTTTCTGTAAAATAAAAGCTCTAATTGCATTTCAGTATCAGAAAGCAATGCCTACATACTTTTAGTTTTTTTAGATTTCAAACTTTTTAGGTTTAGTTTGAAGATTTTTGCGTCATTTCTACTGTGATACCATAGAATATGACTGAATGGACCTTTTCACTCATTTGGATTGTCATTGACTTAATGAATTACATATTATGCGATTTATTTCCTGTTCCTACACTAATTCCATAACAAATTTTGACAGCTTAAATTTTATTTTACTGCAACTCTTTATAACACTATTCACTTGTTAAGATTTCAGTTATAAATTACGCAGAATGAGGCAAATTAAGTGCAAATATAACAAGAGATATGCACACATGTAATCTTTCTGACTCTCACTCTCATAGGCATAATTTTCTAATAAATCATTCATACACAGCAGCCAAAGGACATTAGCGCAGAACCCTCTATATGTTCTACCTAGTTGTGCAATAAAGCAGAGCAGTGTACATTTCTAAATACTGCCTGTATTATTGCAAAGTATTTATTGTTTCTCCATTACAATTTTCAATTTTATGCAGAATCTTGGTCTTAAAAAGTATTTGCAATGTAATGCTTTGAAAATATTTTCAAATGAGTTTGGATGATACCATTTTCAAGGTGTTTTGTGTAAGCGTCATGGATTATTGAGTCTAATTACCTTCTTCTTGCAGGACCACCTAAAACTAAACCATATGACTGAGAGCATCATCCAGATGCTCCTTGAACCCTGACAGGTTTGGTGATGTGACCACTTCCCTGGGAAGCCTGTTTCAGTGACACACCAAGAACCTTCTCCTTACGTCCAATCTAAACTTCCCCTAGCACAGCTTCAGGCAATTGCTTTGTATACTGTTGCTGGTCACCAGAGAGATGAGATGAGCATCTCCCCGCCCAATGTCCTCCTTAAGTTTAAGTTGAAGACTGTGATGAGGTCATACTTCATCAGTCTTCTTTTTTCTAATGTAAGAAAGCAAAGTGATCTGAGTAGCTCTTCCTAAATGTTGCCTTCGAGACCTTTCACCATCTGGGTCTCCATACTCTGGACATACTCTGGACACACCTGTTATACTGAGGTGCCTGTAACTACACACAGTACTCAAGCTGAGGCCACACCAGAGCAGAGTGGGACAATCCTCTCCCTTGCCTGGCTGCAATGCTGTGCCTGATGCACCACAGGACGTGTTTGGTCCTTTTGGCTGCCAAGGTACACTGCTGACACATAATCAACTTTTTGTTGACCAGAAAGTCCACATCTCTTTCTGAGGGGCTGTTCTTCAGTCTCTTGTCCCCCAGTTTGTATCTATAACCAGGATTACACGGACATATGGTTGGTTGTTGCCCAGCCCTTCAGTCTACCTAGATCTCTCTGTAAGGTCTCTCTACCCTCAAGGGACTCCCACAGCTCTAACTCACTATTAGCAGCAAACTTTCTAAGTGTACATTCAAATTGCACATCCAGAAAACTTATAAAAACATTAAAAAACACAAGCCCTGATGCCTTAGGTTTTAACTTTTATATTTTTCAAATCCTGTACTGCCTAGACTGTAACTCCAAAGTTTCTTGTAGCCTGTTAACTACTGTTCTCTCATGCTAGTTAGACATAAAAAGCTTCTCCAGGCTTGCTCTCCAAGGACACCCAGATTGTCCTAGGCCCAAAATGTGTCAACTAACATCTTCAGAAGGGGGGTAAACTTGGGGAAATTACATCATTAACTGAAGTTTTAATTAGAGAATTAACCCTGATACGCAAATAGACCAAACTTATAAAAGTGTGAAGAACCCGTGACCCAGGGTCCATCTTGGGTGTAGCCTTTTGACTGCCCAGGGTGTACCTTTGAAGGCCCTTCAAATAAATACCTACTTTTATTCCCTTATTCTTGTCTAGTCTCTGTTTTTAGGTGGCCATCTCAGGCATCAGCTCTAAAATTGTGCCCTGGGGAACCCCACTGATGACTGGATGGTAGCCTGATGTAACACCATTCACTATAACTCTTCACAACTCACCCGTATGCCAGCTGTCCACCCAATACCTCACCAGTTACACACTTCTACTGACAAAATCTAGCCTCAGATGAGGATTCTGAGTATCCAGATATTTAATTTCAACTCTTTTGAAAATGTAGTAGCTCTGAATTTCCTTGCATAAAGGAGCTATTAAAAATGACAAAAGAAAAGCAATATCTTGCATTTTTAGTTTAAATACTTAATTTATCCCATTGTTTTACTAGGATTTTTTATTAAAAATTAAGAAGGGTAACTCTACTCACATGATGTTGGAAACTTCAGGCCTATATATATATAGCAAGAAGTATAAAAGTTTTTGTTTATTTTCATAACTTACCTCCCTTCATATTTCCTTCCAGTTACAATGTAACCTTCAGGAGTGTGTTCTCCCTAGGAATCCCAGCTGCAAAGTTCTTAAGAGAATTTCAAGTGTTACCTTTGGAATTTAAAGCATGGAAAATGAACAATCAGTCTCCGAATAAGCCTGCTTTTTAAACAAAACAGACAAAAAAATCCCAAACTAAAACAAAACAAACAAAAAATCCAGCATTGCACACCCTCCACTCCAGTGGGATGGGTAGTAGAATCGTGAAAAAAAGATAAAATCTGTGTGTTAGAATAGTTAAATAACTGAAATAAAGGAAAACTTAACAACAATTAATATAAATAATAACACTCATAATTATAATAGAATTAAAAAGACAGAAAGAGAGAAATAAAACACAATCAAGTGATGCGCAATACAACTGTTCGGCACTCACTGTCCTGACACCCTGACACCTGACACCCAGCCTGTCCCCGAGCAGCAATTTACAGATCCCAAACAATCTCCCCCAGGTTATATACTGACGTTCTGTGGTATGTAATGTCCTTTTTGCCAGTTCGTGTCACTGTCCTGCCCATGCTCTCTCCTGGCTTCTTGTGCAAACTCTCACTATCAGAGCAGGGGAAACTGAGAACATCTCGACTGAGGGTAAGCCACTCCTAAAACATCAGTTTTCAATGTGTTATCAACATTATTCTTGTACTAAATCCAAAATGCATCACTACACTTGATACCAGGAAGAAAATTCATCCTATCCCAGAAACAAACAGGTTAGTGGGAACAAAAATAAGGAAATCAGATCCTTCTCTGCAGTGTCCAGTGACAGGAGTCTGAAATTAAAACACATGAAAATCCACCTGAATATAAGAATATAATTTCTTACTGCGAGGGTGGTCAAACACCAGAACAAGCCATCCAGAGAAGCTGCAGATTCTCCATCCTAGGAGACACTTGGTACCCAGCTGTACAATGTCCTGGGCAACCTGCTCTAGCTGATTGTGCTTGAACAACTGGGATGGCAGGAGGGGCAAAGAGGTGTGTGTGGGCAAGAAAACCTGCATGAGTGCTTTCCAGTCTCAACTGTTCCTGCTGTGAAGCAAGGGCTTAAGCATAGTCGTAGCATGTCTTTCAACCATATTCCCTCTCACAAAGCACAATTTTTGTGTCACAGCACAGGGGGATTACGCTGATGCCCAAAAGAGTCTGTGTGACAGCTATGCTGTCAAATGGTGGGCAGGAAAACAAGATTATGCTTGTCGAGAGACAGTCCTTGTAGAAAAATAATAAATGTAATTTCTCAAAGTTTGCTTAGCAGCCAGTAATAAAAGTGGATCAGGAGGAAATAGAGGAATCCTTAGTCATACTACTGTGTGACAGACGAAATTCTCTTTTTTCTTGTTCTTGCAGCTTTTCATTCCCTCTCCTGAGCCAGACTGACTCGCTTTTTCTGATTTTGTTGTTGTCCTTCTTCTTTTTCTATTAATTTCCCCTGTTATTTAGTTCCTGTCTGTGTTCTGTAAATACAATTTTCTCACAATGATTGCATCCTCCATTCTTAATTGTTTTGGGGTATTTTTCTATCTTCTAAATGTCTTGTAAGCCATGTAGTATTTTGGCCTCTCTGTCATTATATACTGTTGTTAAGAAGCAGGATGCAGTGTAAGTCACTTAGAACCTTCACTGACAGATACTGTGCAGATGAGATGAGAGTTTCTGCAGCACAGACAATGAGAAAAGAGGGAAACGTCCACTCTCTTTACATAATTCTTTAAAGCCAGGAGGAAGAATTAAAAAGAAACCCAACTGTCTTCCTGCAGTGTCTCGTGAATTATTTTTGGAGCAGACATGAATGAAAATAATAGAAGAGAACTTCAGATGACTGGCAGATTTTTTTTCTTTTTACTGCTCCTTCCAACTTACCTTGTGTTTACTTTTCATATCATCTGTCCCATTGCTTTGATTTCTCACAGTATAAGATATCTCATATTTATGCAGCCCTGACTTAAATTACTTTAACAAAAATTGTTTGAGATTTTAAAGCTGCTTGTATGATCTCAATTTTATTTATATTTTCTTGAAGTTTTCATCATCGGTTGGTGAAAACTCATTGATACTTCCTAATGCTAAATTTTCTGAAGTACTTGGAGTACAATATGCACATATTTTGATAAGTGCTGTGTGAGGACAGAAAAAGTTTAAAGCATAAAGAAAATTTGTTCATGAAAATTCTAAAAATTGTGTTTGGTAACTTCATAGATCATGATTTGGTGCATTACTATGGAATAAATGTCTTTGGTGAGCCATTTATAACAATAAATAATAAAATTTACTTGAATATGGAATATAGTAAGTTTCAGGGTTTAGGGATTTACTTCAGGCCAAAGTTTTAACGGCAAAGCAAATCACTGAAACAGATGCAGTAATTGAACGGCAGAAATAAACCACATATAAAATGTATGGCTATTTAATGATGAATTGAAACATTGAAGCCTCTGCTACTACTTAAAACTATTTTTCTAAAAGACATATCAAAACATGGAGGAAATTTTTACCTACACTAGTAGCAGAGCCTAGAGTAGTACCTACTACATAGAGTAGTAGCATTTTAATTAAAAAGATAACACTTAAAATATTTCAGAACCTAAAGTATTTTCTCCTTATCAACTGAATTTCAAATTTGGAATTTATTTTGTAAGCCTGGCCAGGTTTTTCAGGTTTTTCTTTTCTTAATGATGAAATATCAAATATTTGTACGAGAAGCTTGGCACAAAGGAACCTCATTGGAACAATTAACATCACTGTGTTTGTTTGTCTTTTGATATTGTTAAAGAGAAGGAATTAGGAATGGAAGAAATGCAGAATCATTTTCGCCCAATAGAATTAAGTAATAATATTACCCTGTCTTGGTTTGAAAGACAGGTGTCTGTTGTGGAAGTCAGGAGCCTCCCTTGGAATGGAAGACACAATCCCCTTCCCTCCGAATTATTGTAATTTTGAAATTAAGGGGTTTTCAGGCAAAGATATGAGTAGTAGGAATGACAGTTCTTTACTAACATATAACTAGGCAAACAAGCAGCAGAAACTCCGGCAGTGACCCCAAGCACAGCGGGCCCCAGAGCAGCCTTTCTCGGCTCTCAGGCCCTTTCCCTGCGCTGCAGGGACGCTCACGGCCTGCAGGGGGCGCTGGCGGCTCCCGCTGGGTGGGGCGGGTGCGATGTTCCCCGCGCCTGCAGGGGGCGCTGTGGCGGGGGGTCGGGCCTC
>VZRF01007612.1:445113-476912 GCA_013396875.1 Vireo altiloquus
ACTTATTCTTCAGTCTGGAGTGTCATTTAGGTCCTCTGATTGTGTGATGGCTCATTGTCCCAAGGGGCTTTTATTCCAAAATATCCCATGATGCTGGAGGTCCCTCTTATTTGCATACACCTGCCTCCTCTTGGTCTCCGGCACCATTCCAGGAAGCAGTGAAGATGAGATCCAAGGAAAAAGGGAGCACAATTAGCAACAGTTAGGGACATAAGTACAGGACAATCAACCAGTGATTGACTCTTTTAACATTCTAATTGAGCAATGCAGGGGCTTACTAGGAACTTGTTTCTTACAACTGGAGTCCTCACCCTGTGGCCAGGTCTTTTATCTCTCTTAAGTACCTAGCAATTTGTTCCTTAGCAACAAATTATGGGGAAAATTCCTTCGGAAAAAAAGAAAAATGGGGAACTCCTAAAACCCCAACATATCCCTTTGCATTCCCATAGATTATTTTGCTGGTCAGCAGTCCAGATTCATACCTTAGTTAAAGTGAACTATTTCTGAAAAATTCTTAAAATCTTTTTAAAGGTAGGAATCAGCTGAGATGCTAAGTCTATGGATCTTCTGTAAATCAAAATATTTGTTCATAAGCTTAAGAAACACCATAGTAGTCTAGTGTGTGATTCTGAGGTCAGAGGCTGCCTGTCAGGAGCAACATTCCTTTTTCTGTCCTCTGGATAAAATTCTGAAGACTGCAGAACACAGACAGCTGCAAAAGAAGAAACAGTAATGGGCTTTTTTAAACACTAAGGGTGGATGTAAAGAAAACATAGTCTTACTAAGAGTCAAATCTGTGGAGTATAGGATGAATTATTCTTAACAAACGATAGGATTGTATTTTTAACACTTAGAAATAATTTATTTATTATTATAAGATATTGAAAAATATTACATTAATACTCTCATTTTCTTTAACATTCAACCTATGAAAAGAGAGGAGGTCGTTCTGTAATGTAATTTTTAAAAGAATTCTGGCAACTTCTGAAGTAGGTCTTTGAGTTCCTGAACCAAATCCCCAGGATACAGATGATAATACCTTACCTTGTTCTTTACTTATACAAGTTAAACGTTTAAATTTTTTTTCATTTTTCCACTATTCTAGATATTTTTTAGAACAATTATATCTATGACACTAATTTTTCATGTGGTTTTCTTTATTCTCCCCTACCAGTAATAGTATTTAGTTTCCTCTATCTATGTATGCTGTTAAAAAGTGAGATCTCAAAATATTTGTATTTTATCACTTGCTTTTACTGACATAATTTTGAAATCTCATCACTCTTAACCTATAGGGAAGATATTCAGCAATAACAAATGATGTGCATATATAAAAGAAAGAGAAGCAGGTGAATCAAGTACTGAAGCAGACTACACTGATAAATAAGTTAAAACTAAATAAATAGTTGCAGATAAGCTGACTACTACCAGAGAGCTTAGTGCGTTCAAGAAATTTAGTGTTTTCTATCACAGTATTTTTCAGCTCTAGTAAAATAATTTTAATTTGGACTTTAGATAAAATGACTCTAGTTCTCCAGGTTATGCTTAATTTAGCGGAGAAATAAATCTTCACAAAACTAAGATAGTGCCAAATTCCAGAGGAAATTATGTCTGAACAGCTTGTATTCAATTCCCAGGATAGTTGCTTCTTTCACTACTTTTTTCCACTGTCTTACTCTCCATCAACTTGTATTAAATAGGGAGCTGTGGACAGCTGGCATTTAAATGTCAGATACAAACAGCAAAGATTCCGCCCGGACCGGAGTCTTCTATAGTGGTGTTTTCTAGTTCAGTCTGGTAAAAACCTATCACATCATGGGCAAGCCACTCACCTATTCTCCGATTGTGTGCCTGTTATTGAAGCAGATATTTTTTCAGTTTATCTCAGTGAGAACTTTGCCTGCGTAGGAAAACAGGCTATAAAGCTTTACCACTTACTTTATTTCTGACCCATAGACTTACCCATTTTCATACCCTGCCTCATACTTTTCAGATTTCATTATTGCTTTATGGAAACTTTGTTATTAATCATTCTTGTAGACAAACTATGTTTCCTACGCCGTAAAACATTTAAAAATATCATCTGGGATCACTTGTGTTTGTCTCTAAATGGCTACAGGCAAGAAATACGTCAAAATCTTTAACGAGAGAGTCATTATTTCTATTTATTTTCTGTAGCTGCAATTAATTCTTTCCTCTTTCCAGCTCAAATAAGTTTAAAAAGTGTGTTTAAAAGCCAGTATTATCAAGTAATATTTAAATCTGAAAAATATTTTTACTCATTATTATCTTTCTATGAAAAAAAGTTGCTTTCTTCTGTTTTGTGTTTTGGCTTCTCTCTTCAAGATTTCTGAGATAAGGGGAAAAAAGACACCAATAATGAACAGAATTAAGTGTTCTAGAAATAGAACCAAACCAAGCCCTGCCCCCCCAACCTCTCTACTTATATCTTTTGAACAAATTTCACACAGCGTCTGAGGTTCTGAGCTACAATTTGATGTCAAGTTTCCTGAAGCAATCACGGGGTGAGTCTACTACATTCTGCTAATTGTATCACATTAGGCATACTGTTAGTGCTATTAATAAGTGTGTTGAGCAATTCCTCTTGACAGGTTGCTCCCGAGGCAGAGAAATGCCAGTAGAAGCTAAAAGAGATCAACAGAAAATGTTTTTTCATTAGAAAATCACTGAAACATTCTTCATCTCTTAGTGGCAGAATGAACCAACTGTGATACAACTCTGAGAATGTTCACACTGCTAATACAATCCATCATTTTAATGTATACATAGTACCATTAAAGCATCCTAAATAATAATAATAATAATGATAATAATAATGATTATAATAATAATGCTACTACTAGTATTTAAAGTCTGGGGCTAGTTCATTACAAAGGTTCAGGTTCATAAAACATGTAATATACTCTTTTGTAGGTCCAAAAGGAAAGGAAAAACTCCATACTACACAGTAAGAAGAAAAATATAATATATATAATACAATATAGAATAGAATAGAATATATAATGTAATATAATATAATATAATTTCAAGGGTGGGATTAAAACTTAGATTCAGAAACACAAATTTAAGTATCAACAATCTTTGCATATGACAATAAGATGTCTCTAAACTTCTCTTGCAGCAGATGAAGAAGCAGATGAAGCAGAGGAAGTAGATTCAGTCCATCAAAAGCCTCCTGCCGTAACAATTTACATCATCTGCGTGGGGCAGTAAACTATTACATTAGATCTCAGAGAGATCAGTTTTCTGGACTGATGACTGAATTACAGGTAAGGTACCCCAGGATATTTCAAATATTATGAGAGGACTTCATGTGAGCAACTTAATCATATTTTTAATTAAAACAGAGCAAATCACAAAATCACAGAATGGGAAGGTTGGAAGGGACCACAGTAGGTCTTCTGAGCCGGCCTCCCTGCTCATCCTAGAGCACATGCCACAGAACTGTGTCCAGATGGATCTTGAATGTCTCTCATGAGGAAGACTCCCCAACCTCTCTGGGCAATCTGTTCCAGTGGGCTGTCACTCACACATTCAAGTTCTTCGTCATGTTCAGATGGAGGTTCCTGTGCACCAGTTTCTACCCATTTTCTCTTGTCCTACTGCTTGGCACCACTGAGAAGATCCCAGATGCTTCCCCTTGACACCCTCCCTTCAGATACTTATACAGACATTGCTGAAGTCCCTTCAAAATCATGTCTTCTTGAGGCTGAATGGGACCAGCTCTGTCTGCCTATGCTCAAGATAAGATGCTGATAAGAGAGATGCTTCAGTCCCTTAATCATCTTTGTTACTCTCCACTGGACCCACTCCAGAAGCTCCATGTCTCCCTTGTACTTAGGAACCCAGAACTGGACACAGCAGTCCAAGTCTCTTGACCTGCTAGCAAAGTTCTTTCTGAAGTACCCCAGGACCTTGGTATTCTTGGCCACAGGGGCACTGCTGGCTCATGGATAGCTTGTTGTCCATCAGCACCCCTAGGTCCTTCTCTGCAGAGCTGTTTTCCAGCAGGTCAGCCCCCAGCCTGTGCTGGTGCAGGGGGTTATTCTTCCCCAGGTCCAGGACCTTGCATTTGCCTTTGGTGAATTTCAGATATTTCTTCTCTGCCCATCTCTGCTGCCAGTTGAGCTCCCTCTGAAGGGCTGCATACCCCTTTGGGTTATCAGCCACTCCTCACAGGTTTGTGTCATCAGAGAACTTGCTGAGGAGGCATCTGTCTCTCCATCCAAGTAATTTATGGATAAGTTAAATGATACTGGACACCACTACTGACAGGCCTCCAACACTGTGAAACTGATTACAACCTCCTGGGACCTGCCATTCAGCCAGTTCTCAGTTCACTTCCCTGTTCAATCATCTAGTCCATATGATATATGGGATGTCTCTCCTTTTTAGAGTGTAACTTGGATGTCAGACGGGTCATTAGGTGGTGTCTATAGTGTATCCCACTGTAAGGCATCAAGTTACAATTATGACTGGTAAAGATCTAGGACAACTCAGTTCTGTAAGTATAAGAGTACAGTACCATTTAATTTCCTACACCTACTTACATCTCCTTCAGGTGCTGATTCAGAAGGGCATGGGTCTCCTTAAATGCTGTCAAAAGCCTCATGCAGATTTCTCAGATAACCAAGAGAGTTTCAAATTACACGACAAACCTCTGTTTGACAAATGAATTGATCTCATAGTCAGTAAAGTCAATGGACAGCTATACATTTGTTTTAAAATAGCTGTTTATTTTAGGCTGAAATCAGTCAGTCGAGTGTATTGATTAGCTCATCTCCATGGGAGTTGACACAGCTAACTCACTTGGAGTCAGTTACACTGTGTACACCAAGAGTCTATACATAGGTTCTTGATGTGTCCTAGGATACAGCTTTTATGTTCAGCTGTTGCTCCTGGAAGGTGAGAGTCTATCATAGATCCTGTGTCATATCTTTCATACCTACACTGGTGCTCTAGATGTCTGGGGCTACTTGAGCTGTCATTAGATGCTTATTCTTTAACCCCATGAAAGCTAACTCCCATGCAATGTCTGCTACTTTATGTCTCAAGAACTTCTTTTATGAAAAGTTCATTTTTTAACATTTGATAAGCTTTCATTTATTTCTTTTAAAATCTTTTAAAATGCTTTCACTTAATTGTCCTATGTTGGGAGGTTTTGCTTAACTGAAAGGGAACAGCAAGAGCAGGATTGCTCCATGAAATCAGCCAGAGCCAAGTCTTGTCACAATACAGGCATAAACAGCAATGTTGCCAACAGAGGTATTGTCCCTGAGCTTAAAAGAAGTTCCAGGGCTTCTTGGCAAAAGGTATTTTCATTTGAGGCTTATCATGGCCTATATGATGGTGAAGTGAGGCATAAGAATCTTGGGTGGGCATAAGAATTAGAAGTTCCTGACAGCTACAACGAATAAGTATTGCTCTATCTACTCTAACCAGTGTACACAAAATTTATAAAAAAATGACATGTTTTTAAGATGAGAATTTTAAGAATTATGTAAGTGGAACAAATTATTGTTTCACATGTTGAGATTTAAATTTGTTGATCAGTTTAGCTGAGTACTATCTTTGGAAAAATCAAATCTGATATTCAGAGTGTGAAATAATGACCCATAATATACTTTATAATTTCCTCATAACATTTTGTAACTTGCTAGTAATTACAGTCACTGTGTCATCTGTCAACAGAATAGCTGTGCAAGTTCCTCTTCTGTACTGACAGAGACCAGGCAGACTATCCCTTATCAGCAAAAATGGCACTACATGTATGTCCTTAGGCAACTACTTCATTAAATACACAACCATCTAGTACAATTGCACCTTAGGTAAATCTCATAGTGACACCCATTATTTCAATACCTCTAAAGTGAAAATTATGTTAATATGGAGCTAAAGTCACTCCCCAAAATCTTATTAGTCCTCACTGATAATAGCTACATTAATTTTTTGTTCCTATGATCTCATTGGGTTTTCCATGAAGGTCTCATTTTCCCTTAGAAGAACAAGATCATGGAAGGGTATAGAACCAGCAATAGTCCATGAGAAACTAACTTCGTTGCTGAAAATTTCATTATCTAGAGATTTAATGGTCATTTAATGTATTTTTTCTGAGACAAAAAGAGAGAGAAAAGCAGGTAAGGGCAAAGCTTATGAGAGTCAGTTCAATCAAAATCTATTCTCTATGGTTATAATCAAGCAGTGGAAGATTCCTTGCAGCTTTCACTATTGAAAGTTGTCAAGACCCAGGTGCACAAAACTCAGAGAAACCTGCTCTGATCTGCTCTTACCTGAGAGCTGACTACTCAAGTTTTTCCTGGAAATCTGATACCTATCCAGTTTTAAATGTATCAGGTTTGATTTTTTTGCTGTTGTTGTTTTGTTGGAGGTTTTTTTAAGATAAAATTATTTGTCATAGCACTCAGCCTGTATTTATTGCGTAGAAGTTTTATGCTTTCTAAATGTAATTTTTCTTTCATATATATAAAGCAATATTAGACCTCTATTAGTTTTGCTTTTTGTGTTATAGAAAAGCTAGAAATTATCAATTCAGCTCTGCACTTGAGACATTTTTGCACATTTCGTATGCAATAGTAAAAGCTTTCCACAGTAATGGCCTTTAGTTTACAGTTCTTCCATGTATAAAAATAAAAACATTTGAAATATTATTTAATATGAAAGAGTGTTGGATTCAATTAAATTTCTTAAGAGTGATATACACTCTGTGACACATTTAAGTTAGAGTACAGAAGTGAAAAATCCAGTTGTAGTTCTAAAGTATATTTCTGAACTATTTTATTACTTCTAAGAACAAGAGTTCTCTCAAGTTTAATTAAAAGTATATGTTGACGAGAAAATAATTTAAAGGAATAAATGAATGAAGGTGTGACCATTCTTCTAACAGTTATCTAAGAAATTAAATTTGGATTAAAAATATCGGCTGCATGCTCTTTATAACAAATTATGATCACTAAAAAACTGCCAACAATCCTTCTTCTCTAAGATATGGAGGGGATAGGAAGAAGATTACTGAAAATATAAAAACTAAATTAACCCTTTAACTATAATAATATTCTGTAGCCCATTTACTTTTTGCTTTCAAAGAGAAGCAATTATAAGTGTACTGCATCTCGCTGGGATGGAGTTAGCTTTATTTTAACTTTATAGTTTTCTGGTTTTCGACATGTGTCTATAAAACTGAAAGTTGATAACACTGATGTTTTGACTAAGGTTGCTTGAGGTTTTATCTTTTTCTCAGAGAGATGGCTCAGGATGGGCAGGTTAGGAACAGACAGAGCTGAGACTGCAACCTGACTTGTCCAAAGAGATGTTCCATAATATGATGTCATGCTCAGTAATAAAACCTTAAGCAGAGAAAGAAGAAGAGGAAGTGGAGAGCAGGGTATTGTCTCCCAAGGCGACCATTGCTCGAAGACTGTCTGGGCATCAATTACTTGTGTGGTTGATAAGGAATTGCCTGTCTGTCATTTCCTTCTTCATCTTTTTTTTTTTTAATTTTTTTTACTTTCCTTCACCCATTAACTGTCTTCACATCAACCCTAAAGTTTTCCCACATGTCCTGCAGGATGGAGTGAGCAAGCAGCTGTGTGGCTGCTTGGCTGTTGGCTTGTGTCAACCCATCACAATGAGGATAAAATTTAATTTTACAATCAGTAATTATTAAAGATATTACTAATTATTTTTCTTTCTGAAAAAAAAAATCTAGCAACATGCATATATGTTGAGACATCTACCTATGTGTGTATGTATATACAAATGTATATTTGTTCCTCTTACTCTTTCCTACAAATTGTTTCCTCTTATTATTTCCTATAAAATTTAGAAAGAAAAATGCTGTTTCAAATGTTGGAACATATCTCTCTTTTATGATTAATGAAGTCTGGTACAAAATATAGACTGAAGAATTTTAAACTAAATCTGACTTTTGAGACACTGATAACCTGTGCAAAAGCCAGACTGTGCATAACCTTTCTGTGAGCTATCTCCCCCATAAGAGGGAAAGTTGGCTGGTTAAGACTGAGTTAATAACAAGCTGTACTGGTTTGGGTTAATTTTTTTCCCAAGGGGGAGAATGGGCTGTGGATTTTATTTGTGCTGGGCATGGGGTTAACAATATTTATATATATTTTGTTACTGCTGAGCAGGGCTTACACAGAGCCAAGGCCTTTTCTTCTTTCTGCACTGCCATGCTAGAGAGGAAGTTGAGGTTGCATGGGAGGCTGGGAGGAAACGCAGCCAGGACAGGGGAGCCAAACTAATCAAAGGGTTGTTCCAGACCATAGGACATCATGCTCAGTGTATAAAGGTGGGGGGAATAAGGAGGAAATGGGTGGGACCTTTGGGGTGATGGCATTTGTTTTCCCAAGCACTGTTGCATGTGATGGGGCCCAGCTCTCCTGGAGAAGGCTAAACACCTGGGACTTCAGGAGTATTTAGAGAACAGCAAGTCATGTTCATCTTCATCTTAGAGAACAGCAGTGAATAAAGGCATCTCTGATTTCAGTCCTATCATTTCAGCTAATGTTTTACATTCAGGTAGAGATAGTTTGTGTTTTCCTAACAAAACAGTAATAAAAGCTTTCTGTTAAATTGCGAGACTCTATATTTTGCTGAATGTGAGTTGACCCACTGAAATTTGAAGGACTTCTTTCATGTCTATATGCTGTTTTAAGCAAAGTAAAATTCTTTAGATCCTGCTTTACACATGCTGTGCTTTTACCTATTAATTTTGAGAATTTCTGAAAACAGACCATCTGTGTTTTCTGCCTATACCTTTTCTGCTTCAAACTGTCTTGTTGCCATGGAGTCTCTGTTCTGCATTAGGAAAATAAATTATTGTATAAAAGAGAAGTTGCTTGTCAAAGTACACAGTGAAATTAACCATATATCTAATATCATCAGATCAGAAAACTTTAGAGCAAAAGAGAGTGGTTTTTTTTAAATTATTTATGATGTTTATTTAAAAGCTGGACTTTGTAATTAACTAAATAATTTCATTCACATGGTTCTGCCCAGCCTGGATGCCTGGGCAGCCTCTGCAGTAATTCAAATTCAGTTCTCAGGCTTTGGTATTAATGCCCAGTGGAATAAGGTTCAGGAATTCAGTGTGTTTTATCTGCACTGACAATATAGGGTATCAAGCATGAATGAGAGAGAATGAAATATGTGTTCAGAGAAAAACTTTGTAGAGAAACATGCGTGAGCAAGATAAGAGCAAGCAGAGGAACTATTTGTCTAATTGGCCAAGAAGGTTGAAGACAAATGCTTTAAAGTTCCTAAGATGACTTCAGATCTCTGGAGAACAGCAAAGGACAACTGAAAATTGTAGTTTTGGAATCTGTAATCCATATTTCAAATGCCCAAGCAGTTGATTTTAAAGGCCACCTCTCTCCAGAGTGGCACAGTTACAATTACTTTAGGTCACATGTATGCAGATAATCTCACATGGACTAGAAACAGCTACAAGTCTGTAGCAAATGGATAGCAATACCTCAGCTTACAGAACGAGTGGTTCCCTGGGATACCTTCAAGGGTATAATGCTAAGGGCTACATTAAGCTAAGGGAAATCATATCATATCCTTAATTTCAAGAAGCTGAGGACATTAGTAAGGAAAAATGCGAACTTAGATGAAAAAAGAGATTTATTATTATATTGAACCACTCCTGTAGTGAAGTTACAAAGTAAATAAAATTTCAGGACATTAGTTTGGGTTTCTTTTGGTTTTGTTTTTTTTTTTTTAATTACAGTTCATGAAAATTGCTAATGGCAGCAACTCAAAATGCTATTTTTCAGTGTAAAAGCAGCACATTTTTTAAACTTCTATAAAGCAAAGATCATCAGATTTGATCTACAGTAACTTGCTTTTATTATACTAAATTGACTGGTTTATTTTGTTGCTTTCATCAATTGCCTTTTATTAAATATTTAAATTTTAACAATTCTTCTATATACAGTTCAAATACAACTAAAGTTGCAGACGAAGTTTTCTAAAAGCTTAATTAGCATATCATAACTAAGAAATATTTAGAAGAATGAGCAGAAGGCACTGTTACTTACATGTTAATGATGTCCCCAAGATACTTGTGTCAGGTAAAATTTTAAGGGAAGAAAACTAATAATTATCCGAAATGTTAAAAAAACAGTCATTACTCATCTTGAACTAATTTAGTGTTCCACAAATTAGCATAAAAAAAAAAAATGAAAGACCAGTGAAACAAGTGAAAAGGAATGCAAAATAAGTCTGGACTCTCTACTAGATATGATGAAGTCCTTGATAAGATACAAAAAAATATTTTTAGTATAGCATTAGGTAACAAAACAAAAAAAAAAGGAAAAGGAGATTATCATCTAAATATTGAAGAAAAAGTGATAGGACCCTGTATAGATTAAATTTAATATATAGAAAAATTAACTAAATAGTATGGTATGCTAATTTATTTTACTTTGTATTAAATGTAATACTCTGAAATCTGTCACTTTCCTTGCATTTTTCTATTGGTAAAGAATAAAGAATTCAATAATTGTATACTTCTTTGTAAAACATATATAGTATTTTGTTATTCTTGGAGAAAAATGCATACCATAGTTGATTAATAGTCACGTTAACATTTATAGCTGCAAAGAATATGAACAGCAGAAGAGAGGTAAAGAGAGACTATAGCTGGGTAAACCAGCATTTTAATATTCTTTCACAGTGACTGAGTATACACCACTAAACTTATGATTGTAGTGCCAGAGCAAAAGGATGACTCAAAAGTCAAGTTGTAATTGAGTTTTAAGGGATTTTTTACCATGTAGAATTCAAAGCAGAGGTTCACATACTATATGACACTTCAGAAAAGTTGAAATTTTGTCATTTAGCAGATCAGCCTGGTAATTAAGATTCAATTTTAGCCCTACATTAGGGAATCTCATGGAATTTATTGACTAAAATTAAACTGCTTCAAGGCAGAACAAAATTAGAATGTCTCAAATCACTTGTAAAGTTTGGGAATGTAAATTGTGAACTATCATTATAATTAAGTGGGGCTGGTTATATGCTTGCTGGTGCATCCACAAATTCGATTTCCTCATGACAGACTTAGTATAGTCACTTAATTGCAGGTCCTGATCTTTATTTTTTTTAATTTTTTTTTTTTACTTCCTAGAGTCACCATAAAGACATGGAGCATTGAGAAAACATCAGTAGTATCAAGCATTCAAAGGAGTCTTTATTTCTGGTTTTTGAAGTACCCTGTTGTTAAAAGACATCTTTCCAAAATCTGAAAAGATATGGACTGTAACTCAGTTTTTTATTGGTTCAGTTCATCTTATTATTGTTTTATTCATCAAAGCAAGTATTCTCAATATTATCGATATTATGGCAGTGTCTTTTGGTTTTTTTATGATTGATATTCTTTGAATTGATTATAGAAAACAGCATCTCCTATGAATCCATTAGAAAAATTCTTGTTTAAACTCAATGTGGTAGTTAAGATTCACAGGCTACTGAGATAATGGAAGAAGTATCCTTCAGAAGTAGTCTTCAGAGAAAGGTGTCTACTTCCTTGTAGGACAGACTATTACAATTTTCAAAAATGTATTCTCTTCTTTGCTCTAACTACTTGACTACATAACGTCCAGAATGTGAAAACAAGATGGCATAAAAACCAAGCTGCTGCATTTGTGTTGCAGAAAGCACTATCAAAAATATGGTATTTTTTAAACCTCCAATTATGTCTTCCTTATTCCATCTTGAAAATAAAATTTTGCATTGTACTTTGCAAAAAGCAGATCACACACACACACAAAATCCCCAAACTAAAAATAAAATTTACTTAAAACTTCAAGAAACACTGCAGGTATTTGTGTCTAGCTGGCAACCCATAGAGTTCAAATATGTATGTTTAAAATGACCTTAATACATAATCCAGTCCTCCCATTTTAATAAAGTAATCATGGTGAATAACTGTAAAATCAAAATAAAATGAGTCATTAATATTTTTTATGAAATGAAAAATACAATTTTTTAAAAATCTTCAATCAATATGAGGCATATTTTTCCTCAAAATTTGGGTTTGAAATCTTTGTAATTTTTGGACTGTGAAATTTTGCATTTCCAGATGGTTAGCAATTACAATTCCTAAAACTTCGTGATACTCTGCACTGGAACTGTACTTAGTATCCATGAAATGTCAGAATTAAACTCAAGTAATTTAGTTTTGTGCCCTCTGACATTTACATTATCATTTGGTTTTTAATTGCATGACTCCACACCCATTTTAATGCACACCCAAGCTACATGCATTGAATGAAAATTTCTTTGCATTTTCATTTTTTCTTCCCTGAGGTCTCCAAGGATTATTCCTTAGATGTGGTCCAAATTATTCATTAAAAGTAAAATTATTAATCTACAAATAATTAATTAACATCTCTTTGAGAATGTACTAAGGTGTTCTGACCACAGCATCTGAATGCTGAATTGATCTCAGCAACATATTTGTGAAACTAAGTAGTACTACAGTTTTCATCTGTACAGATAAGTTTACAGAGTGTAAAGTAAAAGGTGTTAAATACCTACTTATCTCAGTGCCAAATTCAAAGCAGAGAAGCTCTGATGTTTTTCCTGTTCATGTAGAATTTTCACATAGAAATTCATGGGTTCAAAACATATCACTAATTAAATTTAGTAACAGTTGTGAGCTATCACCATGTCTGAAAATTTAAGTCTTGGTGTCTTCTGTTGAATAGTCTCAACATAAAAAATATAAAATTAGTGAGTATTTATGAAGATGTTGATTCAGCACCCTCAGAAAATATCTCTGTTTATCAAAATGTGTTTATATTGCATTCTTCAGAGTCATATTAAGTCTCCTTAAAAAGAAGGATTGTCTTTCTTTCCCTAATACTTTTTTCTGCATTTTTACCACAAAAATCTGTGCGAGAAGAAATGTAGGTGTTACTGAAAAGGGAGTAACTAAGTATGTAAATGTGATACATTTCAGAGGCATTATTCATGCTGTGCATTAATGAAATGGGGATTACATGAAAATATTGTCATTTGATCATAACATTAAAAACTGAGATTGAGAATATGTATGATCTTTATAGCCTAGAATTTCAAGTAGGATGAGATTGAACCTAGAAGTATTATTCCTGTCAATTATTATTGTCACCAATATAATTTATGTTATGTGCCTTCAACATCATTCACAGAATCACAGAACATTTGGGGGAGGAAGATGCTTCCTGCTCAAGCAGGGTCACCTAGAGCAGGCTGCCCAAGACCATATCCAGAGAGCTTTTGAATACCTCCAAGGAGAAGACTTCACAGTCTCCCTGGGCAACCTGTTCTCAAGCTGAGTCACAGTCACAGTAAACAAGTGTTTCCTGATGTTCAGAGGAAGCCTCCTGTGTTTCAGCTTGTACCCTCTGCCTCTGGTCCTATCACTGTGCATCACTGAAAGCATGGCTCCATAGTCTTTGCACCTTCCCTTCAGCTAATTACGCATTCATAGGATTACCCATCAGCCTTCTCCAGGATGCAGTCTCAGCTCTCTCATCCTTTCCTCCTACGCCTTGCTCTTAATAATTTCTGTGACTCTCCTCCAGACTATCTTCAATATAATGATTTCTCACCTGTACTGAGGAGCCCAGACATGAGCACGGTTCTCCGGGTGTGCCCTCACAAGTGCAGAAGAGAGGGAAAGAAGCACCTCCTGCAACCTGATAGGAACACTTTACTGTGACAATTTCAACTGGAACTTGTTTGGTAAGGAGTGATCACAGGAGCAAGGAGCCATTTTTTGTATATTTGATTTTTTTGTTTTTTGGCATTTGTTTTGCTTCATTTGTTTGTTCTATGAAGGTAAGCACACAAAGAGGAAATATTGTATTTAATTTGAAGTGATATTCAGGTAACACATGAATTTTTACAAGATATGGAGCAGAGTCAGCAGGCCAACGGAATAGAAACAAAATGGCCTAACATAACTTAACTATGAAGGCATACGCCTATTTTTTTTAATTAAGGAAGTCACAAGTTGCATTATTTTTGTAAGGATATACCAGGAAAAAATTGCTTTTAGCAATATTTAATCACACTGATGTCCTATAAGGAAATGCACAAAAAAAGTTAAAAACTCAAACTAATTGGATTTTTTTAAAAAATTAAATAAGCTAAACCCTGTAGCACCTAGCATGAGTTTTTAAACACTAGTTAAAAAGGAATAGACAAAAATAGGGAAGTGATTTAAAGGTTAATGAACTGTCCAGACAACCTTAGAGAGGGAGAGGCCATAAGTCACTACAACAAGTGGCACCCAGCTGTTTGGCACTGTGGGAACATTGATGAGCTTATCTTTACATAGTCCTATGTCTGATGACAAGAGAGATTCCAGATAAGCTCCCCAACAGAACCAATCCCAGACTGACATCTGGAAGATATTTAGTCTTCCCACTGTCAGTTATGTCTTACACATTTACCACAATCGTGGGACCAGAATTCTGAAGCATTTTAATAAAGGGGAGAAGTGTATTTTCAAAAAAAATCTTTAGTTTTTTTTGAAAGTAACACATGCTTATTAATCCTGCCATGGTTTTGAATTAAGTATATAAAGATTACTTCACAAACATATGAAATATTAATTTTATTGCATTTAAAACTCTCTACATTTTTCAGAATATGTAACTGGAGTTCACATCCAAAAGAGAAAGACTCTGTCCCTCTGTTGTCATAAATTAATACAAAATGCTCCTAATTAAATGAATCTGGATACACCTAGGTTTTGACCTGAATCTACAGTAATATCCATGATGCATGAGATCTAAGGAAGTATTTTTAAAAATTTATTTGCATGCGCTTATGTATGATATTGAGTGCTTCTCACTATCACAAGAAATATATCTGCCAGAACCCTTTCACTGGGATAGATTTTAGCAAGGTGGACTTGCCAGTTACAATTAAAGGTGTTCCAATGATGTTTCGAGTAACAAATAGCCTATACCTAGGCTTCTGTGACATAATGGACACTAGGAAATTGTTCTGTCAATTACAATTAGAGGGATGAATACCATGGTGAAAGGTCACTCAGCCTTTGGCTGAACTGAGTGAGTTTCAAGGAGATGCTTTTAACACTACATAATATTAATGTAACAAAACAGTAGACCCTGGTGTCAAAGTACTAATGGTGTCCATCAGTACTTTAAATTCTAGTCTTTGTTATCTTTTTCTTCAGACTCAATTGTAACAAACATTAATACTAAACTGAAAATTTTCAATTCAGTTCCCATAATCCATTGAAAAAAAATTAAGATGGCAGCCTCAATATTCATTCAATTACTAGTACTCAGATTAAAACAAATTAAAAACCTCTCAGCCATATATTTTGCTGTATCTTGACTGCTAATGCATTTTAACAAAAGGAAAAATAAATCTTCTTCTTAATTTTTATTAAAAATAATGATGGATTGGATAAAGAAAAAGCCTCACATGAAACATCTTCATGACCAGAATTTGGGTGAAACCTTCATACATATTAAACAAATTAATTCTCAGATATGAGAAACACTTTATCGTCCTCCCAAAATAGCATAAACAAGTGAATTTACATATGCAGTGGAATTTAGGATTCAAGCAGGCATTAGAGAACGGCAAACACAGTGACAAATGCATTAAAATAAAAGGCAAATGCCACAATATTCAATTCACTTTACCAGAGTCTTGAAAAAATAAACAATTGTTTTACATCTTTAATCCACTTTTACTTTCATTTCCACTTTCACTGCAGACAGACAAATATGAAAATAAACAAATGGGGTTTTCAGAAACTGCCATTTTACCTTTAGGTTCTTGGCTATTATAACAAAGCATTTTTTAAATTTTCTTCAATATTTTTTTCCAAATTAATTTCTTCTATATTTAGTATATTTCATTCTTTCTATTAATACAATAGATCATTCCAAAGGCCTTAAAAATTACCTCTTTCTCAATATTCGTAGAATGGTTATGTTTGGAAGGGATCTTAAAGATCATCCTATTCCAACCCCATCCTTGTCATGGGCAGAGATGACATCTGCTAGACCAGGTAACTCAGAGCCCCATCCACCCTGGCCTTCAAGATCCATAGCCTCTCCAGGCAACTTGTTCCAGTGCCTCACCCCTCTGATAGTAAAAAATTTCTGCCCAATACCTAGAGTAAACCTGTCACCTTTCCATTTAAAAGCATTCCCCCTCCTCCTGTCACTTCATGCCCTTGTCAAAAGTCCCTCTTCAGTTTACCTGTAGGCTCCCTGTAGGTACTGGAAAGCTGCTATAAGGTCTCCCCAGAGCCTTCTTCAGGCTGAACAATCCCAAGTCTCTCAGCCTGTCTTCGCAGGACAGGCGCTCCACCTCTGTGACCAACCCAGCAGCCCTCCTCTAGACTCAGTCCCATAGTTCTTCTTATGTTGGGGAGGGGTCTCACAAGGACAGAGTAGAGGTCAACTTGCTTGACCTGGTGGCTGTGCTTCTTTCAATGAAGCCTGTGATGTGGTAATTTTTTCATCTGCAAAACTATATTCCTCTATCATGTTGATCTTCTCATCCATCACAACCCCCCAAGTCCTTCTCCTCAGGGCTGCTTTCTTTATCCAACCTGTACCAGCATTTGAGATTGCCCTGAACCAGATGCCAGACTGTTGCACTTGGAATTTAGTGAGGTTTACATGGGCCCACCTCTCAAGGTCCATTTGGATGGCACCCCTTCCCTTTAGTATGTTGACTGCACCACGGAGGCTGGTGCCACTGGCAACCTTGCTGAGGGTGCACTCAGTCCCACTGCCCACGTCACTGACAGACATGGTCAATAGCAACAGCATCAACATTATATGTTAGTTATTATTTCAACCCTATTTGCCTCCTCAGTTCTTATTAGTTACTAACACGGTGCAGTCCTCTACTCAGGGGTCTCAAGCCCCTCTTGTCCTGCCCAGCAGCTGCCACTGCTCGTACCTATGATAAGGCCTTCTTCCAGCTCCCCAGAGCTGGAGAGGCAGTGCCTCACAGGGAGGCATGGAGGCTGCAGCTGACACAATATGTTTAGGAATTGAAGCAAGGAACCACTGAAGGGCTCTTTGTTGTGTCTAAGGAGGGCTTATTCTCAGGGGAAGCAGGACACAAAGAGCCCAGATGCCAGTGTGGCAGGACTTTTTAAAGGAGGGAGGATCGAAGGGAGGGTACTTTCCAGGGACCAGTCAGGGAGATCTGAGGGAGGAGGCTAGGGATTTTAAAACACAAAACCAATGGGGGATCTTAGTGATAAATGGCACTCGAAGGAACCAAAAGGGCATTGAGGGGCACCGAACTTTGCAGAGGGATGGGAAGGGGCTAGAGGGGATTGACAAGGCTCCGGGGTTTGGGTGATGGATAGGGAAGGTACTGGAACAAGGGGAGGGGGATAGCCATAAAGAGAGGGCATAGGAGGAGTTTTGGGAGGAGTTTAAGTGTTACAGAACTTTATGTGGGAGAAGGGGGAGAACTTGGAACATACCAATATAACAGATAAAACTCACAAAACTTCTCAACTTAAGAATAACAGTTCAGCCTCAACAAGTCTTGAATCCACATCCAAACAACCATTACAGTTACAAGTCTGGAAAAGTATTATTTTATGGCAGAGATCTTTGGCGGGTCAGATATTAATTAGAGAAGTAAAGAAATTCATACTGAAATACTCCATGCCATTTTGACCTATCTTCATTGTACTGCAACACCGAAGTGGTCTTTTGAGACATAATCAGTACTATACTTGCCACAAATTATTGAACATTCATTTGAAGATCTAGTGAGCTATAAATACCTGCCCTTTTTTTTGTTATAAATTTGATGGTGTGCCTCCACCCCAGCCTCACCTTTATTTCCCATAACCCTGCTCAAATAACCACCAGCAGCAGTTGTAATTGGGTGCACATGGTCACAGTGGTTGCATAGGACTCCAAGTATATCTGTGTGAGACAGATAATGCAATAGCCAAGGGCTGATCTAGGCAATTCACCTAAGCAGAGTGCTGGTCAAGGGCTGATTCAAGACAAGTATGGAATAAACTAATATCTGTAGTCAACATGCAAATATGACCATAAGTTAATTATCTAACTCCATAATTAGCAGGCAGCCCAGGGCCTGTCGAGTCCTCTGGCAGAGAAGCGGGCTGCACATCAGGACCTCCCCTTGAGAAGGGACACATCTCAAAGTTGCTCCTTGAGGATGAGAGACTTCTTTTGCTGACATACTAGGTACGTGGATTAGAATAAGTGCACTCAAATTTTGAAATCTTAGCTAAAAGGATTGATTGTGACATAAAGAGTTGAACAAGTCTGGGACTAAGTATGGATCCAGACACATGTAAACTCCCCTCTGAGAAGGTGTAAGGGATGCCTCTTTGAACCTCATGTCTTAACAGGAGGGTGTCCCTGACAGTTTTGTCTGACCCCGTCCTCTGTGCAGTAAATATAATCTAGTGTACCCGGACATCTAATCCTGTTAAATCACTGTCACATTTGCTTAAATTGCTGGTTTATATCAACAAACGCATTGTAACTTCCCTGTTACAAGTGAAGTGGGCTGCTCCACCCACAACAAAGAGGTAACCTATTAAAGTCCTTATAGCACAAAGACCCTTACCTATATATTTTTCAAAGTTGGAGAGACAACAGAAATCTAGTCAGAGAAGAAACACAGAAAAGGTCTTTAAGGAGAACAGTAAGTGCCTAGTATTATGCTTGTTCCTTTGTTTTCATTCATGACTGTTTCTTCTTTCTCAGTGTATGAACTTGCGCTAGATGACAAAAACGAATTGTGTCTGAGAAATAGGCAATGGATTGTACTCAAAGCTAGATTCAAAAACTCATTCAGGTGTCTCCACCAGTAAGAGAAAGAACAAAGTGATGGATGCTGAAGAACAAAAACCCTCAAGCAAAGAAAAATCCATATTGTCTTTCAGGGTTTTTTAGGGCTGTTTTTTTTAGAGGTTGTTTTTTTTTAAACTATAGATAAATGATTTTTTTTTGTTTTAAAAAGATAATTTTGATAAGAAAAATGAAATACTTAAGTGAAAAGTGTAAGCAAATCAAACTACTACCTATGTTCAGCTCACATTTGAAATGAGGACGCAAATTACATTATATGCAAATTAGCTATAAAAACACCTTGGTAATTGAAGTAGAAATACATTATTTATTGTTATAGAAGTTACTCAAATAATTGCTATCAGCATACTGATAACTCTAAATAGAGTTCTGGAGACATATATGTTAGCTAAAAAATAAAAACTGCTTGGAGGTAAAACCTTAATTTTGATTGTTAAGACCTCATACAAACAACACTTGTTCACCGAAAACAGTATTCAGGTGTATTTCTGGATTTTAGCTTCAAATCAAAACCCTTCATCTATTACCTTTTGTCTGTATCTCTCAAAATACCCAGTTTGAGAAAAAAAAACACATACCAAAAAACCACTCTTTGTCAGGATAACCTTTGACTTCTCTATCTTTCCCTGTTTCTTTCCCATTGGGTTGTAACATTCATCTAGATAAGGAAAAACTCCTCAAGTTTGAGCAGATTCTGTATATCTCTCAAGGCACACAAATTCCAGACATATTCAGAAATTAGGAGCTGTTCCTTCTAAACCTTCTGCGAACTTCTGTATGTTAGACATGTACATGTTCTGAGTACCTTTGACACAGGTTATAAAACATTCATCATGTTGAAGCTATCTATGCCCTATAGATTCAAGGTTCAGGGAATATAAGAAGAACTTCAAAGAGCACTACAGCTTCAAACCTGAGTTTAATTAGTTATTTATTAACCCAGATTGATGGATGAGAAAAAAATGAACAAAACCTGAATTACCTTTCACTGTATCTCCTGCTATGAATTGGAGAACTTTTCCACACTCACATGACTGTCACTTCTCAATTTTTAGCTCTGCATATGCATATGTATACATATATACATACAAGGACCTTTTGTCCACACAAATGGACATAGTGTTCCAGCTTTTACACACAGCTCAGATACACCAGCTGTGTACAAACTGGCCATCAAAATCTCCTGTGAATAAGTACCAGACATTTCCCTCATAAGACTACCATTAGTCCCATTAAAAGAAGTCTAGACACTTAAATAAGCTGTAGAAGTTTCAGACAAGTAACGGTTCTCTGTCCCCAGGCATATAGCACATCCTTCAGTTCAGTTCCAAGTTCCTTTTGCAGATACTTTCCATAGTATACAATAAGAGCACAACAACAAAGGAAGCTGAGGTGCAGGAAGACAAAATTGATGAACAGTATGAAAATTTCAAGTAATGTGAATCACTGGGACCAGAGTGTAGTCATCTGAGAGTTCTTACAGAACTAAAATTCAAAGTATCAGCATCATGGGTGAACTATGCCTTTTTAAAATACAGCTTCTTCTGCATGTAGTGAAGTCCCTAATGGATTTCCGTCTACAAAAGAGAAGCCAAAGAAAGAAATATGAATTAGAGGTTGGACAGTTTCTACACAATTCCCTGGAAACCCAGTGCTCGATTTAAAGTCTAGGCAAGGTTGCTCCAGTTTTGTGTTCAGATTTTCGCTTTTATTCAGCCAAGATACTTGGGAACAGAAAGCATGGCATAACTACAAATCAGGTAGCTATATGAAACACGTGGTGTTTCACACATAGGTGATTTTGTGAACTTAGTTGCATGTGCATCTTACCCTTGTTATTTTTGCTATTGTCAGATTTACAGTAATTGTTTTACATCTAGTCCTGACTGTGCCTTCTATGTCAGAGTTAATTTCCATGGTACAAGTTTTCATTTGAATTCACCTTTAGAATCAAACAGACTTGAATATTGACCTGTAAAACCTTCATATTTGGAGGTCTTTCCCATACCTTAGCATTTGGCATTGGGGAAAAAATATAATAATGAATTACAAGAACACAGTTTAAAAAGGAAATAGATAAGTGCAAAACATGTTGTGGGTATCTGATGACTTCAGAATTTGTATAAGCATTCAGTTACATGTAGGCTGTAGAAGCTTTAACTAGGGTTGAAAGACGCTTTAAGAAGTTTAGACACTTAACATGCATCTATGCCTATAAGCTGTGTGAATATACTCTCTAGGTTCCCCATGTAGTGCCAGAACAAAATGAAGCATTAAAAAAATATTCTGGCCACAGCCAGAAAAAAAAATTACTTAAATCAGGAAAGATGGAGGTGAAATGAGTATTTCAGGGCCAGGTATGATTTCTTTACATGAGCACAAGTTTTCAGATGATGTATATACTTGTCAGGTCCCATAAACACAGTAGTTACTTTTTTTTCTCAAGTGAATCAAATGCAAGTGCAGTTGTATGAAGTCAGATTTATTGAAATCTGAATGTTACAATCTAAATATATACATCAGTCTTTGCTGACAACTGCTTTATTTTTAGAGGTTAAAACATATTTTAGAATGTATGAAAAATCCACTTAATTAGATGAATGCAGTTTCTGTAACAAATTATTGCTTCATTAACTTATACATATTCCTTGGAGACGTTTAAATACAAGTCATCTGTTGGGTATAACTTATTTGAAATTTTTTTGATACAATTCTGAACTCTTAATTTTGGTTTCATTAGATTACCCAGTAAGATTCACCTTCCTCTACTCCCCCTGGTTTGTTTGGGCTTTTTAATGCAACCAATCCAAGATGAAGTTATTTAAAATATATACTAACAAACAGAAAAAGTTCAGTATTTTAAAATTGAGGAGTTTAAATGGAACATTCATTTTTAAGAACTCTTTTTTCTCTTACCTGAACCAGTGATTTTCACAGTCTTGTGACAAGCATATATTCTTTTCAAGCATAGGAAAAAGAAAGAAATTGAAATGGGTGAGAGCTAACATTGACTGTTAGCTTAGGCATCTTAAGTGCATTGTTTCATTAAGTGAAACCTAATCTCGGACAGACTTGAGGCTAAAGAAAAAGAAAATAAGGAAAAGGAAATTAGGAAAGAGGCAAAGGAGAGGAAATAGAGGGTGGGGAGAAGCAGAGGCAGGAAAGAGACTGAAGCTCATTGGAGAATGTCTTCACAACTGGTAGTAGGCTGAAATCAGAAAGAACTGTCTGCCTCATCAAAGAGACAGCAACTCATTCTGCCAGGGGCAGTGGTTTGTTCTTGCTGGCTCATTTTTTACAATAAATTGACTTGATAATTCATGTTAGCTTTTGTTACAGATTATAGTGGGAGTGTAGGGAATATGAAAAAATAGAATGCATTCTGCCAAGTGAAACACTCTGTAAGAAGTGTATTATTCTATACCACTGACCATTCAATGAAGACATACAAATAAGCTCCTTCCTCAGGAGGAAGGCTACATGTTCTCTGTCTTCAATATTGTTCCTCAAAACCATGTAAAAATGCATCCTTGTATCAAGATGAGGTTTAAGGCCCCAAAAATCTCATTTAACAAGGCTTTTAAAAGGTCCTATGGTTGTTCATGTATTCCAATTAACATGCATGTGAGAAATACCAACAAGATATTCTCAAGAGGTCAAAACAACAAGAAAAACTTTACTGACAACTTTAGAAAAAAAGAGAACTTTGGCAAAAGCATTACTGCAATACTCAATCGACACAGAACACTTCTCAAAGCATTAGCTTATCCCATTCAACTTAGCAAACTCTAAACCCATTCAATTTTAAGTCATTCAAAAATTCTGAGAAAAGGAAATGAGAAAAAGAAAGAGAGACCACAAAAGATAAAGAAAAGGACACACATAGCTACCAACTCCTGGGTTCCAGCAGTATTCAGCTGATAGTAAATTACAAGAGAAGGTAGGATCAAGACATGCAGTTACCTCATGCTCAGCTTTAAATACCCCTCGGCCTTCCTGGGCCCTTCCCCCAGGTGGGATTTCCAGTCATTTGGCTACTCAGGAGCTGGGTTAGGGGCTCCAGGGGCTGGTGTGGAGTATTGCCTCCAGTATGACAGGAATTGGCAGCCACTCCCAGGCTGGGATACAAGCTCTAGGGATGGGGGTGTGGAGCAGGGCCCTTCCACATCAGGGCAAGGCCAACCTGACCCTTTCCCCACACACATGCACACCACAATGTCTTGAGACATCAATATTTCCAGCCTCTCATATGAAGGAATTTGAATCTATACCTTGTGTCCTAAACAGGCACAGAACCCTACATTTTTAATTTCTCAGGTGAAGGAAATTATTTAAACCAGCATGTGTTTGGGAGTGATCAAACAGCTAATGTAATGCAATGGTTGCATTTTACCTATCTCTCTATCACCCTAGGAAAGAAGTTTAAAAAAAGTAGTAAAAAATATTAAGACATATATTTATGCATCAAAGCCATAAACCTTAGAAAAGCATTGAAAAAACCCCATTATTTTTGTTTATGTCATCAAAATGAGAAGAAAATTCGAAATGTTGGGAAATATTTAGCAGAATTTTTAGGTTAATCCTTGATAAATTTCCTCTTTTTAACCATTAATCAGCAATGCATTTAACAGTCCTAACACTGTAAGTGGTTCAAGGAGTCTACAAAGATTTGTCCTAAGCTGAATCTCTGTATGCACTTGCACCAGCACAAATCCTGTGAGCATCACAGAGACACTTTAACCTGGCTTTGGGTCCATACCCCAGCCAAGGTCTGCTGCCCAAATACAATGTTAGGACATTGCTATAGGGATTGCTACAATATAATGCTGTGGATGTTCCTTGTCTTGTCATCAAGGGAAATATTCCCTTATACACTGTCTTTCTGTCTCCAGCATTCCTGTCTCCAGTTAGTTTACTCCTGCAGCTGAGCCTTCTTGCCCTTCATGCTAGATCATTCCCTGGACACAAATTGCTGAGCAGTTGCCCATTGAATGTCCCTGTCAGATGTCTGGAGAAAGACTGTGCAAAAGGCTATTCAAGAAGCTTAAGTTAAAAACCCTTTGAACAAATAGTTATTCAGACATCAGTTAAATTTATAACAACCACAAAAGAAATATAGTTCTTTGTATTACAAGATGAAAACAAGTATAAACAAATTTTAAATGTAGTGTATTGCAGGTAACAGCTGCAAAACCATGGGGGGAAATAATGTCACTAGTCTTGAAATATAGCTAAAGTTTTCTTTTGCTTTTGTTGATTTTTGTCATCATGAATTGCAAAATAATGATATTAATAAATTCCTAGATAAGAGGAAAACTGGTCAAGTTAGAGATTGCTCTGAAATTAGAGATAAACTTAATGCTGAGAATAAAAGTATTTTCTCAGGTCTGCTTACAAACATTTATTCCTGATGCACTTGTTCAGTTAGAACAGTAAGAGTCAAAGATGGTGCAGCTGAATTCTTTTCTTCCCTTGACTGCCTATTTTTCATTTTTATTTTTTTATTTTCATCAATATCATCCAGTAGAAATAAGATTTTGTTGGGATTTTTTTCCTGAATTAATATGAAAGATAGTAACTCAATCTAGCATTTCAGAAAGCAAGCTAGTTCTTTGAAGTACTATAGACAAATTGTGCTTATTTTACAGCCTAGATCTATATCGGTATCTTCATCTATATTTCCCCAGACACACATTTAGTCATTCATCTCTCTGTTTAGAACATGATATTCAGAGACCAGTGTTTCAATAGCCACTAAATTATTTCAAGAAATTTACTGGAGCATTAGTTGTATTGGCTTCTTCTTTTAAGTTTGTAAATACAAGTTTGGTGTCCCAAAAATCTATTTTTGCTTAATATATTTCAGACAAAAAAAAATAAAAAGAATACTGTTCTGCCCATCCGAGTTGCTGGTTTGAATAAAGGATAAATTTATGTCTGTCTTTGAAAGACTTCATACTGTGGTGTTGGAAAATGTATTGTGAACCTCTTGAAAACCAGCACACATCTGAGATTACTGTAGGTCACTAGCACCATTTGGGTCACATCAGGGTTGAGCTACAGATGTTTTAAATACTGTCACTTTTCATCATTTATATTTTAATGGTCAGACACTGCTGATACATTTTGATGCTGGAGGGTGAAAAAGTCTATTTTGAAATACCAGCCATGTAAAGTTGAAAAGCCTCCCCCAGCACACTATACACACTCAGACAGCAGGGGACTTTATCAGAGAGGTGTTGAATTAAGCCTGGTTAACTCAGATGAAAGAACTCATCTCTTGAACAGGATGAACACAATTTGTGCTACCAGATTTCCCTCATATACCCCAGCACTCCACTGATTTAAAGAGGATGTTAAATTAAAGCTATAGCATAGCAGCAGGGAGATGGTTCCAGCAGAGATGGCATTAAAATTAACTTTCTTATAGCAAAAGCTGTTGCATAAGGGACTGAGAGGGCAGGGGGGAGGGGGTTGAGGCTGTGTTTAGTTCTATGACATAAGCAGTATCTCTGACATTTATGAAGAAGATAATAACGTTTCAGTAAAGTTTTAATCTGGCAGTCAAAGTTAAAATGAGCCAATTTTACTGCTGCTGCAATGAATGACATAACCTTACAAAAAGGAAAAAGAAATATGGGGTGTGGATTCTGATCTCAGTCGCACCTGGCAGGTCCTTGGTATCTTTTGCTGTTATGAGAGGCGGTTCCTTCCAGTCTACAGACTTTTTCTAAACTGTGAGGCATTTTTTCTCCACAGGGAGGTCCATATGCAAGTCTCCCAGTTAGGCAGGCATCTAAGAAACTTGCTGGGGCATATTAATCCATATTTTATTGTTTTTTGTCCATATTTGATTGTTTCTTTCAGGGCAAAGTAGACTCTTGTGGGGAATAGTGTGCACACATATTTTGTTCTGGTATGGAACCATTATATAGCTTCACCTGCCCACTCATTTCTGGAACTAATGAAAGGACAAACGTTTTATGTTTTATTTAGACCTACATGTTAAGTTTAAAACACATCTGACTCCAGGAGTATTTCCTATTTATGGACAGAGCCCACCTCAGTTCATAATATCACAGAATCATGGAGTAATAGAATCACAGAATTACAGGCTCAGAGAGTGGTTGAAGTTGTAAGAGACCTTTGGAGCATATCTAGTCCAACTCCCCCTGCTCAAAGAGAACTGCCAGCAGCTGGATGCCCTCGACCATGTTAGGATGTCCTGGACCATGTCCAGATGGCTTTTGGGTATCTCCAAGGAGGGAAACTCCAAAACATCTCTGAGCAACCCCTCCCACTGCTTGGTCACCCTTACAGCAAAATACCTTGATGTTTTGAGGAAATTGCCTGTGTTTCATTTTCTGTCTGTTGCCTTTGGTCCCTTAGTACCCCTGAAAACAGCCTGGCTCTATTGCCTTTGCACTTTACTTCAGGTAATTAGATAAATTTGCGACGTTTCCCATGATCCTTCCCTTTTCCCAGCTAATAAGTCTCAAATCTCTCATTCTTTAATTATTGGAGTTATCTATAAGTGCCTTAACCATCCCTGTAATGCTATCAGACTATCAATGTCTGATTAATAATTCATGCAACAGATTAAATTCTTCAGAAGCAATATGCTTGTGAATTATACTCATTAGAAGAAACATTCAGAAATTTGGTCTAATGAGAAAGGTTGGCAATAGAAAAGAAACTCAAAGGTTTTGGATTTTTCTCATTTCTTCTGACTTTATTTTTGAGCCTTCTTGAAATGTATACAAATGGCTTAGAATTAAAACAGTGCTTCTCACTTTTAAAATTAATTTATTTTGCTTAAAAATTTACAATATTTTTGCAATAAAAGCCTAATTTTAACCTCGAAGTTATAGTCTTACAGAGGAATCTATAACAAACAGCTTAAAGGTTTAGTGGCAGGATGAGCCACACAATGAACTCCTCCTTTGCTTTCAACATTGTTGATAAATTCAACAGTACACCATAACTATATTAAGATAATACTGCTTTTTCACCAAATAGAGTGCTAGAAGGGGTTGGAGCTATTATTATGAAAATCTGTTTACTGAGTAACACACAATTAGTGCTTTAGTCTCATATAGTTCTTAGTATTTCAAACTTTTCTCCACAAATATTATGTTAACTCAGTCTTTAGTGATATACATATAGATATCAGTAAAGATATAGATATCTTTACTGATATCTATACTGATAAATATGCATTCATTAGGAAAAAATATTTAGTGCTTCCATTCTCAACAGGGTGGAGTTTCCTCACTAAGAAATGCCTGCAATTTTTTTGGAGAAGTTCTTAAAATGTGTAAGAATCACTGAAAACTCAAAATCACTATAATTTCCCAGATTTGAACTACATTTTAGGTTATGCATGGCTTCATTTTACTCTTTTCAAGGCTCTGTGAGAATGTTACTATTTCTTTCTTTTGGGAATTAGAGAAAAGTTTTATAATTTCAGGCAGGCATTAAAACTTCTGAGAGTTGTTATAGCAATATCTCTGACATAGACATGAGTGGCAATATACTCCAGTTTTAACTCTTCTGCCTGTGAAGATAAAGAATTTCTTACAGTTTAATGTTGTATAATAAAAAAGAATCCTTATGATTTAATACTTTATCATAGCTGCAAATATGTTAAGTCCTTGTCATGATTTAACCTCTGCTGGCAACAAAGCACCATCACTCACTCCTCCCACACTAGAATGGGGGAGAGAATGGGAAAGTAAAAGTGAGAAAACTCATGAGCTGAGATGAATAGGTTGAGATGAACAGGTAAATCGAAAGCTGTGCACTCAAGCAAAGCAAAACAAGGAATTAATTCACTGCTTCCCACAGGCAGGCAGATGCTCAGCCACCTCCAGGAAAGCAGAGTACCATTGCATGTAATGATTTCTCGGGAAGACAAACATCATCACTCTGAATGTCCTTCCCTTTCTTCACCCAGCTTCCTATGCAGAGCATGATGTCATATGGTATGGAATATCCCTTTGGTCAGTTGGGATCAGCTGTCCCAGCTGTGTCCCCTTCCAACTTTTTGTGCACTCTCAGTCTCCTCTCTGGTGGGTTGGGATAAGAAGAATGAGAGATTCTGTGTGAGCACTGTGGGAGAGTGCTCTGTGTGAGCACTGCTCAGCAATGACAAAAACATGTCTATGTTATCAACACAGCAAAAGTCCAAGACAAAGCCCTATGCCAGCTACTGTGAAGAAATTTAACTATCCCAACCAAAACCAGCACAGTCCTTCAGTGCAAACATGGGAATACTTTAAAACTGACTCAATGAAAAATAGAAGAGAAAGAAGGAAAAGGACACAGACTACAAAAAAGATTAATTATTTTTAGAGCGAATGGTATCCACAATGCTGTGGAGGATTAAAAAGCCCATGCAGAATAGAAATTCTACACAACACCTATGCTGAAAATATAGATAAAGTTGAAATAATGAAAAGTCAAGATGAGATTAGTCTTGTGCTCTGGAGGATAGATCACTCAATCATTCCCTAGGCCTACATACAATAGTCCCACGGTCATGACAGCTACTATCCAAACTGATAAACAGCTGGGCTTTTTTGTATCATTTTACTTACCGGGAAATTTTTAAAGAAGTAAAAGATAAAAAGAATGGTGAATAATGCAGCATCAAGGGAAACACATTTTTTAAAAAAAGTCAAGTAGATAATTCCCTAGATAAAATAAAAAGACTTCAAAAGGATTAACATGAATAAGTCAGGGGGGAAATTCCCTGAGGAATGGAGGGATAGTACAAAATGGTGGCGGTGGTGACTGGCATATGCCCTTGCCTAAGGTGCCTAAAATGTGTGAATGGTGAATGTGTCTTATGCACTGTCTTGCTAGCACCTTTCTGGATGCATAAAATATATAAATCAGAATACATCATTCCAATGCAATTCTAGTTCAAAAAATGATCAGCAGAAAAATATATACTTTATCTCTCTGAGAGTATTACCTATCTAGTTGGCCATATTTTGAGTAGAGTGATATCCTGGGTAGAGGTTGTTTTGCTCTTTTCTGTAGATTTCATATTGAGATCAGAAAATACACTATCATACTATATTTTTTTCAGTATACAAAATGAGATTTGATTTTTATTGCCCAGATTTTATTTATTCACATCTTGGATTTGTTAAATTTCAATATGTGCCACAACACCAGCCTTTTCTTGGAAGCAAGCAGTGGAAGAAGAAACTGAATTGTGTCAAGACTTTTTCATGTGATCAGAGTTCTTAAATCTCTTAACTGTAGGCTTCAAGATGTCTTTCAGGAGATGGTTAAGTCATGTCTCATACAAGTTACATGGCTTCTATTTTGCATTACCAAGAATAAAGAGTGTGTTGCAACTGTTTATGAGGTGCTTACTATTATGTGTTTTCACAAATGGATTAGATGAACCTAACAGCACTTGGAGTGAAACAGTAAGTACCTAGTTGCTAAGGAAGTTCATTCCATAGTTCTCAACCATTCCCTCATATGTAAATATCACTGTGGCTGGGATTTGAATCTTCACTTATCAAAGAGAAGATAGAAATAATCCATACACTTTCATGCCTAACTTCCTTTAAATTAAAATAAAGACTCAAAATGACTGAGGAATGGGGTTTTTTTATAACCACTTATAGAAGATTCTTAACACTGTCATGATTCAGTGAGATCACTGAAATATTATTTTGTTAAATATTAAAATTTAATCTATGTTTTGACATTTAGAAGATGCTTAGGGCTATGAATATGTTGCTGCACTAAACAGAAAATATGCTGTGCTATGCTTTGTTGTGCCAGTATAAAAGAGCTGTTTCATTTGCTTTATTTTATGGGAACAGCAATTCTGAAGCTTTAATTCCCCATTCAACATCTGAAAGAGTTAGAAGAGTTAAGAGATCCCATGGATCATGACTTAGACTATGACTGATTCACTTGTAGGTATATCAGTTTCTTGTAATTATTATGTAATGTAAAATGTTGAAATTTATGACATATTAGAGACTATTGGATACATTCTTTTTTAATCACTTCAATGAAGATCAAAATTTTCAAATACTTCTTTCATGCAATTTTGATACAGATATTTGTCAAGTGTTTAGTATATGTTTTGTCTGTCTTTGTAGCTTATGTATAACCAGGAGCAATATATCTGGAATTTGAGAAGAAAATTATTACAGGATAGATTATGTCTTTCATCCTTCATTCAAGGGAAAAATATCTTTGAGAAAGAACTACCCCATTCTGTAGAATTGTCAGCAGGATAGCTAAAGGCCAAAATTTACAGTAAAATTCCTTTTAAAAACATAGCTATCCATCTCTGCAAGCTGCATCGAAATTCTGATTCTGTCAACAGCATTTTCTAATAACACAAAATTATTTTTCTGATTGCTGCTTGGTAGTTATATGTGAAACTGTCTAGTAGTGAAAAATTACAAGGCAAGATAAGGCAAAAGTTTGGCTTCTCTTTGTTTAAATGTGCTTGTCTGAAATGTCAAAATCCCACTGCTACATACACTTCAGGCTGAAGACTTCTCTTCTGCATTGACTAATACAGCCTTGAGACTGAACTTACATAGAAGATGATGTTCCAGACTCTAATGCAGTCCTTTGGATGATTTAGGCAACATCCTGCCTCTTGTGTGCTCCAGTCCAGGAGCAAAGCCTTGAAGAAATGCCCAAATGACATGAAAATCTCCTTGATGTAACTGATTAATTTTTTATATGTCTAGTTTTCATATGAAAACCACAACTTTTTTGTTTCTGCAACTATATTTAAGAATAAGGAAAATTAATTAGTTCTTTACATTGCCAAACAAGAGAGATTAGGTAAAAGTCTTTTATTACCGCTACCAAAATGCTGAGGTTGTGCAGAATTTTCCTGTCCAGTAAAATATTAAAGTTTTTATAATAAAAAGAACTAGAAATTAACAAGTGAGATAAAGCATATGTCTATGTCAATTTTACTTCATACAAGAACTGAAACTAGAAATCTTGAACTATCCCATCTCATTAAACAAACCAGTTCATTAAACATATCAATGCTATATTCGAATTTTACAAATTATATTTTTTCTGCTTTTAGAGACATGTAAGGAGAGGGTTTAAGGAGACTCTAAACACACTAGGGCTACGTCTCCAGGGAAAGCTATCCTTAGGAGAAAAGCTACTTTGTGCTTCAGTGAAGCCTATCCTCTGTTATACAAGAACATTTCCTATTCTCCGGGGTCCCATGTTGAAAATATTCTGGTGAAATTAAAAAAAATGAGTCCTAGTTTTCCATACAGCTGAGGCAGAAAATATCATACATATTCCTCTAGCATCTGGAGCATTAATTATTTGAAGAACATCGTCCATGAATTATCTTGCTTGATAAATTCAGAGAAAACTACCCAAATCAGAAAAGTGTTCCATAAAAATCCAGGCATTGGTTGAGAAAGTATTTCTACTTCTTGGGAGTTTTGTGTGCATATATATATATGTGTGTGTGTGTGTGTGTGTGTAAGTTACACACATATATTGTATGTGTATATATAAATATAAAGAGATAAATTATACATATATACTTATTTTTATAGATGTCTGTGTATGTATATATATATGTGTGTGTAATATACAGATATACCCATATAATATTATTTTTAAATGATAAAAGAATCCACCTAAATACCCCATAATACAGAGATTTGAGAGACAATTCCTGTATTTTCTAAACTTTCATCTTCATACATGGAATGGCACTGACTTAAGTCTGTGGATTTAGCCTCTACCAGGGCAGATTCAACTTATCTAATTTTAGCTAGTTTAAAATGCAAGCATCTAGTGTCATCTACTTTCTTAGTCTTTCTCTATTAGAGGACAAGA
>VZRF01007612.1:487137-582496 GCA_013396875.1 Vireo altiloquus
AAGAAAAGAAAAGAAAAGAAAAGAAAAGAATCCTGAATTATATAATTGGATTCAAAGGTTCCTCTATGTTTTACTAACACTGAAACTGAAACATCTCAAAACATGACAGAATGAAACTTGTAACTGGCTTAAGGCAACTGTAGTTTCTCCATTGTTTTCAACAAAGGCGAGAAATTGTTCTGACAATCTCTGATTTGTCAGAAGAGCATTCATTAAAAATCTCTTTCCTAATGTTCAGAGGGAACTTCCTGTGTTTCAGTTCGTGCCCCTTGCCTCTGGTCCTCTCACTGGGGACCATTGAAAAGAGTCTGACTGTTGGTTTTACACCCTCTGTTTTGCTATTTATATGGATTGATAAGATCCCTCTCAAACTGAACACAAGAAATGTTTTACCAAAAATGGTCATGGTGTAGAGAAAGACAGGGAGTTGTCATAATGAGTGTATTTTTGGCTCTGAAGTCAGAAGGAACTACAATGGTTCCTTACCCACAGGAAAATCTCATCAGATACTTCTATTTTGCTAACAAAAGCTGGTGGAGTGTGGGATGGTAATCTTTCTTCTAGCAACATATTTTATATCTGTGAAACAAAGGTTACCAGAAAATTTATATCAGTTCTAACTTGCCATACATCAAAGCATCCTATCCTTACTGCACTGGCAGACGTGGTAGATTTTCGTAGATCCAAAGCTTAGTACAAATGCAAAATACAATTTTAATTTACATAATGCATATGAAGGTAAGGAGCACGGGCCTTTTTTTGCCTGGGATAAGAGGACAGCTTTTATGTGATTAATTAGACTGGAATCCAGACATGATAAACAAGTCTGTCATAATTTTGCTGTTATTGCTGCTGGTCCATTGCATTGTTTTGCTTAGCTGTTTTAACTTGCTAGAGGCCTTGCCCAGAGCAAAGATCTGCTGGGCATAAGGATGAAACTTAAGCAATATTTATGCAAACATGCTGTTCTGCAGGTTAGCTAAAGGCATCTCTGCAAAACTATTGTCCTCATTCTTAGGGTGATGCAATTCATTTCAACTGTATCAACAAATAGTTCCTACACACAACATCTTTTCCAAAAAGCTCAAGACTTTAAGGATTGAGCAAATCTCACAGCTCCTTGTTGTGATGACCATGCTACCTGTGACACTGTCTCTGCTCTTGTCCTTCTCCTTCAGCCTCCCACTAGGGCCCAGTACACATTCCCAGCACTGTCAAGAGAATATGAAACTGATAAGGGGAAGAGACACAGGTAAAAAAAAAGTCACGCTCAAATTCTAGCCTATATTCCTTTTTGTCTTCAGTCCACTTCTGGCTGCTGGCACATTCATGGTCCACTGAATGCCAGAGAGTAGCTCCTGGGACTAGCAGAAAACAAGACAAGATGGAGAAACAGCAAGACATGGAGTCACCTGTTGTTGGAGTCAGATAATACATTGACTCCCTGAACAAAATGCCTGTGACAGCTGAGAAATCCACTGCCATATCTCATCTAATATATGTCGCTACTCCAGCAGCTGCCATGCCTCTCGCTGTTTCTCTCACTTTTCCATGCTTATGCTATTCCCATAGACCATTACCCTTATATCTTACTCAACTGCCTCTAGAGCCAACACCTAACTTCGCCATGATGTTGTGTACAAACTTACTTGGAAGAAATTAATAGAAAATTTGTCCCTTGAATGAAGTATCTTATATTCTAAACACTTATATTTTTTCTTATATTATTTCTTATTTTCTTATATTTCTTATATTTATAGTTTTCTTATATTTTAAACACTCTCTACCACAAAACAGAATTTAATATCGCAAACAAACAAAGAGTAATTAACAATATTTCAATTATTTAAAAAATTAAATTAGAAATTATTTTTATGTCACCAAGAATTAATGGTTGAAAAATTGAAACCAACAGGTGACTTCTTTGAGCATTTTTGCCTATTTAAGTAACAAACCTCACAGGGCATTAATACTTTCCATATATCAACTGAAAATATTTTACCACTATGGCTGTTATATTTTGGACTCCAAATTTACTTAATTTCAAATTATGAGAAAAGATATTTATAATATTTGTATGAGACAGGATCCAGGGATTAAAATTCCATAAATGCTTGAGCTAACCTGAAAGATTTCTTTTCTAAATATATTTATTCAAGAAGGAGGAGAAGGCTAATGTAAATATCTTAAATTACACTAGAATTTATAATGTTTTTGAGAACATTGTGTCACAGCCTTTCTCATCACTAATAGCAGATTTTTTGGCAGCTTCTCAAGCTAACTGGTAATGAGGATCGCTCTATCCTAATAGCATAACCATAGACTAACATTAGACCAATAAACATTCCAGCACACACATAGAAGAGTATAATTAAAATTAGTTAATCAGAGGGAACATAGACTAGCAGTCAAGCAAAGAAGAACATGGTATTTTAAAAACAAAAAAGTGTAGTCAATAATTCCAGTAAATTAATATTTAAAAAAAAAAAAAAAGAGGAAAAAAGATTTTTTCCATGTCTGGATATGCGAGCAGTTGTAAGCATTGTTTTTTAAATTAATAAATTGAGATCAAATACTTGATCAAATATGCTATTCAGGTTTTCCATCACCAAGTTCTGTATTCAGCTTGTCGGGGTTTAAAATTTTCCCTGGAGATCACAGCATTCTAATTTTACTGGGGAGTAGATTGAAAGTCGTATATGGACAAACAGCAACATCAAGGGCCTTGTAATTACTAACTTCAGTTCACTGATCTATTTGAATCTTGAAGGTAAAAGAAGAAAAATCACATGAATCAAAAGCTTTGATTTTTAGTATCCTTATTGAAAAAGTCTTTCAGTTATCAAAAGAAATAAGGAAAGAAAGGGAAACTCCTTTAATCACAGAAGTTGTTAACTGAGTGACATTCTTGTGAATTTAGAGATTTAAAACTTGAGCAGATATTTGATCAAGAATTTGGCCTTTTTTAGTTTAAAAAACCAAGCTTACATTCTGTACAAGTGAATGTGTAAACCGAGATTGTGTACTTGTTTAAGCTACTTAAGTAAGGACTATTCAGTATAAGGGAAACAAGTAACAAAGAAATTTGTAATTAAACATATGTGCACACAAACCTAAAAGAAGTGACAACAGTGACAATTATCAAGATCAGAACTCTGATGGTGGGTGGGACATGAAGGAACTACCCAGATACAGCCTTGAACACTGCAACTGCCACAGGGGAAAAAAAAATAGCAAGAGTGTTAGGGGTTACTTCACTGGGGTTTGTGGAATGTATAAAACTTACTGTGGGATGTTTAGGGTGAGGGTCAAAGATGGGCAAAAGGGAGCATAATGTGTCATCAGGAGGAACAAGTGTGGGAAGACAGAACTGAGGAGATAATAATGGACAGTTGCATATAAAAAGGGCCAGTCATTACTCTCAGTCTATACTACTTTTTATTACATAAATCTTCTCTTCTTAACTACTTTTTCTCATGTAATTTTATTTTCTGGCTCCCTGCAAAAGAGGAAAGAATCAACTATATCTCAGCCTCGACAGGAACCTCAGGTAACAAGCTGGGCTCCAGCAACCAGGGAAGAGGGAGCCTTGGGCTGAAGCTCCTAGAGGAGGCAGACACTCCTAACATGCCTTAACAGCTCAGATCCCAAAATTCTGTAATATGAATGTTTTCTATTTTGAAGCCTGAATACTGTTCTGGCAGAGTAGCATTTTTAACACAATATGTTATATTTAGAGTTTTCAAGTAGGAACATTTTGGTTTTCCCTCTCAAGCCTAAATAAATATAGGGAGAATACCACTCTATGACAATGATTTGTAAAGAAGAAAATAAGTCAGCAAAGTGACTATTTTTGTATCTATTTTATACAGCATGAGAAAATGATCTCAAAACTCAAATATAATGAAGGTTAACTAACTGTACTGAATTGGCATGAGGTACATTACACCATAGTCTTATTTCAGAGCAGAAGGAAAAAAAATCTTATCATCACTTACTAAGAGTTACAATCTTTGTATGCTTATATTTAAATAAAACACACAACTCCAGGTATCGTAGCATCACATACACACAAAAATATTAAGACAATAGCAAAATATAACAGACGTGATCTATGCAGAACAGCCAACATGTACCTTCATCTCAAAAAATTATATCTTTCAGCCGTTTTGTATTAATGCTAATTTTAGGTATTTTGTGTTCATTTTTTGCAATTTCCTCCCCGCCACCCTCTGCTTCCCCAGAATGGCCTTGTTTTCCCTGGCAAAACATGACTTTCATGAGTTTTGCCGGCAGCAAGGATTATTTTCCCACAACTCTCATGGTAAATTAGAAATGGCGAACCTCTAAAGGCTTGGAAGCACAACTGAGATAAGCAATTTATCTGAAACTTTTCTTCCTGGCCTAGGGCCTTTTGTGGGAGTTTATCATTCAGCATTCAACCACATGTTTGGAGAATTAACACTTCATTGTGCCACATAAGAAGAATCACAGGAAAGCTAGTTCCAGAAGTTGTATTGTCTCAGGGAAGACTGGAAGCATGAACAGTTTGAATTGCATCAGTAGAGGAGAGAAAATAATTTGTTGCCTTTTTTTTTTTTTTTTTAATAAATTTGCTCCCCACTTGGCGATCACCCAGCTTTATTACCTACCAAATAAGGGTGTTGCATCTACCCATGTATGTGTCTTTTTCAAATGTTTTAGAGAAGCACTGGAAGACACCAGGAATAGATTCTAATCCCTGTTACACTGACAGTGCAGCTTTATCCTGCTCATTATTTCCTTTTGTATCTGTGTAAGAAAAAGGCTCATTAGTAACCTAATTTTATTCCATCTGTGTAATCCTAAATCATTTTAGAAAAGGGAAAGTTGTCTGAGGTTATAGTTTGGGCTGTTGGTGAGTAATCATAGCTCTAACACTCCATGGTTCTGGATCCTTAAATCTTTTATTTCCCCTCCCTATATTCTATATCATTCTCTGTTAACTACAGGCAGAGCCTTGTTCAAGTGTTCTGTGGTCACAGTTCAGTATTAGACAAATTGCAGGCATTGCATTTACTCCAGTCCTTATCCGAATTAGTTTTCTTGTACCACCACTATTGCTACTGAAAAATGACACTCATTCAATACCTAACATTCTTAATCCCAGACCTCAAAAGTACTTTCTCTTTTCTCTGTTCATTTCATTATATTTAATTTTTCTCAGTCTTGTAAGAGTGCTCCCTGAAATAATAATATATCTTAATTTGGAATTCAGACATGGTTGTTATTTTGCCAGTGTATTTCAGAATCTTTTTATTTTTCTTAATCAGAAATTGGATTAACCCAAGAAGAAAATACTTTTGCTGTAATTGGGACAATGGAAACAGTCTGCAGGTATCACATTAATAAAAATTATGCAGCTGATTGTAAAGACTACTCCAGGACAGGGGTGTGAAGTTTTTAGGGTAGATTTGCTGAAAAAGGCAGAGATCATACTTAGAGAATCTCCATTAATGATTTAGATACTAGCTCAGTAATCTCCATTAACATTTTAGATACTAGCTCAGTAATGCTGAGATACTGAATAGGAAGCAAAAAGTCTACTCTAGAAACAGATTCTCTGACTATAGGTTTACTAATTTACATTGTTTCCTCAGTGCCACTTTGCAATTACAAAATGCATCAGGCTGTGATTTTTTTCTGTCTACCTAATGGACAATTCATCTCATTGCATTAGTAACCTGACAAATTGCCACTGCATTTTGCAAATTTCCAGGGCTTTCACAGACCAGAAACAAAATAAGATCTTGCATTTTAGCCGATTAAACTGTACTCCCTATTCCAACAAGTGAATATAAGCAGAATTTGTATTTCTACCATTCTGTCCACTGAGGCAGTCCTATCAAAACCCTTCAAGCAGTTGAATCAGACTAATGATTCTCAGAAATATGGATTTATGGCTGGTTCCTGCCCTCTCGGGATTAACCTCAATCTTTTATATGGATTTGCTTCTCAGAAAACAACTGACCATGACTGTTGAGTGCTGTTCCTCTTTCCTAAAGGTAAACTTATTAACACTAGAGGTGAATGAAAGATATAACAGCATTAATAACTACTGAAAATCTCAGTTTTAAGAAAGGAATTCTTCACGACTTGATCATCATCTGTAGAATAAATATGGTCACGGCTAAAAAGATTTTTCAATAAATTGTAAAAGAAATGCAGTGAAAATATAGACTGAGAAGGGCAATCATGGTTTAATGCAGTTCTGCACAAAAAGAGCTTGAACCTGCAAGTTGTGTCATTTTAGTAACTTCTTTTCTCCTTCTTACCTGATGCATGAAAATTACTTAAGGCAGAGACTGTGTGTCCTTATTTGGACAGTTCTGGGAACAACAGAACTTAATAAAAGAACTGCTGGAACAACAGAATCTTGCAAAACTTAACTTTTACAATTAAAAGTTAAGATTAATTTGAAAAGAGGAAACAGTTATGTGCTAGGCTGATTACATGAAAAGGTTTTCTGTGTAATTTAGATAAATGTTTTCCTGGCAATGAAACTGAATAAAAAAGTATTAATTATTCACAATGTAATCATTAAGAAATTGGGTAATGGTAATCACATTGCACAGCCAAATAAAATTAACAGATGTCAACAAGAGGAATAAGATAATAATATATAATTAAATAGTGAAAAAATCACGAAATAAAAGATATAAAAGTCTAGCAATACAACTATTTTTAAAATGAATGGTATCTTAAAGAGGACCAAGGGAATAGAACATTATTACTCTGTGTGCCTGTGCACATACTTAATTGCTAAAATTTCTGGGCAGGAAATAGAAGAGATTTTAAAAGTATATCCAGTTTCTATACCGTACTGTGTTTCTTCTCTCACAAATAAGAGGATGTACGTGGATAAATGTTCTGAATGATTTTGTAGATAGTTTGACTTCACAAAAGAGATTTGCCATCAACCACACTCAGCGATTTTTGAAAAATCATATTTCATTTACAAGCAGCACTTTCTGTCTTATAACTTGCCCTCCTTGGAAGACACGGATTTAGGGTTCATGCATTCTCTCAACACCCAATCACAATTTTCTAGACCCACACCAAAAATATGCAGTACTAAATGTGTTTGTTAATGTGTATGGGGTGTGTATTACCAGCAAGTGTGACTAGTTTGACAGTGCAACATGATTCCCATTGCCATGCTCACTGTGACCACTGAGCATCCCGAGGCATCAGAAAGGACTGCATGGGTTGAAAGCAGTTCAAGCTCTTTGCTCTCTTCAGAGCTCTTTCTGTTGCTGGTTTGTTTTTTTATAATCTGTGCTGGGCTGAGACACTTAACATGCTTGCTCCATGTTGATTGGTCTGGATTAGGAACATAATGCATTCAATTGATTAATTTTGGAAGACCATTTACATAGCTAGTTCACCCCTTTAACTGATGCAGGTGTTTATTTATAACTAAATCTGCCTTCTGGTCCCCTTGTTGTTGAGAGAAATTCAGCTTCCTTTACAAAAGCTGTGATCCCATTCCTACATTCTCTTTTGAGCTTTGTGAGCTCATCATGCTTGCCTCTTTTCTCTGAGTCTCCTTCCGTTCCTGGGCTTTGTTGATCACTTTCAAATCAATAGAGATTGATCTCATGGCACTTGTGTTAGTATTCTTTCCAGTTGTTACAAGCTCTGAAAATCCATGACTTACCATTTTGAATTTAGTATATCAGAATGACCTGTCTGCTGGATCCAGTAGTTGGGTTTTTTTAATAAGAAAAAGAAAATAAGCTAAAATTAACCACGTTAAATGTCAGAAAAATAAATGAGCAGATTTGCATCAGTTTTTACATCAAGGTGAATTACAGTTGATTCCTTCCTTTTTTTGGTCATATTATTTACAAAGACCACACATTCTCGTTGAACAAATCCATATGGCCTTCTCTTCTTTCAAATCCAGTCAGGACACAGTCCTTCCATAAAAGAGGTTACGAGATTAGACTGAGATGGTGTGAATATATTTTCTCTGCACTGTTTAATTTCTTTTTAATCTGGACCCAACTCTACATATGCTGACCATTCTGGGAACAGATCAAAGACAGATCAATTAACATATGTTCCAAGCACTTTTCTGACTATTTGGATTCTTGGTTTCTTTGACATTTACCTTTCTTGCCCTCTTCAGTTTTTGATAGCAGAGTTACTAATTGAAACAGGAAAAGGAAAAAAAAAAAAAAAAAAAAGGGAATAAATTGTCAAAAGCATTTTGGGCACAGAGCCTTACAAACATGCTATGGAAAACAGCATGCCTGCTTAGTAGGATGAGTGCTACTGTTTTAACAGTCCCCTCTTGTGCAATTGGTGTATATATATATATATGCAGCTATCTAATTTCACCCGTTGCTTAAATAAATTCCAAATTATATATTGATTCACTTGACTTGGTTGATTCCAAAGAAGCCATTACTGTCAATCAAATAAATGATACGCATTTTCAAAATATTTATGCTTAGTGAGTCACGTAGTTAATGGGAAAAATGAAAAGCATATTTAAAATTACAGACTATTTGAAAGACTATCTATCACTTCCTTACTCTGCATTACCACATAGATACATTTGGGCATGTATTTGCTTGCTTCAATTAAATCTGACATTAAGACATATGTAGAATAACCTGGAGAATTTTTTTTTATTTATGCTGGAATTTTGCTGCTCTAGCTAAGAATGAAAATTTACTTTCACCAATTCTGGCTCTTGCTGGACAAAGGTTTAAGGAATGCATAGCATAAAAACTGCAGAGAGCCTTCAGATTTCAGTGCCTTAATATGACATTACTGACTGTGTAAAGCAAGCTACACAATTTTTGTAAGGTCCAGGAATCACACAACAGTCCAAAACGTGAGCTTATCTACCACCTACTTGTTGCCTTCAGCTGGGGGGCACTCAAACGCTTGACTTACTAAGAAATAATCATCAGCTTTTCCAGTCTTCAGCTGGTCTCCACTCTCCACTGCCAGTGGATTCCACTCTTTTACAAAGAAAATAATTCAATGGCAATTACAGGGAGACAATGGGAACATGAGTCTGTAGCCTACTATGTGGGATACTTACGTAAGAGTGGTGAAAAAGAATTCTGACCCTTGTTGCTAGGGTTGCTTCTTTAATTTGTTTAGTTAGTTATGTAAAAGCACCACTAGGGGCAGGGAGCATAACCCATGCAAGCACACTAGTCAGTAATTTAAGCAAGTATATTGAGAGTGCTCCTGGACTAAAGAAGCATTCTTCATTTTCACCTCTCTAAAAAAGTAAGCCTCAAGGTCTTCTCTGCTCCACAGAGAAGACTTTATCGCAAGGGGAGAAGAAAGCTGCATGATAAACATGACAACTTTAAGGATCTCTTACTTCAGGTCCTAACTGAAGTAAGGTCATCTGGTACAGCCCAGCAATCCCAGGCAGCTGGACACCCTTCTCTCCCCACAACATCCTGTACTCAGGTGACTCTCGCCACATGATGTGAGCTGGCAGGATCAGCTACCATAGACAAACAAACAAATTCCACTGGGATTACATAATCCAAGAAGATTTTCTGGGTTTGTGTTTGTAGTAAAAAGTATTTCTAAATATTTTTTTCATCAGTTTGACTATTCCCCTAAAATATTTTAAGGTGAAAGAATCTTAGGATTATTAAGGCTGGAAAAGACCTCTAAGAACATTGAGTCCAACCATAAAACCAGCACTACCATGTTCACAGCTTAACTATATCCCCGAGTGCCACGTCCACATGCCTTCGGAACACTTCCAAGGATGGTGGTTCCACCACTTCCCTGGGCTGCCTATTTGCTATGCCTGACCATCATTAGCTTTTAAGTGATTGATATCTCATTCATATAGTTGCTAGAGATATAAGATTCAGCATATACACATGCAAAGCTACATCTTATCTACCTGGTCACCAGGATGCCAAAAATTTGCAAACTATATCTTTCGGAGTAATAAAATAAAAAACAGAGTTACAGTTCTATTAACTCACAGTTGAAATAAAAGAATGTAGAGTGATTTAATGTTCTTTACAAGTTATTATTTCAGTAAAAATACCAGTTGTACTTACAGTTTTCTACTGTCTTTACTGTTTTCTTGTATTGGATTAATATGTAGCTATTCAGTCTCTAAGAGCCACCGTAACCTAGGAGTAGCTGCAGCTCTTTCCATTGTCTCTCTTTTACAGGGTAAAGCAGAAATTCCAAGAGAGTTTTGAAAGTATGCAGACAAATGTAAACTGGAAATAATTTTTATTACATCTCTTCTAAACTAAATATTTGGAATATAGGTTGATTTTCTATAATCAAATTTCTCCTCATTAAAAATAATTGCATTTATAAAACTAAATGCTAGACTAGGCTTGAGTTTACAAATTGTAGCACCTTGTGCTCTGATTGCAATTTAGAGTGATATGTTGCCACTTCAAATTATTTTACTTGGAAGCTGTGGGTTTTTTTATTATTACAAGTTAATTTGGCCAACATCCAGAATAAATAAAGTGATGCAAAAATGTCTCTACTTTTATTGTACTTAAATGATTGAAAGTTTGTTTGGCTTCAATGCTCCAGAATAATTTTATGTAACAGCAGGAGATGTGTAGACTTCAAACTAAACTACTCCTTTGATGTAATTTTTAAGAAAACTACATAAAAATACAGTTTGTTTTAATTACTGAGGCAAATGAATGAGTTCACGGGACTGATCAGTGAAAACCCTATAAATTGACTTACTTAAAGCTAAAGGTTAGACAATTATTATTAGCATATCTGTTTAAGGTTTTGGTTTGATTTAGTTTTTCAGTTTCCAAAAAACCTTAAGGTTCAAATAGCATCTGGAGCCTCAGAAGTTCTTTCTCCTACTTCTTCAATTCCAGTAAGTGTACTTTACATGAAAGTTTAAACTGGATAATTTGTCTTTCTGTTTTGAAACAAAAAAAAAAGAAATTAAAACCCCAGAAATTCTTCCCTATAATTCATATATGATTCTCTGTCATTTGTAAAATGCCATTGCGTAGATTCTTAAATAGAGAATACTAAGCAGCTCATAAATTCCTTTCAGCATCATTTAAGTTACTGATGCCACGGTCTCTGAAAGGACTGAGTGAATCCAGCAGCATGTTTGCAGATTCATTTTTCAGTGCTTAGGAAGCCTTAACCACTTCAGAAATTATTTTTTTAAATCCAGTATACTAACTAATAAACAGGTCCAAAAAGTAGGAGAAAATACAAGTGTCTGAAACCATACATTTTCTGTTTGACCTGCGTGTGGTTTGATGATGGATACTGATATCCTGCTGTATAACATCTGTACCTGAGATTAGTAGTCTGCTTTTGTAGCAAACAGAGTTTAGGACTTTTCAGTAAGAACCCTATACTGGACATAATCTGCAATGTGAATTACATCAGTTTAAGAGCAGATGGAGATGGTTGGAGATTATATGGGATGCCTGTATGGGTTTGGAAATTTTCACCGACTCTGGTCTGTTTTTCAGGTGAGTATGTACACAAACCTCTGCTGAAGAAAAGCACGGTTCTTGCCATCCTCCAAGAATTGTCCTTCTTCATCTAATTAAACGCTTCTACCTTGGAATTATTCTTGACAATAGTGGCAATAATAATCTTAAAAATAAGTATGTTTGCTTTTGTTTTTCCGTAAGCTTGCTTATCAAGCTTTCTGAGCCCTCGTTCACATACAGGTGTCTATCGTGTGCTATTTAACAACAGTTTTCTTCCTTAAATAATCGTTGCCTTCAATAGGGAAAGATAGGTATAGAATTCCATGTAAGATTTGTAAGTGAGGAATAAGTGAGAAAGTAGATGAAGGGGGTGGTTCACAAGGAATTTGTGAATTGTTCAGTGAGAAGAACAATGAGTGATGAGAACGAGTGAAATGTCAAGTTTCTACCTGTATATGTATATGTATATGATTGATGCTTGACTTTTTCTAAGCTTTGCAAATATTAACTGATGACCTGATATCAAAATTGAAATTTTAGTAAATTTTCATCTATCATCTTGATCAAAAAAAAGGCTTGAAAAATTCATGGCTAATGATAAATGGTACTGTAGAAATCTGTGTTTAATCTTCTGATATAATAAATAGATTGCATCTGGTAGCTTAAATCAAACATTTATTTGCAATAATCAATCTTTAAATGTTGGATGCATATTGACCCATTCAAAAATTAGTAACAGGAAAATTTCTATAGTGCTTTTCATCAAAGTATCCAGAATGTTCCAAGGGAGAATTTATCTTTACAGATAGAAAATTATTGTCTTTGAAAATTGCAAGAATCAGAAAATCTTTGTTTATTTTGAATACCTGTACAAGACAACTGCCATAAATATTAACTGTTATTTTCATACTTTAGCATGCTTCTCAGTGACTTTGTTGGATAAGGCCCTGTTTAGATAATTTTACATATGAATATGGAGACATAGCTTCTTACGTGTATTTACACTTTGGAATCCTACTGGACCTAGTGGAAATTTATCTGATGCTCTGTTAAAACTACTCTGTTTTACCATTAGAAGAGAGTCAAGACTGTAGATAAAGACAGTATCTTTTACTGGGCTAACAATTATAACTGGGAAGAATTTGGCAAAATCTAGGTAAAAAAATCTTTACTTTGGTCCAAATACAAAAAGAGAAAAAAAAATCTCTTTAGTTTATATCCATAAATTGGGCCTTCTTTGAAAGAACTGGTAGTTGGCATCTGTGAGGAGGGAGATATTTTAATTGGAAGTGGGGAGAGAGAAAGGCAGAAAATTGAAGAGAGAGAGGAAGGAGACAGAAGGAGAGAAATTATGCAGCCTAAGAAAAAGAGAATGATTTGTGTCTTGAAGTTTTGCTATACAGGATTCAACAGAGCTTTAAATTTTAGTTTACAATCTCATCTTTGGAAGATGAAGTGTTGATCAGTGCAATGAAGTTCTTCCTTACTAAGTGCTATGTTTTCACTAGCTTTTAGAGTTTGTTAACTATTACACATAAAGTTAATTGATCAAAAGAACTCCTTTTTAATCAGGAAGATATGGTAGCATGTAGTCGCCATTTGTTTTATAACTGCAGAAATATACATCATGCAACAGAGCATGCAGCCAGATACTATCACTTTTGGAAGTAAGGCTTCATCTCAATCTAATGTGTATGTTTTTTCCCTGGGTAGTGACTGTAATTATAGCAACTGTTAATGAAATTTTTGTATATGCAATTATAGTATTTTCATGCTCTGGAAGACAACTGTTTTAATATTTATTAGTTTCACTGAGAATAAATAATAAAAAGTTCAATTCATAGGTATGTCTCTAGATACTCATTGTGAAGAGGTATGTAAAAAAGACCCCCAAAAAGAGTAAGTTATTCTAATGAAATTTAAGATTAAATGTATCAGCTACAACAGGTATCTGAAATCTATATCAGTGAGCTCCAGACTGTTATTATTGCCATTTAAGGATTCTGTTAGCTCTGAGTTCTAATGCCTGTGTGTACTCATATAAATTATATAAACGGAAATGTTTTCTTGCTATTTTTTGGCTTCCATGTACTACCATTCCTTAAAGAATAATCCAGCTGGAGATAGATTCCAGACCCTTATATAAATTCTGTCACATCTGTAATATATTTTGTGTGATTTACCCGTCCCAACAGAGTTAGTTTTCTTCTCATGTCTTCTGCCTGCGCCTGAGGAGAGTTGGAGAGAAACAGTAGAGATCAGGATTTGAAACTCATCAATCAACTTCACAAAAGACTGAAACAACAACAATTACTACCATCCAGAAATGGGATGAGGGTTAGTTATCCATGGGGAAATGAAGACTCTATTAAACTTCCCAGTCTCTCAATATCCTGATGTTCCATGACAAGCCTAAACTGCAGGTCAAATTCATCTCATTCATCACACTGTGTAAATCTGATGGCTTAGTAAACACATTTCAAGGTTGTGTTTGGCTTATAGCCTAAAACAACAGCTTTCCCTTTCTCAAACCAAATTCTACATTTTGATTCCTGTTTTTGTTTTTTCAAACCTTGAAGTTTTTAATGTGTAACATTGGTTTAGAAAAGCACATAACAGAAAATCACCTCTGCAGGCATGCGCTGTCGCAACTTAATAGGCAAAAAATTATAAAATAAACAAACCACTTCCACCTCTTTAATTTTTAATTAAAGTTTTAATGTTTAATTAAAGTTTTGTACTTTTTCTAGTTTTTCACCTACCATGGCAACTGGACTACAGTAGAATGATCCAAGAACTGTTAAAGTAAGTAGACACCTTTCCATTGAATGTAGATAATGTTTTGTGAGAACTTGAAGAAACAGAATAATCATGGTGACAATACCAAGGAAAGGAAGGTGATTTACTTTTTCTTAGGTTGCTTCTAACTTTAACAAGAACCTATGGTTTTCGGAATATTTTAGGGTGAAAAGAGTAATACTGAAGATTAGATAATGTACAGATTCTTTAGGCAACCATATAATTAGGATATTTTAAAAATATTTTTACTGTATTAAAATTTCTGCTTGAGTTACTATTCATACTACATAGTCACACTTCACTGTCAGTAGCCTAAACCGTCAGGGCCTTGTACCTCTTTCTGAAATATTTTACATCTTCAGTAAGCCCACTCTGCTGCAAACAGAAAGCTGTTAAAGTTCTGATATGACTTCGGAGGTTACGCTATCAAAAGTAAAAAGAAAGGGAACAGGGTACTAAAGGGAAGTTTCCTGAAAAGGGAGATGCAGGAAAATGCTCAAATTGTTCATATGTCCCAATAAAAGCCAAAAGCAGCTTAGTGTTCAAGTACCAAAACCTCAAATTTATGCATATCTATAGGTGTATATATATATATGTATGTATATTAGAATCTTTGGGCACACAACTAAAGAAAGCCTAATTCATCACAATCCTCCCTAATTTAATTTTGTCACCCTGAGCCCTCTTAATTCCAAGTAATTTCTATGCTGTCTATGCTGCAAACTCTACTTCCAAATATATTTTTGTATTCAGAAGATGTAATCTGTAGTGACAAACTTTACAGAGAGACACATATCCACAAATCCTTAGCAGATGGATATTTATCACTTAGAGTTTATTTACAAGCACAAGGTATGGTGTCCACCTTTCATGTATCAGTTCAATGGTTTATCAGTTCATTAGTATTTCCTATATTTTTAATGGAAGATGACAAATCAAGTACCCAGGGTGAATTTGTAGAGGTATCTAAAATCGTTCAGCAAGTCAAAGGTCTGAGAAAAAAAGATTTAAAATTGATGTAATCGTATCTGTTTTCCTACCCCTCTTTCTTTCCAACCCAGAACCAACTTTCTGATTTCAGTGAGGAAACCTTCAACTGGTTGTCTATTTGAATATTTAATAAAATACCGACCATATGAAGTAGATTCTATACATCTTAATTTTCCAAGCACTTGACTATAAATGTTGCTAATTTTCTTCAAAGGGAGGTAAATTTATATATTTAAAATGTTATATTTTGGATTGCTTTATCTTTCAGTAAATTTGGATAAGGCTATGGAGACTAGATTTATTGCTCTGCATTTCTTTGATCTATTAAAGGTTATCTATGTAGAAAAGGATATTATTTTTTTTCTTTAATGCCAGATGGAGATGTTCCAAATAGTATTTGTTCTGCATAAAATGCACTGTGCATTTTATTTTAATATGCATTTAGGAAACTGTGACTCATTTTTTACATAGAGTCACAGGAAAAGAACTCATTCTGATAGGTTTTTTGTTTGTTTGTTTCCTCATCTGTTACATGCTTTGCATAATGCTTCAGTCATGAAGAGTCCTCCCGGAGAAGACAGAACCTTTCTTGCACTTTTGCTTCTTATACTACTTTTTGTTAAATATTGGTATTTGAATTTTAGTTCCATATAAAGCAGAAAAATACATAATGACTTCACTTATGAAATAAAGAATAATTATATGTACTGTTTAATTTAATAATCACTGTAAAATGGACTTTGAACACTAAGGAAGAAAACCTTGATTTAATTAATAAAAAGATTTAGAAGTACGAAACAGTATTATGCTATGAAAACCATCGAGCAATCTTCATGTTCAAGTTTGAGCCATGATTCATACAAGTTCACCTGAATTCACAGGCTGGGTGAGAATGCAATGAAAGCAGCATTTAGAAGAAGGACTTGGGAGTTGGCAAAAAGCTCAACATGACCTGTCAATGTGCATTTGCAGCCCAGAAAGTGAACTCTGTTCTGGACTGCATCAAAAGAAGCGTGGCCAGCAGGTCGAGGGAGCTGATTCTCCCCCTCTGCTGTCTTGAGGCCACACCTGGAGTGCTGTGCTCAGTTTTGGCACCTCTAAAGGAGGATATGGACTTGTCAAAGTGATTTCATATGAGGGACACAAAGTTGATGCTTCATCTGGGGCTGCAGCACCACTGCTACGAACACAGACTGAGAGAGTTGGATTTGTTCAGCCTGGAGAAAAGAAGGCTCCAGGCCGACCTTATAGCAGCCTGCCAGTACCTGAAGGGGAACTACAAGAAAGCTGGAGAGGGACCATTATCAGGACATGTAATGATAAAATAAGGGGCAATGGTTTTAAACTGAAAGAGGGTAAACTTAAATGAGATGTTAGGAAGAGCTTCCATACTAAGGAAATTCTTCACTTTCATGTGAACATAAAAGTCTTTTAGGCCAGGATGGATGAGGCTTTAAACAACCTGGTCTAGTAAAAGCTGCCCCTGCCCACAGCAGGGGATTGAAACTAGATGATTTTTAAGGTCCCTTTCAATCAAAGTCACTTTATGATTTGGTGTTTCTATGATTTCTGAAGGAAACATTAGAGAAATTAAAAATGAAGGCACAGGAGATTCCTATCTCAAATATAACACCTGGTCTATGAGACTGTGAGAAGATGATTGAGGGTGAAAGCATAACGATTCAGAAGTCATAGGGAAAAAAATTATTGCTACTCCCTGGACTGAATGTGGTCAGAATACCTGATCTCCCACACACAATACACTCTAAGAAGGGCTAAATGGAGGGTGGAGCAGCCAGGGTCTGTGGAAATCCTTGCAGAGAAGGGAACTCAGGGGTACTTATTAGCTGATAAGCTGCACAGCAGCTGAAAGCTATGGGAGATAAAGGGAGATGTCCTGGTTTTGAATCAGCAACCATGGCAAAACCTCTCCTTGGACTGACACATGTCCCATCCCAAGGCTATCTCAGATGCTATCCTGAGATACCAACCCCCACAGTACAACCACCACTCACTGAGGAAGGTATATGACTGAAGTCACACAAGCTCCACCTAAACATATAGTATAAAAGTGATTTAAGAATGGGGAGAAGAGAGGGGAAGACTGGGCCATAAGTGCTGGGATCTGTCAACGGGCTGAACCAGTCTTCTCCCCCTGCAGGAATTCCTATTAGGTGAGAACCATATACTCTATGTGCACTGAATTATTATCTCAAGGTAGCTTTTATTGGGGATTAGAGCTTGCTAGTATATTGCTTTGACTGTATTTTTTGCAGTCAGATACTATCACCAGCAATTCTCAAACCTTAAGCTGTCACAATTTTATTAATAAATAATGTTATTCTGGGAACTGCTAATGTGAGTCCTTCGAGGACACTGGCAGTGCTGGCAGTGGGTAAAGGTGTAGAGACCCAAGAGGAGGTTTCTCTGTTTATCCAGTGACCCTGAACAAGGTGGTTGAACCCCTTCCAACCTGGTGAAATGATCAGCTAAGGGTCCCTATAATGGGGAACTGCAGACTGGTCAAGAACAAGAGTCAGCTTTCCTGAAGTGCTGACAGAATGATCAAATCCTAAGGGTTTAAGAAAATCTCCCCTTTTCACATGACAGAGATTCTATTCACATATAATTTGTGTAACACCGATTTATTCTCAGGTTGTTTTTGTCTACACCTTCAGTGTTTCATGAGCCTCTATAAGCAGTCTTTATACACATCACCACACATCTCCTAAAAAAAATCAAGTATTTTAATAGTTAGACATATGCTATTCTGTTGATATCTGCAACAGTTAATATTAATATGATAATATTAAAAAAAGCAATTTGTTTGCTTCCTTACAATGAAAAATGTCATCATAATAGGTAAGCTAATGAGTTATTCTAGCTAACAGTGATAATCACAGAAAATCTGCTTAGATTCATGGGGTGCCAAAAATAGGCAGATATCAAGTTTCTAATGCTTATTTCTCACAAAGTTTTCTGCTTTTGAAACATTTGAAGCACTCCCTTTACCTTCACATAGATTTAATTTAGAAAAATTTGGAAATACCAGAGTGCCCGCTGCAAGAAAATTTGCTCATCAGCTGTCTTTCATTAATGTGCTGGTATATTCTAAGATCATAAAGTACTGTGGAAAGAGATGGAGAAGTAGGATCTTGGTGACTTTTCATCCTGAATATTAAGATCCTGTGGTTTCTGTCTTGAAAGACTGATAGTTTTTTTGCTTAATTTTTTTCCTGTTTATTTGTCTTTCTGTTCTAGAAGCATCTATCCTCCTAGGGACACAGGATTAAATTGAGGTATCTTGTCTGAAAGCAGTAGAGACAGTAACCAATTTGAGTTTTGACATTTAGAGATTGATGGAAGAGAAAATAACATAGGTAAAAAATATAGGCAGTGATGAAATAGTATGTCTGAAGCCAATTACTCAGAAGACAGCCTTTGTACTAGCAAAGGAGAAAGCTTTACAAAGCCACAGAAAACAAATGTGCTTTATGGATAATAATAATCTCATGTAGAAAAAGCACTTTCATTTCTAGAATATTTAGCTTTATGGGAACATTTTTTTTCCTAAAATAAATGAGTAAGGCTGTTATTAAAAGGAACTGAGATGACGGGCAGTGGGAGAAGAAGCAGAAGGGAATCACTTTGCTGCTAAAAATAGTTTTGGGAAGAAATCTCTTTTAGGTAATATTTCTAATGTAACATTTTTAATTTTCATAAAGCACCATTATAATGCTGAGTTTAGTTCTGGTTCATGTAAAGAATAATGTTCTTTAGTTGAAAGCTTTTATTGGTTGTCTGAATTTCTCCCCTGAGTGACCTATTTGGGAATAGCTGCATTAATTTGAATTAGGTGCTTACTAAAGCAAAGTTTAATAATTGGTGTTTTCTTTGTAAGAAAACAAATGGTTTGCCATCAAAATAAAACCCCATCCTAAAACAAGAAACCAAACAACAACTATTAGAAAGGAAATAAAGCCTTTTTTAAAATTAATAAATGTCATTCAGATACCAGATAAGCCATGTTTTCATTTTGATGAGAAAGTGAGCTGAAAACAATGAACACTTGTCTGAAACTTCAGACTGGAAAATCAACATTGGCAAGGGAATAGTATGGTGGGAAAGAAAATCCTTCAGTTATAGCAGATGAATGTTGGAAAAGATTGTCAAGGGCAGGTACACAATCAGCCTCAGTGGAAGATTCAAAGCCAGTTTATATCACTCTGTGAGAACTGCCTTGGAAATAATAAAATATTTCCTCCTCTAATGTAGAGGCATTGGCTAAATGACCCAGCAGAAACCTGTCACATCCAAAATACTCTTTTAAGAAAAATCCATTACACTGAGAACTGTAATACATTTCTCCTACTGCCCAAGGAAAATACAAATCTGTATTTTTTAAAAATCGTTTTAGACATGAGCTAGTAGTGTCTGCTTGCAGCCATAAACCCAACTGTATCTTAGGCTGCATAAAAAGAAGTGTAACCAGCAGGTCAAGGGAGGTGATTCTCTATCTCTACTCTGTGCCTGTGAGACTGTCATAGGCTGAATGGGAGCTTCAGACAAAGTTTATTAAAGAAGCCCTCCCTTCAAGTCACAAGTCGCAACAAGGACCCTGTTGCTTTCTAAACTCCTTCTCAGAGAGAAATCTAGGTGTGGCTGGATCCAATCCTAACCCCAGACTTAGTCAATATCTAAAGAATTATATAGCTGTAATTGAAACTTTATAAAACATTTTTCTGCAGGTTTAAGGATGACAAAGCAAATACAATTATATAAATAAACTAAGGATTTAAGTTATTTAATGATTATAATGATGATAATAATTAGACAAAAATACCTTAATCAGAATTATTTGCTTCTATAGCTTCTATAGCTGCTAGCATAGTGCAGTATTTTTGGAGCAATATTGAAGCAATTATATTAAAACAATTATATTGAAGCAATTATACTAAAGCTAGAAAAACAATTATTAAGATGAGATGGGTGTTACTCATCCACATCAATGACTGTGGGCAAATGTGTTGCTGAGTCTCAAGGAGTAACCTTGAGGGGTGCTCCCATTCAAGGGAAGGATCTTCACACATCTTTGGGAGATATGCTAGAAGTCCTCACTGTGCAAAACTGGGACTGGTCTTTTACTGAATGAAGTGATTGATTGCCAGTCATATGCATTTTTTAGATTATGTGTTGTCAGATTTACTCAGCCAAATAGATTTTGTGCTGAAAAAGGTGTTACCAGCTCTTTGATTTCTTCTGCTTAACACTTCTGACTCCTTTCTGTATCAGGGGCTGCACATCCTTGCTGCTCCCAGCCTCATCTCTCTTGCATGTCCTCATGCTGAGTCTGATAGATCAGTCAAGTTGGTCTCAGCATTCTTCAGCTCTTAAAACAGCAGACCCTCCTGCTCTGGTTACAACAAGAGGGTGGAGAGCAGCACAGTGTGGGCACAACTAACTTGTTATTCTATACTACTGACTTTATCCCTGGGGGGCATGATTTCAGGAATGTGGTGTACCCCCGAGAAGAGGGCCTGTTTGCCTCCCTCTCTCCAGTGGAAAAGTTGGCGTCAGCCGTCAGTGCTCTGTCCTTTAATGTCATCCTTCCCCCATCCATCCTTTCGAGCTGCAGCTCCAAGGTGTGGTGCTGAAAAAAGGCATCAAAACTGAGAAACAAGATGGCACTGAATGACAGTGCCTGTGGGGTAGGCTATATCCCTGTTTAGGCAGAGCTTCCTGATCCCTGTTTAGACAGATCATCCTGCTACAGAGGCCCCACCTGGAGTACTGTGTCCACCTCTGGGGTTCCCAGTAAAAGAAAGATCTGGACCTGTTCAAGGAGACCTAGAGGATGGTCACAAAAATCATCAGAGGACTGGAATACTTCTTCTATGAGAAACGACTCAGAAAATTCTGGGAGGGTTAGCCTGGAGAAGAGAAGGGTCCAGACAGACCGTATAGTGGCCTTTTGATAGTTAAACAAGGCATGTAAGAAAGACGGAAAGTACTTTCTGCCACGGCCTGAAGTGACAAGACAAGGGGTAACAGTTTTAAACAGAAAACATGTAAGTTTACATTGGCCATCAGGAAGAAATATTTTTAAATGAGAGAGGTAAGGCACTGGAACAAGTTGCCCACAGAAGTTGTGGGTACTCCATCATTGGATGTGTTCAGAGTCAATTCTGATGGGACTTTGAGCAACCTGATAAAGTTAAAGATGACCTTGCCCATGGCAGAGGGTTTAGACTGGAGGATCTGACCTGTACAGAAGTCCCTGTTGGATTTTCTTGTCATTATTAGCTGCTAAAAGAAGATGACTAAAAGCACAGAAACATACCTACACCTTACTTATACTGCATGAAATAATGTATTTCTACCATGAATTTCCACCATACATTTCCAAAAGCATAAAGACAGGATGATGACAAAAAATCCATAATTTAATCTCACTTCATGTGTATAATAAACGATAGAATTTCATTCTGTTACTTCATACTAACATAGGTAATTTAATTTAATTCAATTCATCTATCTCTTCAGGCCAGAAGTCCCACAGTCGAGACTTTTAGGACTGTGCTACTTGATCACAAATATGTGGAGGTGAATTGCAGTAGGTCTGGAGCCTAAATATGACAATTTACTAGAATGTAAACGTAATGTTCTAGGTTGGACATGTGGTTTTGACACAGCTGATCAGCTGTTTAAACCCTTTTCTGACAGTTTTGTGTAGCAGCATCATTGGGTGTAGTCTTTCTGTGCACCACCTGTTAAGGACCTGTTCTAGTTGTACCTTATTTTCTTTATCTTTTTTGACTCTTATTATGCCCTTTTTACTGTACTGAAAACATCATTATAAAGATTTATGTTTACAATATTTGATTAGATCCCTTGTTTATCTCCCTCAATAATTTTCTTCAAATTCTGTAGTCTGTGGGTTTTGTATTTTTTCCACCTTTATCCTTTCAGTATGAGCCCTGTAGATCTCTGGAATATTTGTCAATTAGTGTCACATGAAGAAATAAACTCACCTTCATTGTTCTACTTCTTTGAACTCCATGCTTCCAGCATACTTTTTTATTTGCTGTATAGGCATGGAGCCTGTTTATTCTACAATGCCAACCTTCTTTTGAATGTCACCATTTGGCCAGAGGTGACCTGGGATCGGAAATGAGTCCTGCGATAAACCACTCTTATCAAATCAAAGTAAAAGTTTTTCTTTATTTTTGACATCTCCTTCCTTGTTTAAATCAAGCCTTACACTGGTGAAAGATATGGAGTAAACTGGATATTGTAATCCTCCTTCTCCAGTTAATTGTTGGTGTAATCTGATACAAAGAAATATTTTACAGCCTTGAAAATATAGACCTTAAAAGAAAGGCTGAGAAATATTTAGTCTCTCTTTATACATCACCTCATGCTCTGCCCTGGCATTGGTACCAGACTCTCAGCCCAGTACTCTCTGGCCAGGTTCATTTAGGTTTTCTACAAGGGGGAGGTTAATGTTTTAATATAATATTTACTTATTTAAAGATAATTGAAATTACAAAGGATTTTGATTTAGCATAATGCAATAAACCAATATCACAACACAAGGACAATACAACAATTGCAGTGTACAGTTGGATCACAATGCAAACACAATTCCTGTTACTGGTCTTTGCATGCTCACTGCCACAATGCTGGGCATTCCTAATTGCTGGGAAGGGTTAGGTGGAAGTCAGGTCAAGGCTACTGCTCCCTCCAAGGTTCATTTTGACAGTTTCTCAGGAGCCACTTCCCCCTTGCCTGTGTGACTAAATCAGAATGAGATCCACATTTTTTGATTAACTCAGGGAAAGCCATTTAAAGAAGCAGCTGATTCATTTGACAGACATAGCCATGTAAGCAACACAATGGCCACCTGCTGGTCTCTTTGGAGTTCTGGTAAGTTCAGCTTTCTTTACAACACCCGTGCTCACTCCCTGTATCCTACCCTGAACTTCTTGAGCACATCACCTTGGCCCATCTCCTCCATGCCTTCTTCCACTGCAGGAGCTTATTGATCAGTCATACAGACACATTCCATTTTCAACAACCAGAGTTTTCTCTGCTCCATAGAGAAATTTCCCATCATTATAAGCATGTTGTGATAATGCTGCACCAAAAGGAGCAGGAGACAAAGACAAATCAGAGATACAAACTTTATGACTGAAGCCATTTACCCTTAGCTCACCTTTGTTGTGTGAATGGACACGAGACAGATTCCTTAGCCTACATACTGACTTTGAATGGCCAATGCATATGCCTCAGGAGCCAGAGTACAGGAAACCTGCTCTTTGGGAATGCAAAATGCTTTTAAAACACATGCTCTTTTTTTTACAGCTGTTTCAATTGAATGTGGCCTCCAGCAAAAATTTAAGCAGCCCATGGAGCTGCTCTAGCTAACATCTACTTAATACAGTAGCCTCTGAAGGTCTTTGAGATCCAGAGCTGAAGACTTTTTTACTCCTCCTACCCTTACCAACAGATAGGAGCTGTGGGATGGTGAAATGCACCATAGGGGCTGGGGGGGGGGCTGGGGGAGAGGGTGGGTTTTTAGTTTGGTTTGTTGTCTGTTTTTAAATTGCAGTCAAAATGGCACTGGGCTTGAAATGGTTTAGTCTGAGTCTAAAAACTGAGCCCCATTCACTGGGGCAGAGAGGGTCATAAATTTTTATAAACAAATTAAATATGATCTTGAAGGAAGTAATACAAGATCTCAATACAAGATCTGGATTATTGAGGGAAAATTGCTTTGTTTCAAAATAGTGCCTCAAAAGACCATTAAGAACCTCTGGGTAAACCTGAAAAGTATTAAGTTATTCGCTCTTTCAGCAAAAAAAAAATTTGCATTGGTCAAAAGTGTCCAAATTTTTCCTGTCTGTGGGGAATAAGTGATGGTACATTTTAAACTGTCTTGACATGTCTATATTCAGAAACTGTGTAGATCAAGCCTTACTAAAGAGAATGTGCCAGAGGTCATCAAAAAATCACTTGTAAAGTTATTGATATTTTTGAACAAAGCAAAGAACACATTGTACCTATTTCTTAACAATTCATCTCTGATAAAGATGAGAGACAAGGAATGAAAAGTTGAAATACAGTAAAACCAACAAGAATAGCAGCATACATCTATACTTGATTGTAATCTTTTTTACTCTTTATCTATATTTTCAGCAAAGATGTGATGTTTTCACATTCAAATAAAGCAAGCTGAAATTATTTTTCTTCAGATTTGCAATAATTTCTGCTCGTGATGCAGAAATACTGGCAACCAAAGGAAAGCAAAACACCCCCTAACACTGACATTCAGATACATATCACTGGGGAGATACCAGAAATGTTCATCTTCACAGATTTTGGGTTTTTTGAAAGAAATTAATTTATTATCAGACTTCTTTGAAAGTACTGAAAAGCTCAAATTCATGTATACTAATTGTTAGGAAAGTCTCCTAGCCAGCATGCTGTAGTATTAGATAGAGTTTGCCAGTTTCACTGTTCTATTCTCAAACTGATTGGTTGGCTGGTTGTATTTTTTTTTTTTCAGTAATTATACTTGGAAGATACCTTCTTGATGCAGTTGACCTTGGAAAGGCTGCTTAAGAAATTTGCAGTTTTAAAGATTCCTATCAGATTAAAATATGCAGATAAATCATTATTTAAATTGTAGAAGGAACTTAAAAGAAATCTTTGACTGAGAAACTCTTACAGTGAAAATATTGTTAGCTCTGGGTTTGACAGAGGAATATGGGTTCTGAGTGGACACAATTCTGATGTGTTCTAATTCCATCTACCTTTGTGTCCTAAAGTAGCTTATTCTGTATCTATGATTATGTAATTTCAAAGAATAAATCCACTTCAAAAATACATGGGAACACTTCAGAAGCCTTTGAGGACTACTGAGAGAAAGACTAAGGCTAAAACTTTCCAAAAACTGCTATTATAGAACAAAGATGCTGGAGTCAGTAAGAGGGAGAAAAAGAAGTTCCATAGAGGCCATCTGAACCTTTTGGACACAACTGATAGGTGAGATTTTTGAAAGCTCTAGCCACTGTGTCAACAGAATTGACAGTTCAATACAAAAGGGTTACGTAAAATTATAGGTAATAGTAGTCTAGAATAACAATATAGAATAATGATATTGGTATCTAGTCTCACATTACCCTGAGAGAAGTGAACTGCATCGTACAGAAGGTTTATAAGTGCTAAGTTAAGGAGGCTTCTAATAGAGTCGTGTATTGGTTTGGTACAGCCTGGTTTTTGGTAGCAGCCACAGAGGGGGCTCCTGTGAGGAAGCTGCTAGAAGTTTCCTCCATGTCCAGCAGAGCCAGCCTCTGATGGCTCTGAAGATGGACGTGCTGCTGGCCAAAAATGGGCCAATGAGAGACGTTGGTAACACCTCTGTGATGACATATTTAAGAAGAAAATCAAAACAAAGTCACACAGTTTTACTTCTAGTCAGAGAAGAGGAGGTGAGAACATGTGACACAACATGGTGACACCAAGGTCAGTGCAGAAGGAGGGGTAGGAGGTGCTCCAGGCACCGGAGCCGAGATTCCTCTGCAGCCGTGGTGCAGAACATGGTGAGGCAGCTGTGCCCCTGCAGCCCTTGGGGATCCACGGGGGATGCAGAGATGCACCCACAGCCCATGGGGATCCAGGGGGGATGCAGAGATCCACCCACAGCCCCTGGGGACCCACGGGGGATGCAGAGATCCACCCACAGCCCCTGGGGATCCACAGGGGATGCAGAGATCCACCCACAGCCCGTGGGGATCCACGGGGGATGCAGAGATCCACCCACAGCCCGTGGGGATCCACGGGGGGTGCAGAGATCCACCCACAGCCTGTGGGGATCCATGGGGGATGCAGAGATCCACCCACAGCCCGTGGGGAGGTGCCCGTGCCAGAGCAGGTGGATGCCTGGAGGAGGCTGTGATCCAGGAAGGGACCTGGTGGAGAGAGAGTGCTCTTGCTTCCAGGCTGGAGCTGCCTGTCCTTGGAGGGCTGCACTCCGTGGAAAGAGAGCCATAGTGCAGCAGTTTTGGGAGGACTGTGTGGGCATGGGGGGAATCCACATTGCAGCAGCTGTGATAGGACTGCTGCTTGTGAGAGTGGACCCACAATGGAGAAGTTCGTGGAAAACTGTATCCCATAGAAGGGACCCCACAGTCTCACACCGTGGAAAGAGAGCCATAGTGCAGCAGTTTTGGGAGGACTGTGTGCCCGTGGGGGGAATCCACACTGCAGCAGCTGTGATAGGACTGCTGCTTGTGAGAGTGGACCCACAATGGAGAAGTTCGTGGAAAACTGTATCCCATAGAAGGGACCCCACAGTCTCACAGGGGAAGAACTCCTCTCCCAGAGCAGCGGAAGAGAATCTTGGTGATTCTCCCCCATGCACTGCTTCCCTGCACTGTTGGTGGGAAGGAGGGAGGGGCTGGGGGGAAAAGGTGTTTTAGTGGCTTTTTTTCTTCTCATTAGGCTCCTCTGATTCTGTTAATAATAAATTCACTTTGCAACCTTAAGTTGAGCCTGTTTTGCCCTTGAAGTGTTTCTCCTGGTCCTTATCTCAACCCATGAACCCTTTGTTAATTTTTTTCTCTCCTCTGCCCAGCTGTGCCAGGGGAGTGTGAGCAAGCGGCTGTTGTGGGTGCCTGGCATTGGGCCAGCATCACACCACAACATCATGCCAAAGTTCTTTTGGCCTAGATGCCTTTATCTTTAGAGGTAAAAACATGTTGCTTTTGAGATAAAGTATCAAACACTGGTGAAAGGAAGAATTCTGCATTTACCCATGCCTTTGTTACTTTGTTTTGCTCAGTGTAGGTGTCCATATATATTAGATGTTGATAAATGTAATGTGTAAATGTAATTCCTCCTTCAATCAATGACAATTTATTTACCAATTATGCAACATATACCAATGTTACCAATATGTATGCTACCAATATTACCAATATGTGTAACATATAATTATAAGTAGAGTGTGTAACTCATTGGTATTGTAGTTCTAACTGTTCTAAAGCTTATGTCTCTTATTCAGATTTGGGTGGTAGGCACTTTGCAGAATCAGGGACTGAAGAATTTCAAGTCAGGAATTCAGAGGGTTTATGCAGTAAAAAAGAGGATTTGAAAATTATAAATAGTATCTTCAAAATAAGCAAACAAACAACAGCCAAAGAAATACACAGCCAAACCCCAACTCACAAAAAAAAATCCACAATGTATTAAATGAGAGATGGAATCCAAGCTGCTGCATAAAAATAACTGGGAATAGCTTTGCCCTGAGGAAACTATTGCTACAATTTTTAGCATGTTTGGGATTTTATTTGAATTCCCAGACAAGAGCTCTGTTCTCCTGTTTATATGCATAAACTAAGAGCTCTGTTCTCCTGTTCATATGCATAAACTAACTCCATGTTGCAAAAGAAAATAACAAGGTGGTGTCATTTTTGACCAGTATGCTACAAGAATAAATGCCCAGGTTTTGTTTTTGCAAGCAGGTGCCAGAATAGACTTAAACAATCTAACACTTTAAATTAGATTTAAACTGCCACAAAAGCAATGTGACCAGCAGATTGAGGGAGGGGATTCTTCCACCCTGGTTTGCTCTTGTGAGATCCCATTTGGAGGACTGCATCCAGCTCTGGGATCCTTAACATATGAAGGGAATAGAACTGTTGGAGATAGTCCAGAGGATGCCCACCAAGATGATCAGAGGTCTGGAGCAGCTTCCCTACGAGAAAAGGCTGAGAAAGTTGGGGGTTTTTCACCCTGGAGAAGAGAAGATCCAGGAAGACTTTATTGTCATCCTTCAGTACATAATGGGGGCCTAGAAGAAAGTTGGAGAAGGACTTTTTTCAAGGACTTGAAGTGACAGGACAAGGAGTAATGGCTTTAAAGTGAAAGAGGGTTTAGATTGCATATGAGGAAGAAATTCTTTACTGTGAGAGTGGTGAAGCACTGGGACAGGTTGCCCAGAGAAGTTGTCAATGTCCATCCCTCAAAGTGTTGATTAGGGCTTTGATCAACATGATCTAGTGGAAGCTGCCCCTGCTGATGGAAGGGGATTGGATCTAGATGATCATTAAGGTCCCTCCCAATGCAAACCATTCTACAATTTTATGAATATTGCAAAGGAGGTACACTTTAATTATATAGATGCTTCATTAGTCATGTAAATAATTATTTTGAAATGTTGGAGAAAGTATTTTCCCTTTTTTCTGTAATTTCTTAAAAGTTTTACATCTTTGCTTATTAATTAAACATCAACTAAGCACAAGGAAATGTCAGAATAATTCTGGGTGGGGTTGCATTCATCTTCCACTTCTTATTCCATTGAATGTTTAACATCTTAAAACTGAAGGGGTCCACTGATGGTGAACAGGATGGGGTCTTCAAAAATGCTCTCACACTCTTTAAACTGATTCAATATTTAGGAGAATTCTGGGAGTGTCTGAAGAGTGATTTTATTAGAATTCTAAATGCTTTTTAAAGTCTTTTCTCTTTTTTCCTTAAATTCAATTTTATAGTTCTCCATTTGTTACAGTGCTGTCTTCAGGTTGCCTGCAGCCTTCAAAAAGCTTTTTTGTTCATGCACAAAAGAATTTAAAGTTGCAGTCAACCATTAGCAGAACAGCAATAGCTTACTGAAAGATTATCAAAAACTGCATACCTCTAAATCAAAATCTTTGCAGTGAGGAGCATCAATAAATCTGGTCTAATATGGCTGTGAATAAATGACCGTAACTTGAAATAAAACTTATAACTTCTAACTTAAAACCTAAAAAACAAAGATATAGATACTACTTCCTAATAAATAGCAGAATACTGGACAACAAGGCAGAGATTAAAGGCTTCAAGTTTTTACAGAAAATATTAAGATAGAAGGAATTCTAACTGTTCCCTGTTATATAGGCATGGCTTTTATTCTGTTTCACATAAACAAAATATTCAGATTCTATTCCCTGCTATAGTACCATAAGCTATTTTAATGAGGGAAAGCTTCTGCTCTGTAATTTTACTGGAGAGTTTCTTGGAAAGCAACTCCTGAAAAGAGGTACTTGGAAAGTTTCTTTGAAGGCAGTCTTGAGAAGTAAATGAAAGTGATATAAAGATTTTGCCCCATTCTCTCACATTTCAAGAGAAAATAAAAAGGATGAAAGAAAGGGAGAAAAGAAACATGAGTTTCAGTTTACTACAGTGGTGAGACTGAACTAAAGCAAATTGTAGAGAGGAGTAAAATATTTAGTACTGAGGTTATGCAACAAGAATTTCTTCAGGCAATCATAGAAATACAGAACCATGCAGGTTGGAAAGGGACTCCAGAGGCAACCTAACAAAACCTTCAGTTCAAAGCAAATTCCATTTGACTATGTTGTTTTGTCCAGTTAAGATTTAAATGTCTCCAAGGGTGGAGATTCTACAAACTCTCTCAGCAACCTCATGTGTTTGCTGCCCCTCATAATAAAAAAAACTTTTCTTCTATTGAGACATAGCAACTTGTGTTTATTACTTCTTGCCAGAAGACTCATTTCTAGTCCTCTCCATTTTGGGCACCTCCATTCCATGTCCCCTCTTAAGGTAGCCTCCAGCTGTCTCTTTACTTGCAGCAAGGTCTGTGGCTGTTGTCTCTGGTCTTTTAAGACCCTGTGAATCTCCTGTTCTTCCTTCCTGATGGTGCATAGCTCATTCTCCTCCTCCTGCTTCCCTTTCAGCTGGTGACTCAGCACCTCAACCAGAGCACGTCTCACGCAGGGAGGACACTGGTTAGGTCCTGAAGGGAGGCACCAGACCCTTGTAGGGAAATTCCAGAGCAGCAGGCACTGCCAGAGATGGGGATGGCAGCACAGTATGAAAGGAGTTGTGTCTAGGTGCAGGTCTCTGCTGTGATAGGAATATCTGCTCCAGCTAGTGCTGGAGATGGTGATAATTCAGTCGCTGCACAGTTTTGAGTAAAGATTCAGGGTCCCTTTGTGCCATAACTGCATTATGACAGCTGCTGTAGCTGAGTTAACTGCCTTTGTTTCCTCCATTTAATGACATATTTTCAGGACCTCACGTTGCTCTACCTTTAAGTTGATAAGGTTTTAGTTAGTTGATAACTGTGTTTTACTAGAGTCTCTTACTAAATAATAATGATTTAAAAAAATCTGGAAATTGATTAAAATACTGCCAAGTACATCAATAAACATAATATTGCTATGTTCTTTTTTTAATTTTGAAAAGCTGATCTATAACAGAGTGGAAATAGATGAGTTTTGAAAGTACACTGGATGTATCTTACAACAGCATATGCTATCATTGCATCACTTTTTGCACTCCAGTTCTGCATTGCCTCTAACAATATTCACATTAATTTAGAAGAACAGCTGCTGGATTTATTTTTCCATTATTATGTAGCTTTCAAAAAAAGTGTGGAGTTTGTGTTTCCTTAGTCTGACTCGTGGATAACTGATATCAATAACAATCAATAGCAAATAAAGCTACTTATTAAATTTATTGTATTATCACACTGATCACTCACAGTGACAAGCAGCATATAGATTTCTTGAATTTCCTATGAGTAATATACGCAGAGGTGAACACTGCCTTTTAATGTAGCTTCCTCTGCTCAGTTTTATACCAATTAATTTATTTAAATATTAAACAAATACTTACGTATATCCTGATACTCAACAATCAAGTGTAATCTGTAAAAACTTAAAATACTGTCAGAATAATTTATATTTTAATGCTTAAAGAAAATTCTATCATATTATTTATGACATATCTTTGCAACAGTGAAAACATAGTAGCCTTATTTTTCTCTTGGCTTAAGCAAGAATAATTTCTACTGCCTTTCTATTTTTTCAGTGACATTACAGTGTTTATGCTTTGTTCTTCATTCTCTTTCTAATAATTCACTGTGCTCTGAATGTGTTTTGACGACAATGAAGTCACACAGTGACTTCAGCACAGTGACTTGACAGCACACATCAGTGTGCTTACAATTCCAGATGATTATCCAGTCTTGTGTTGTCTCTTAAAGTTGAATATAAAGCCTTTTAAAATAAATATATAATAGGATCTTAGATAAGGCTTTCTGATCAGTTTTTTCACACACATGTATTTCTCAATAGCAGAATATATATTTGAATCAGACTTCAAAGGTGACCTAATCTGAGCAGAGGGTTGGACAAGGTGACCTCCAGAGGTCCATTCCAACCCCAGGTGTTCTATGATTTTATTGCCCAGTGGATGATGTTTGAATTCAGCTGATCTAGCTGCTAACATAGATGAGCATCTATGTACCACTATGCATCTTTGCAGTCAATGGAGAGATGCACGATGTTTCTGCTTCCTCAGCCTAAGTACCTAGTGCCATCTGAGACACCCTAGGTTATCTGAAGCATCCTCACTGTGCTGAGAGATATGATAAAGGGCCTGTGATAGATTTGCTGCAGTTGGAAACCAGATGCAAATACTTCTAAACATTTCACAGTCAGGAAATATAATTATATGTTGAGGGAAATTAATATCAGGTATATGAACACCAACTTAATTATAAGTATCCGCATTAAGGTGCCACAAGTCAATCCTAGAGATGTACTTTCTCTCTAGGAAGTACAAAAAGAGTGTTGACAACTAGTTTAGATCAGCGCTTACTACACTTCACAACTACTTCGGTAAGTTCAATCCACTTAGGTTTTAATGAGAATATTCTATAGCACTTCATAGTCAGCTCAGATTTAATTCTTCTGTTTTGCATCACTGGCCAAATTTCACTACAGTGAAAAGTATAGCTCCCAAGACAGACAATCTTGGAGATTTTATGTTAGCTTTTTTTGCTAGAAAATTTACCCAGTTATTTCTACTCTATGATATTTTAAACATTGTGAATCTATGAAATCTAGCTGTTAGCTGATGGTGATTACATTCTTTAAATGTTTTGATGAAAGATAATTTTGAGGACATAGAAAAATTACAACTATTTAATAAGATTAGTTCATTCTGGCCAATCTGCTCCTTGACTTCACAAAAAGTATTTAATAGTCTTTGTAGAATGATGTTTTTCCCTAAGAATCTTTATTAATCTTCTCCAATAAAATAACTTTCTCTATTTCTCAACTTACTTTACTATGAATTATCGTTTCTATAGATTCACGCAACTCAAAGTTCAGACTCACTGGTCTGTAGTGTCCCAGTTACCTTCATAAACTTTTAAAACATAATATCCCTTCCCTATCCTTAATTCCTTTGATACTGAGTTGTTTTAACAAAGGCATCTTTACATCAATAGCAATTCTGACATAATCTTCCACCAAATGCTTTTGAAATTAATTTTGTCTGTTCACATGATTCTATTTTAGTATTTTCTTAATTTATTTTCCTTTTAAAATGAAATTTAAAGGAAATTTTACTTTAATTACTTTTACTTTTAGTTTTTCTTTTCATCATGTTTTTATCTTTCCCAGATATGTTTACTCTAACACAATGATACTGAGCAAAAAAATGGCATAATATTATTTATATCCCTAACCGTGCTTTGTACATTCAAGATCTGCTTCTGGTCTCACTCTGTTTCAGAAATCAATGATTCTGTACATAATAAATATGAAGAGAGTTTTTCAATATCCCTTCTGGCATTCTCTCAGGCCAGTGAAGGTTACTAGAAAAATTCCATTAGTATGAAGGCCCTCCAGCCTAGGGGCAGACTGATGGGGAGGTGTGTTTACTCTTTGTCACTCAGCCACCCAGAGTTGGGACCCAGCTCACGAACGCTGCCGTACCTTTCAATATGTGCATATCACCTTTCCATGGGAATCAAGGCACAAATAGAAAATGCATTCATAATGTGTCTTGCACTTAATTGGACCTGACAAAATACTGTAAGGATATAAAGCAAGAAGAGAGAATCTTCTACCTTGACCTGGACACAGACCTTTTCTATGCAGAAGGCTTCTGGAAGAAAGGAGAGAAATTCTCTTTCCTCTATCCTTTTAAATACCTCTCAGAGTTACCATGACCTTTCAAAGACAATTAAAAGTGTCCTTACAATGACAGTGAGCAACTTGCTCAGCACTTGTGGGTATGTCCCATGGACTTGTGTGTGTTCAGTTGATTTTCCTCAGCTTGGTCATGCTCTACTGAATTTGCATCTGCTTTAGACTATGCCTCATATTTTAGGGGCCTGAGACTTCTTAAGGCCAGCCTTACTATAAAGATCAAGATAAAGAAAGCATTCTGTACTTTAGTTTTTCCATGTGCTTTTGTTACTAGATCCTCTCTTCCATTCAGCAGAGGGCCCATACTGGGCTCTATTTAGCTTATCTTGCCCATATTAATAATTAATAATATGCTGATTTTTTTGGGGTGCAATTGATGGAAACTGTTCCCTTTCAAAGTACCAAGAAAATTTTTCAGAGGTAGGAGATGAATGAAACATTATTGAGGTTTTTTGCTTCATTAGATTTCATTCAGAGTCTTCACAACACATTAGATTTGTTTGTTTTTGTGAAATGTGATTTTTCTCAAAAATTCCTGGTATACATTTAAAATGAGGAAAGCATACATGGCTGGTGACAATGAGGGAGAATTCTTTAAATAGGGAAAAGAAACTAACAGGTTATGCTCAAGGCATCTGTGTGTATGTGTTTGTATTCATATCAACAAGAAAGATTGTCACATCATGCAGGCAGTTGCAGAATGTAACAATGTAATGCACTTCCTATTAGGAAATATAATAAAAAGAGGAGAAGGAAAGGGAAAAAAAAAGGAATAATAGAGGATAGAGGGTTTTTTTCATTTATTTTAGCCTATTTCTAGCCCTAATCTGTTTCTAATACAATTTCCTGAAAATGTTTATGAAAGGCATTGCGCTACTTATATCTTAAATTCAGAACATTACCTCATTTATTGTGAACTACTAAGCAAATGATCATTTTCATGTAAGCGATTATAGTTTACAGAAAAACCTTCTAACAACTTTTAAGTGCAATGAATGGATGATTAAGTTCCCCTTTTAATAAGAAAAAAGATATTGTCATAGCACAGATTATTTTCAAGTCCTATTCCAGAAAGAAAAGTACCAACTCCTTGACTTTCATAAAGGAGATTAGAACTTTAGATGTATTGCATTTCTTTATTTAGTTTTCCTTTTGGCAGGTTTTTTAGCAATGTTGAAGTACTAAGATGACTAAGGATACAGTTCAAATAGCATAACCTCAGTCATGTCCAAAGGAGCTGTCTGGAATTCTAAAATGCTGTCATAGTAAATGGGGAGGTGCAGGTCACTTTAATAAACAATTTGGATGGCCATATGTACAAATCTAATTCAGAATGAGATGAGTCATGCCTTAGAAGAGCTCATCTCTTTTTTCTATAAAAGTATTCTGAGAGACTTTATTTAGAATTGCAGAATATCCTGTGTTGAAAGGCACCCACAAGGTTCACTGAGTTCAACTCCTGATTCCAGATCGGGCAAGCTAAAAGCTAAATCATATAGCCCAGAGCATTCCCCAGATGCTTCTTGAGCAGTGACAGGCTTGGAGCCATGACTATTTTCCTGGGGAGCTTGTTCCACTGCTTGATCAATGAACTCTTCCCCAATATTTAATCTGAACTGTTGATGATGCAGCTGTACGGCATTCCCTTGTGTCCTATCACCAGACACTAGAAAGAAGAGGTCATCACCTCCTTCTCTGCTTCCTCCCATGAGGAAGTTGTAGACAGCAATGACATCACCCCTCAGCCTCCTCAAAGCTGAACAAACCTATTATGTTCAGCCACTCTGCTAAAGTTATGCCCTCTAGACCTTTCATCATCTTTGCTGTCATCCTCTGGACACATTCCAATATTTTGGTATCCTTCTTGCATCCAGAAAGCCAAAATTGCACACGGTACTTGAGGTGAGGGTGCACCAGTGTTGAGTACAGCTGGACAATCCTTTCCACCATTTAGTTGCACTGTGCCTGATGATCCCCAGGATACAGTTGGCTCTTTTGGCCTCCAGGGCATATTGTTGACTCATACTGAGCTGTTCATCAAACAAACCCTCCAGATCCCTTTCTGCAGGTCTGTACTCCAAGTTCTTGTCCCCCAGACTATACATTCATCCAGGATTACACTCTCAGGTGCGGAATCCAGTATTTGTTATATATATTTCATATGACTGGTAATTGCTCAATGCTCTGGTGTATCATGACCTCTCTGTAAGGCCTCTCTAACCTTCACAGAATCAACAGCTTCTCCTACCTTAGTGTTGTCAGCAAACTTATTTTGTGTGCACACAACTCCTGTGTCAAGGTTATTGATAAAAACATTGAAGAGAACTGGCCCTAAAATTGAGCCCTAAGGAACATCACTAGTGACTGCCTTCCAAACAGGTTTTACCCCTTTTCTGTTTCACTGCCTTAGTATCTGTATCAAAGCATTATCTTCAACATGCTTCAGGAATTTCCTGGACCTGTTTTTGTCTGAGGTATGATAGTTCCAGTTAAGACCTAAAAAGTTGAAGTCATCCAAAAGGCCAAGAGCAAACGATCAAAAGATTTCTCTTAATGCCTTATATAGTAATATATTGATGTCATCATACTGGATGGGGGATCCTAAAACAGCATCTACTTTATTAGCTTTTCCCCTAAACTAAATTCAGAGGCTCTCAACCATGTCGGGCCTAACTGCAAGCACCATGCAGTGCAATCCCTCCTCTACATGAAGCACTACTCCTTATCCTCACCTGTCCTGGCTATCAATCCCTAAGAGACATACATTCAGTGGAAAACCTCTTGGAAAATTTTAGCAAATATTCATTTTCACTGGAATTTGCAATGCTAAAACCTGTTGGTTACTTTTCAGAAATTCAGTCCTACAAGTAATGTATCCTAGGTCAATGTCAATCTGTAGAAAAATTTGGTATTCATGGAAGAATTTATTATTCATTTTGTAAACAAAAGATAAATAAAAGTTACCCAAATGGCAATGAAAGGGAGCAAGCCCTTCTGAAATCAGATGAGATTTCACTGTGTCTTTTCAATCCTTACAAATTACAACAGGGGAGTTACACATAGAACAGTTTACTATTAAGATGTATTTTCATAATTTAATATGCAGACCATAGGCAAACTGACATCTCATATGACCCATCATAATCATGTAGCTATAAATATATGGGTCTTGAAGGTACTTTCAGGAAACCTAATTTGTTAGGGAGGATAGTCCATCATTTGTTGAGGTAGGATAAGAACACTTTGCTTTTGTTTGTTTAAACCACTCTTAAAAACCTCCAGAGAGGCAGATCTCAAAAATTTGTATTTAGAAAATACCTTTTTTTTTCCTCTTGCTCCATAACGTTTCTATTACCCAAATTGCTGAAGAAAACAATTGCTTCACCGGTTTTCTGTAACATTTCCTGAATGGAGTCTTTCTAGATCTTCCCTTAAAAGGCATATTTTCTGTTTTCTTCAGCTTCTACTCATTTTTTTTCCTTTCCTCCAGACCCCTAATATCTTCGTTAATATTTAGTGTATGAAAGTCAACATAATAAGGTATCTTCCTTCCAGAACATTTTCTTGATTAGGGAAACTGGGGAGGAAAGGAGAAAAAAGACTGCTTTAAAAGTTTAAGAATTTTTTTACATTCTTATAAAACACACTTTACTACATTTGCAGTCTCACTAACATCAGATACTAGAAAACCACTTTTCTTTTGCTATTTTTTGCTATATTTTTGACTGACATCAATTGACAGTCTTCTTAATCTGCCTCAGAATTAGATTTATCTTTTCTCTTCAAAAATTCTTTTTAGTCCATTATAACCTCCACATTCTTCTCTTCAACACTGTGCTAAGCCATTTTCTCCTCATTTTCTAGCTGTGATTTTGACTTCTCCTCTCAAGTACTTTATTGAATGTAATCATATTGATCTGGGGGTAGTTGTCCAAAGCTTTGATAAACTTCTGAAACCATATTTTAAGCAGTAATTTTAACCTCACCAGTCTAGGCATCATACACCATTTTCCTAAGTGCAGTTTCTATCAGTCAACTAAGCAAATAGTTAAAAAGCTGAATAGTACTAATCTCATAATCAATGAGATTACAGGGCTTCAATGAAATGCATTACCAATTAAGTAGTAAAACATACTTAATCTCTTACACTGGTAATATTTCCCTGTAATAATTACACAGAGGTAAGGTGTTTTCTGCGAAAATATCTTCATCAGTAGGGAAGCTGTGTAGAAAAAAAGGGCTAAAGGAAAGCACTGTTAAGATTTTTGTGACCTAATTTTCTATCCATAAAAAATTGTGCTGTAATGCATATAAAATTTAGAGAAAACTATCAAGTAAAAGGAAGAGAAGGGAGTATTTCCTGCTTTACTTAAATTTAATATAGACTATAAAATACTGAAATATATTAGAGAATATTATTCAGAGTTGACTTCAGTTTTAGACACAAAAAACCACTTTTATATTTTATAGTAGCATGCACAAGTCCTACTCACTACAAAAATGTATGTTTTTCCCACCTAAAAAAAAAAAAATCTTTATCAGTGTCCTGATTATTAATGATCTACTATGTGTAGAACAAAATACTGAATTTCGTATTTAGGATTTCTTTTTTTCTTTTTTTTTTTTTTTTTTAAAGAAGGAGGAAAAGTTTCAACTTATATTTGCTTCTCTTTGCTGTTCCAGAGCTGGTATCCAGAAATATCATTAAATACATTTACCTACCACTATGAACATATATTTATGAACATTTATATATGCCTAAGATTTATATGTTCAGACATGACAAAACACAGAGCCTCTTATTGCAAGGATAAAAGTTAGGATGCGGATGCAAAGCACTAAGTGAGTTAAACAGACAGCTCCTTTTCTGAGAGGGAGGAAAGCTGTCCTTAATATTAAACAGAATATGAAGTTTCAATACTTAGGCTTTCCAAATAAAGGAAACGAAGTTTTGTACAAGTGAATGATTAGACTACTGAGAGATTGAAATGTGGCTAAAATAACTTTAGGCTATATGGTACTGCCAAAGCACAATCTAAGTAGCTGCCACCACTGCTCTCAAGGAGAAGCTTGCTATACATAAATATTTATACACACACCTTTCTTTTCTCATATGACAGCAATATCATACAAGGACAGTGGGACTGATTTTTAAGGCATTTAAATGGTTATTGTCTGCCTTCCATGGAATGCTATGACTAAAAATCTTTTATAAAACTGTGTTATGCAGTACACTAATAATATTGTAAAATATGATATATTTTTCTAGTGAAGTTTTTTTTTTTTAAATCACTAAATAATGCTTGGTCTACTAATCAAGAAAATGTGGCAACTTGTACAAATCCTGAAAATGAGAGAGGACTTGAAAAGGAAGAAAATGAGCCCTAGCTCATCTCTGGGCTCATCTGTCAATTAATTTGTTTTTACATCTCCTGGATCAGGCTGAAATTTGTTAATGTACTTTTAGCTTAAACATCTCTACTCATCAAAAATATATATTAGGAAGCATAAAATTACTCTTTTCTTTGCTCAAGTGCCAGCTGCATGCTTGGCTCATAACAGAACAGGACAAATACAGAAATCAAGAGAGTACTGCAAAAGCCAAAGCCATGTATGGTCAGAGCTATTCTTTTTAATGCTGTTTAAATTTCACTTAGAACAGCTTTGGGTTTTCATGGATGTGCTTAACAAACTCATCTCTTTAATAACATTCCACTATTAACAGCGTATGGGGAGGATCTTAGCTCAAAGAGGCTACTGCCTGTCTTAAGAGTTAAAACACTTATTAGCAGTTTCATTGACAAAAGAACTTCACAGCAAAAAAAAACAAACCCATAGAACATGTTACATAGCAATGGAATTTTTTCTTTATGTCAGTACACTCCTGTAGGATTCTTCTTCTATACTCTACTGTAGTTAAAAACAAGCTCCAGCAGCAAAAAGAATATTTCACCCTGCAGGAAGAACAGTAAAGACAGCCTGCTCCTGCTGTGCCTGTACTTTAGGTTACCTTGTTGTTGTTGTCATTACCAAGACAGGACAAAATGATACCAAGTGTAGCTCAAAACGTCTTTACACATAGAACAACACGAGAAATCCACCATGTAAATATATTTAAAATATGTCCAATATTCTTCATTTTGAAGTCACACTGGAGGCTCTATTTCTGCCAAGTAAAACTTACAGTAAAAATTGTGCAATAAAATTAGTTTAATACACGGGGTCAAGGCCTTTTCTGCTTCTCACACCACCCCACCAGTGAGCAGGCTGGGGGTGCACAGAAAGCTGGGAGGGGACTCAGCCAGGACTGTTGACCCCTGCTAACTAAGGGCATGTTCCATACCATACAGCATCATGCTTGGTGATAAAAGCTGGCTGAAGAAGAAGGAAAAGGGGCACGGTCAGAGTGATGGTGTTTTGTCTTCCCAAGTCACTGTTACATGGGATGGAGCCTGGCTTTCCTTTCACCTGCCTGACCATGGGAAGTGGCAAATGAATTCCTTGTTATGCTTTGCTTGCATCTTCAGCTTTTGCTTTACCTATTAAACTGTCTTTGCTTTAACCCATGAGTTTTCTTACTTTTATTCTTCTAGTTCTCTCACTCATCCCATCAGAGGAAAATGAGCAAGCAGATGCTTAGTTACCAGATGGGCTTAAAACACAGCAACTGTATAAAATATATATTAAATTACATGATCTATAAATATGTCATATCTTATGATTAAATAATATAAAAATTTATTATAGAGTTCAGTCCTGTAATGTCTTGTTAATGATCTATTCATTTGTTTCGGCTAATGAATGGACTGACAATGAGTGGCTCTGCTTATAAAGCAGCACTCCAAATTTCAAAAGGTTTTTAGTGACTTATAATACAGCAAAACTTAAAATAACATTGTTCTTATCCTGAAACAGGTTTCTTAGAAAGAGTAACCAAATGCTGTTCCCTATCTAGGACCATTAGTTAAGTAACCAAGTGTTTAAGCCTAAGTTGTACATTGAAATTTTCTTGCCTGTTAGCCTTTAGCCTATTAAAAGTCATGTACTTAAACATCTACCTTAAAGAAGAAAAGGAGTATATTTCTTCTGTATAACTTTTAAATCCAAATACAGTTTTAAGATATTTCTGTATTTACTGAAAACTAATAAAGTGAAGATGGACAGAGCTTGTAAACTTAGGTGTACATTAGTGTAATTGTATGCAATTTTCATACAGATGTGATGGTATATTTCCTATATATTGCTGTTACAGGCAAGAAAACACCTCTAGAAGCGCAAATTTTACCTATCCTAATTTGATGACATCCAGTACAAACGGCTGATCATCTTTTAAGGAATTGAGAGCAGAAAAAAGACACATGCACATGAAAAAAAAAAGGGCATATTTCAGCACACTTTTACACACACACACACACACACACACATGCCTGAATGTACATAAACATTTTCTTCTTTCCCTTCTTTCAATTTCACATATTTTCACCATGTCTTACACTCAGTCTGTCCAGTTCATTCAGCCAAGTGTTAAGTGGCTTCAGAGGTTGAGGTGGTCTATCTGCCTTTAAAGATTTCTGCTGCTCCAGCCCTTTGTGCTCCTCCCCGGCCTGGGTCACCCAGGGCCACAGTCCCTCATGGTTGTTCCTTACCCAGTGTGGGCCATCCATGGACTGTGTTCCCTCAGGAGCTTTCCTGCACCAGCACAAGTTCCCCAGAGACCCCAGAGCCTTTAGGGACTTCATGCAGTGCCTTCCTAAAGCATGTCTCTCCAACCTCCAAAAGCTGCTAGTGTCTTTGTCAGAGAGGTTTTGGTAGGGGCCCTTACTGCTTCTCTTACTGGATTGAGTTTGGTGTAGTATAGTGAAATTTTGATGCACCATTAATATTTTCCACTGTGGCTTCCTTTGTCTCGCAGCAGCTCATGGTGTTTCCCCCAGGTGCCACAAGGGCTTACACATTTACCTGCTACAGACTCCTCTCTTTGCTCCAGTGAAACACATATGTAAGGCTACACGATAAAGGTTAAAGAAGTAACTGAACATCTGTGCATTTCAACTGACAACATGTAAGGGCAGAGAGTCATTTGAAACTGCTATTCTTGACACAAATTATCTTTTCTTTTGAAAAAACTATTTTAGCTTTTCATTTCCACTTACTCCAGTTGTTGTTGTCTCATTTGTCAAATCGATTTCATGTTGGTGTTCACCAAAGAAAAGAACTTTGTGTCTCTGTTTTCTTCTGTCTATGCTTTTCTCTCAAGGTTTCATACTAAATAAATGAAATGTCCAAAGGAATGAACAACAAATAAAAAATTAAATACAGACCATATCAGCCATTTAATATTTTTTATCATTTGCTTCCATAGTTTTGAAAACTTTATATTTTTGGGATATTATTTTTTAACAGATAGTCCTTATCATTTTTTAATCAATTATCATAGTTTATATCCTTGACACTGAAATTTGAAGGGTGCTTTGCATTTTTTCTGGATTCATTCCTGAGGCTTAGGATTTGCAGCATTTTGATTAAATTTTTTGCTTTCAATTCAATATTTTAGCTAATTACTTTCCTTTGAAGTTGATTTAACCTTGATTGTTCAGAACTCAGTCATTTCACAAATTTTGTTTGGTTGATTAACTGCTCTTAATTCTGTGAAAAGATACAGAGTTTGGGGTAAAATAGCAAATAAGAAGGGACTTCATATGACTAATAGATATTTTTAAGGGAAAAGTGAGGCTACTGAAATATGCTTTCTAGCAAAGTAAAATCACTGAAAGTTAACAAACGTCTTAATTTCATGGTTGATCTTGAAATCGCATGAGAACATAAATTATTAAAAAAGTTAACTGATCTTAACAGTGGGGTTTTTTTTCATGATTTGAAGAAAAGATAAAACTGTTCAATTACCTCATTCAACATAGTTACCTAATCATGAAAATATAATACAGATAATTTACCCGTTGGTGGGTCACATTCAGAAGTCATGTGCACTGATTTTCACAGAAGATCTTTAAGTGTCTAAGCTATAAAACTGAAAAAATATATCTTGTCAAGAATTTTGAGAAATGTTTTCCCCTCCATTCTTATTATTCATGCTGTTTTCAGAAAGCGTCAATTCTAACACTGTTTTTATTGCCTCATGCTAGTCTAATTCAAGAATCACTATAAATCTAGATCTCATCTTTACAGAAAAGGAAGCATAATAACACAGTTAAAATTTTTATATGCACACTTTATTCCCACCATTTTTCCTAATGTTAGGATCACCCTTTCACTCCCTTAGTCCTGAGGCATTGTGAATTCCCAAAAAGCTCATGGCCTATTAACAGCAACAGCAATACTGCATTACAGGCCTCTGTGTTTATAAATCAATCTTACCAGGATTCAGATGTAAATATAATAAGCAAACTTTGCCTTACCCTTTTATTGCACAAGGAAATAATTTCTACTGCAAAAAGTGCAGATGACAGAAACAGAATGACTTTTATAGACCATCAGTGCACGGAACCCAGGCTGAGACAGACACTGTATTAAGATTTTAGAGAAGAGGAGGTGAAAGAACTCTTGCTATTGAAAGCAGGAATGCTGCTTTTGTAAGGACTGCTAAACAAAACAAAGTAAAACAAAACAAAATAAAACAAAATTAAAGCTTTCGATGTCTGAAAAGAGGACAGGAGATGTTGCAAGCTGTCACCCACAACTATGTAATATTTTGGTTTCTCGTAATCAAAACAACTAGAATACACTGAAAGACACTGCAGATTCTGGAAAGAATAGCTTGTTGTCTGTTTCAGAGGCATGTTTAAATCTGGCTTGCCTTTGTCTAATTTGCATTGCAGAATTGAAAGTCTTTCATACTATGGTGCCTCTCCTCAGTTCAGTGGAATAATGCATTAATTTGTTGAAGCTCTCTCCATTTAAGATTAGAGCATGATAGTGCATAGATAGTGCATTTCTCATAGCTCTACTGCTAACTGCTGAGGAGTCTTGAAAATAGTGTAAGTACACCTTATAATATCTGTTCTGAATTTAAGAACAGATTTGAGTCAGATGGCTTTGGATTAAATTCACTTTTATACAGAGGACTAGCACTCCTTCAGCCCTGTCTCAGGTTGCCATTATTCAGATGAGAGGAGGAACTCTGTAATTGTATGCATTGAACATAGGACAGACTCACTCAAGAGGAACAAAGTTAATTTCAGTTTTCTCCTCCTAAGTTAAAAAAAGTAGCGCCACATTTCCCTGAGAATTTCCTAATTCATCAGGGTATAGGTTTATCTGGATAAAATACAGGGAATCTTTTCTAGATTGGTTATTTTCTGATCAGTGACAGCTTCAAAAATGTGAAGTCAGAGGAAGAGATGAAGATGCACATGTGCACACGAGGCAACATTTGGTAGGGACACTCATCTTTGGTGTCTTCCTACTACTATTCTTGTGCGATAAATGTACTTCTCAATGCAAATCAGTTTCACTTTCTGACATCTAGTACAAACCACAAAACACTGTTACAGTATATGAGAAGTAGGATATACGATACAGACAGACATTGCCTCTGTGTAAGGGGCAGACCTGTTGCTATAGCCAACAGCCCCAGTTTTCTCTGGAGCCTGAATCAAGAGTCAAAGGAGAAGGAGGGAAGAGTACAATAATGAAATACAACCAGGGGCTGAAATCTGGGTCTATAATGAGTTCCATCAAAGGAAGTGGAACAAGATAGATAAAATATACCAAGACACACAATTCTTCTAATAGAATCAAAATAGAGTAAATCAGAATTCTCATAAATCAGAATTCTTACTGGAAAATACCGAGGAGATGTGTCACAAAAAAATTTATAGCAAGTATAAGACACCATACATTCTCCAGGTTTAGAGGTAAAATTGTACTGGATCTGGCTAGGATGGGACTACTTTTCTTAATAGCAGTTCACCTTGTACCATGCTCTACACCCGTGGCTAAAACAGCCTAAGTAACACAACGTTTTATCTGTTGCTGTGTAGTGCTCGCACAGCATCAAGACCACCTCTGTTTCTCACTCTGCTGCCCCCCAGCAAGACAGCTAGAAGTGGGCAAGAGTTTGGGAGCAGACACTGACCTCAGCTACCAAAGGAATATCCCATACTATGTAAAACTCAATCCTACCGTTATCATACTCAATAAAAGCAGGGAGAAGGCTTTCCAAAGTATCCAGAAAGTCTGGGTGGGACCAGCCATTCTTCTGCTGGTAGGAGGTGGTAAATTCTTGCCTCTTCATCACTTGGTTGTTTTTTTTGTTGATTTTTTTTCTGTCGTTCCTCTCTCTTTTAAACTGTTCTTTATCTCAACCCAAGGATTTTTCTTACTTTTGCTCTGCAGGTCCTACTTTCCTCTGGGGGCAAAGAGTGAGCCAGTAGCTGGTGGATGCTTAATTGTTAATTGGGGCCAACTCACCACAAAAGTGAAAACAAGCTGGGATAAAAAGGTCACATCCAAGAGACATTCTGTTACAAAGGATTCTAGTCTTGTGTGCTTCAGCTGAGATGAGAAAGAATTCTAATATTATTATTAATTTGAAGGAAGCTGCAATGAAAAATAGATCATACAGAACAGTTAAATGATTTAAAAATTTATATTAAATAAAGAGTGATTAAAAAATAAAGAGAAAAACAGAGAGGAATAGCAGGTGTGGAACTGAAAGAAAGAAACAGGAGATGAATTCACACAGAATCTTGTTTTATTACAATCTTTCACTATAAAGAGTTCTTTCTACTTTCATGCTGATTTAAAATTCATGTAACTTCACTAAATCTCACTGAATTAGAAGAAATTCACTGAAGTAATACAAGATCAGTTTAATGCATTTGAAAACAAGACAATTTAACGTATTAGGGAGAAAAACATTTTTACTATTCCTATAGTGTATATGTAGACTGTGTATCATGCACATAAAACAAATACACACTGCATGTACACATCATAGAGTAGATAATCTATATACACATTCTGCATACATATGTAGTCCGTATATATGTAGATAAAAGATATATAGCATATACATCTCTGTGTGTCTACATATTATATAAATATTGTACATAGAAAGAAAAAGCATATGTAGATAACAGTCACTGCCTTTGTTTTGTTGGGTTTTTTCACTGTTGTTGTACCAAGATTCTCTTAGTCCTGAATAACTGCATGGTAAATACAATTTATCCACAGCTTATATAATAGCAAAGAAACTACATCTGTCTAGAGAAGGAGGATAAATTCTCCCTAAAAGAGATAACAGGAAAAGAAAAAGAAGACAGAATCATAGAATCATAAATTCTATTTTCTTTTCCTTTTGTTTGTTTTAGGAAAAGGAAAAAGCAAATGAAAAGGGGACGGGGAAAGACAAAAGAGAACGGTAAAAGGAAGGGAAAGGAGGGAAAGGGAATTACAATTTAGTCTCATTGCTCTTTGTTTTCATAACTCTTTCATTAGGAGTCAATAATGGTTTCAGGAATATTGGATCACAGTGTCACTTATAATGTGTCAGTGAGAGAAACAAATTTGGTTAAAACAAGGACAACCACAAACAAGTAATCAAGGAGAAATAAAACAGAAGATTTCCAAACCATTGATACTGGCTTTTGAACATTTTCCACTTTGTGGATCTTCTGTATATCACTACAAGTTGCAAATGCATCTACACAGAATGCACTGGATGGGAGAGTAACTTCCAGGCTAAAATCCTTACTGCAGTTGTTGCTGGAATGCTGGCTCCAGGGAGCTTCTCCACGGACTTTTCACTGAGCTGCACCAGATCTTACATGACACAGAAAGAGCAGATAGCCAATGCAATTCTCTGAGGCAACTTTCAGTGATGTCTGCAAAGGCTCATACAACTGTCTGATTCCTCATCTTAGGAGAGCCTTGAAACCCAGACCACTCAAGCAGTATTAATGTCACCAATCTTTCTAAGAGCAAGACTCTACTCTTGAAATTCCAGGCAATTTTAAGGCTCTCTTATTTTTAAATCAAGTAAATAAGTAATTCAATAGTTGTTTGCCATAATTACCAATGTTATGAATAACAACTTCTAATAATTATTAGGTCTGTCTATTCAATTTTATTTTATCTAATCACTACATTACACAGTAACTTTTCTGGAGGGGAAGAGAGACTAGACAAGTGAATGATTTTTTTTTTTGTTTTGTTTAGAATACATTTCAAATAAACTACTTTGATCTCCTCCCTTTTCTCTTTTCCATGATGAAAGAAATTCATTTAAATTTATATCAAAGAATCTGAACACAGGTTTGTATTTTCCAACTACTTCATATTTGGTTCTAGATACAACTAGTCTTTCATCCAATTTGGCAGCTGCAGTCCTGAGAGGCTGAAATTGATCTCTGAGGATATATTTCAAGACCATAAGCTTAAATATCATCAGTTCAGACTTAGTTAATATTGAGAAATATCTGTATTACACAGGGGCCTTTAACTTGAGGAGGAATTATTTGAATGAGGTTTGGTACAATCTGGTACAATCTTGAATAAATGATTATTCAAATAATCTCATGTCAACTATTTTACATCTTCCTCTGAATAAGACCTTATAAACAAGGTAAACACTACAGAGTGTATTCCTGCTGATTGTTAGGGAATTCTTAATTTTGATTTTGATTTTTGGTGGGGTTTTGTTTGTTTTGTTCTTGGTTTGGGGGGGCTTCGGGGGTTTATTATTATTGTTTTATTTTATGCTTTGTTGGAAGATTGCTTCAAATTATGTGACCTCTATTTTCTAGTCTTAAGCATCTAACTGACCAGCCAATACAAATCTTTTCTGCCACTTGAGATAATCCACTCCTTCAAAATGAGGAATTTTGACAAAAATATTGGTAGTATATTTTAAGGATTAAAAGGATTACTGAGATTTTGTTACTTTGAGAATTAGGGAGACATTACATGTGCATCAAAGCACCTGCTAGCATTTTCCAAGTGTATATGGATCTTCAAGTACAAAAAATTAATTTTCTTTGGATTTATTCTCTTTCCATCCATGCCTCCATTTCAGAAAAATTCCTTTTGAAAAATAGCAATTATCTGGTTTTCCATCGAAGTTAGCACATTTTTCCATTTAGTTATCGGTATTTGGGGAGGAGGGAGGAGGCTTAGTAACTGCTAAATAAACATAATATTTGGAAACTGTAGAATAAATGTGTATGAGCTTTTCAAAGAATATCATAGAGTCACAGAATGGATAAGATTTGAAAGAATCAGAGTGGGTCATCTGGTCCAACCTCCCTGCTCAAGCAGGCTCATCCTAGATCACACAGCACAGGGTTGTGTCCAGAAGATTCTTGAATGCCTCCAGTGAGGGAGACTCCACAACCTCTCTGGGCAATCTGTTCCAGTGCATGATTCCCTGCATAGTAAAGTTCTTCTTTTTGTTCTTGACATCCTTGGCCAGGTTTAATTCCAGATAGAACTTGGCCTTCCTTATCTCATTTCTATTTACTCTAACAACTGTTGTGTACTCATTTCAAGATTTTCCAGCAAATTTTCTACAGAAAAAAAAGCAGCCCAACCACAACCCCTAACCACTGAGGGCAGTAAATTTCATGTTTCTCTGCAATGTTAAAAAGACTTGATCTGACATTAAAAATCTGCACTGAATAATATCTTCTACAAAGTATGTTACCAATTGCATTTGGATTTTGAAGTCCCACATAACTTTTTTGCCTTAGAGTACTTCCTCTCAGTTTCACATATATTTAAATCATGAGGATAGTCTCTTTCTCTTTCTTTTTCACATGCACATCGGAGCAATCCCACACTGACATATCTAGGCATTGTTTCAATATTATCGCTATTATCAGTGTATACTGGAAGGAAATATTCTATTTTATAAAATTATATAACTAAATCAGTCAATCATATTTCTGATATTAATTGGCTGGAGTATCAATTTTTTAAAATAGATGATTGACAGCCACTGAAATTGCTCCACTATATAAAAGTAAAAAACTGAATGACTGTTTTGTTCCTGAAATTTGAAAATATCACAGATCAAATTTTGCCCAGCTTCTATAGTAGCAGAAATTGTGTCTACGTTCAGAAGGCATTTACATCTGTTTTTCACAGCTGCCTTGCACAAGCTGAAAACAAACAGAATACTGAAATCAACAGAAAGGTCTAATTACATTAACTCAAACATTAATGCTATTTAATTTTTCATACAGATCTGACAGAAATTCTGTTGCTGCTCCCAGTTGTCTTGCTATACGTCGATTGTATTAGAAAATATTAGGCATATTGATGTTTTCCTTCACTGTCTCATTGTGTGTTTTCTAAAGACTTATTAAGCAATTGACCTTTTCAAAATACTCAGTTTTAACCTATGTCTGTAATTATTTCCAGGGAAAAAAAAAATCTTTGTAATTATTACCAAATTCCCAAGCTTTGTCCAAGCACAACTGCAAAATTATTCATTAAAATCCATGTGCTTTTTGAGTAGTTTTAGTACTTGTTTTACTTTTTCACTTAACATAAACATAAGAAAAACTATCCTACCTTTTTATACTACATCTTGAATCCCTTTGAAAACTAAAATTGTTACTGCTGTGAAGATTTTTTATTCACAACATGCTTTTTTCAGTTTTCATTTTAATGCTTACTCTTTGAGAAGCTTTTTTGTGTGTAAAATCTTCTATAAATCTATTTATCCTCTTAATCAATGTCATCACATTATTGCATAAATTTTAATATGGGTCAGTTTAAAAGTATTATCATTTTTATTTCATTGTAATGGACTGTAGACAAAATGTCTTTTACAGTGTCTCTAAATCACCTTTGGAAACAATTTTTCGGCCTAAAATAGAAATATATTGCACTACTAGATTAAGTAGTTTCCTTCTGGTTTTGTCAATCCAGAGTTGAATGGCCGACAAATACGTTGTCTTGTATCTGTTGCAAAAGAAACTCAAAAGGTTCTTTAAGTATGTAAAACTTTCCCAGTTACAGTAGCATCAGTGAAGCAAACCAGTGAGACCTACTGCCCTAAATTGCTTACCATTTTCCAAAGGTTTTACTGAGTGTCTCCATTTGAAAGAGGAAGCTTAGTTCTGGTTCACACTTTCCAGTCTTTGATTCTGCATGGTTAGGATTATTCATTTGTTCCAACTTATTATATGTATTTGTATCCCTTCATCAACAAAATTTCTCCTTTTAAGCTTGCAAACCCTGTAGAACAAAAATACTTGTTTTCATATATGACTGATACTAAATCTAGTAACAATTCTCATAGCCATCATTATGTATTTTTCTTTTATGAAGGAAAAAAAACCCTGTTGCGTAGGAACAGATACTGATTCTATTCTCAACTGGCTTTTCAGAACTGTATCCCTTTCCATCCCCCTTCCATCCCTGGAGATAAGGAGAGACCCTTGGAGATAAAAGTTATAAATCCACTTCTTTCAAAAAGGCAAGAAGGAGGACCCTGGATGCTATGATCAATGAAAAGTTATAGAAAGGAAACAGAGCATGTCCTCTTGGGATATCCTTTAAAGTATGGAAAGAACAAGAAGGTGGTCAGGAGCAATCAACACAAATTCACCAAGCAAATTCACGCCTGACCAAGCTGAATGCCTGTGAAGATGAACTGAGTGCCCCTTGAATGAGCCAAGAGCAGTAAGAGATGCATACCTTGAGTTTGCCAGAGCTTATAAAATGGACTGCAGTGTCAGGAAGCTAAAAATGTATGGCCTGTAAGAGCAAACTCTGAAGGCAGATGAACTGACTGCATTAAAAGGCAGAAATCACTGGAAAATCTCCAGACCTCAAGGTTGCTTTGCTACCAAAAAAAAAAAAAAAAAAAATTGTTAATTCATACTGCATGCTTTAGTGAAATAATACAACTAAACCAGCAGAGAACTCCTTCAAACAGCAGATGCTATGACACTACTGAGGGGCTCATATTTATAATGCCAGAGGTTCTCTAGGGTAGAAAAGACCTAATTAACATCAGCAATCAGTCCTGTTATACTTATTTCAGAAGCAGAAAGTAACCTTCCTGAGCAGGTGCAGGCTTTGAATAGTTTGGTTTAGCTTTACAAAAACTGCTCCATAAATCCATTAGAGTGCTAAAGCTAGTGACAATTTGCCAGTTGAGAGTTTTGAAAGTAGCCCTTGAATGGAAAATTGTGGACGAAGGATAACACTTGTAAAGGGCTTTTATATTTCAGTTGTATGTTCTAAAATTTCCTCAGGCCTTTTCAACCTCTGGAAAAAGACAATCAAGGTAAGATGATTAATCTATTCAACAGCCATACCTAATGCATACCACCATCTGGGACTAGAATTTGTTTGACTGAGTTTACTCCTTTGGAAATCCAAATTCTTTGATATAACCAGGGGTTCTTTCTAAGGTACAAAAAGCTCGCAAAAGAGAACTTTTGGGGTTGTTTTTTTTATTCTTTTTTTCATGCTGTACTAATGCCTAAATCAGGGCATTACATTTAGATGGGAAATGGAAGAATCAAATTTATCTCTGACATTTGTATCACCTAGTTTTTTATTTAACTTCCTAATGGGGATGGGGAAAAATTCCATTCTAGAGAAAGAATACTTTTGTAAACTATGACACAAGCTGATGACCTAGCTTTAATTCTAGATCTGACTGTAAATAGTTCTGTCAGAATTTATTACAGATCGGATTGTAATTAAAACTAACTTGAGTTTGCATGGGAATTTTTGTGGGGTTTTGTTTTGATTTCGTTTTTAATGCAATCTATCTGAAATATGCAAGATTTTATACACTAAAAGTAGAGTGAGTTCTGACAGTCAACCTTTGGAGCTTTTCACGACTGAAGGCACAATAAAGCAAGAAACTGTTGAGCTATTTTTACAATAAGCTATTTGATAAATAAGCTATTTTTATGATAACAGATTATTTGTGAATCAGTAGAGATTTCTATAATACAAATGTATTATTTAGCTGTGAATGGTTCCCACAGAAAAATGAAATAAAATGCAGCCTGTGAGTGTTCTTAAACTTCTGTGGTTATTCCCTATTGCCATTTTTCATTTCAGTGCAGGATAGCTCACCTAGGCGACACATAATCACATAATCTCTTTTTTTTTTCTTTCTTTGGTGACTGCCTAACTGAAGCTCTTAAACGGGAAAATGAGCAAATGGATGATGAATAACAAATGAGAAAATAAGGTACCTTATCCATGTCCATATGAAAAATGAATACCTTTAATGAAAATATTAATTCCTTAAATATTTGTGAGAACTGGGTATTTAGACAGGACTATCCAGAAAATGAACAATAAAATGCACAAAAATGGCTAAGCAGAAAATAAATGAATCCGTCTTAAGAAGACTTTTCTATTATTTACATAGCTGTAATCCTTAATGCTTAATACATCCAGCAAGTTAATAGGGGGGTTTTTCGCATTTGATTTTGAACAGTAGATAGGAGAGGACAGTGTCCCTCTTTTATGAACTAGCCTACAGTGAAAATATTCATTTCACCATGCCAAATGAGGCAGTTGTTGCCTAAGTATCTGCTAGGGGTTTTTTTTGAAAAAAAACCCTGCTTTGTTAGATAGCTACGAAGAAACCACTAAAACCAAGCTGTTATGTTTTTATGAAGTTACCCGCTATAGTTTTTATGAGCCCAAACTTCTCTTTACAAGTATAATAAAAGGTAACTAGCATTCATGTGTGTATTTGATTTGTTCAGTGCAGGCAGTGCAATGAGGTCTACAGGAGTTCTCTTTGTACTGCTGAGCGGCTGTGTTCTTTTTACTCATTATTTTTTCTCACTATAACTTCAAATAAACAAAAAAAAATTCCTAGAAATATTGAGTATAGGAATTTTGCTTTTACATTACTATTAAGAGAAAACTTCCAAAAAACCCAATAACTTCCAAATTACTGATCACTGGAACAGTTTGTCCAGAGATGTAGAGTGTCCCCTCACTGGAGAAATTCACAAACCATCTGGACACAATCCTGTGCAACGTGCTGACCCTGCTGGAGCGTGGAGGCTGGAGTAGATGATCCCCTGTGGTCCCTTCCAGCCTGACCCATTCTGTGATACATGTGCATGTGTGTACACTTCTGCATGTCCACACACATGCACACCCACATGTACAACTATATAGAAGCCGACTTCTCATAGACGATGTGTGGACGAAAACTGGGATTGTGGACAGACTTGTCAAATCATGCCAGGTCTTGTAAATCAGCAGAGCCAGCTGAAGCTAAGCTCTGTGTCTCTCTTTCTTCCAAATGTGATGGTGTGGAAATGCATCAGCAGAGAAGCATAAAGGGAGATGATGTGTAGAAGAACTGGGGTGACAGAAAAAATTCAGATATTTGAAAGTACTTTTGGGTACAATGAATGAGTACAATATTAATGGATCTCATTAATTTTTAATTTAATTTCCTCTACACAAGCAGGGGGTGAAACCAGTGGGTAGACCAAATAATGGTCTCAGATTACGAGAATTTCAGTTTTATTTGAAGTAGGAACTAATAGCTCTGGAATTCAGTGAAGAAAGATTGTAAATTTTTCCGTTTCTTGTAAACAAAAGATAAATAATTCCAGCCACACAAACTCAAATGTTTAATTTCCAAATGAAACTAATAAATATGTAAATAAAACCTTATCAGTTGGAACAACAGGAGGATACTGTTCATATACTTTAAAAAACTTTGCCAGATATTTATTGCTTCTCTGAGACAATAGCTCTGGTTTTGGCATTAGGGACATTAGGATGTTAACCTTTCAGCCCTGACTACACTGTACATCTGAGGAACAATGGGACACATGATTGCCCTCTAAAAGAAATCATAAATCCTGCTTTAAAAAAGACATTTGGCCCTCCCCATGATGTCTCATAATCCATCCCATAATGCAGTATGTAGACACTATAATTGCTCTGTATTATATAATTCCTTACTGTTGATTGATCAAATTAATATGGAAACAATATTTAATAACATCATTACAACTAATTTGGTTTTTTCCATTACCTTAAGTAATTCCATATTTTACTTTTGATACTACTCCTCATTGATGATTTAATGCTTATTTTGAACTCTATTATTTCTGTTAACTTGCAGTAGTTAGGATTTAAATACAGAGGTAATGACACAAAAAGAGAAAGTTAATGGTGGGACACATATTTAAATATAAAAAAATAAGTGTAGGAAATAGGATTGATAGAAGAGAGACATCTAAAATGAAATATACTGAATCATATGAGAAAGAAATTATAAACAGAAAACATGAACATCCTTTAAGGGATTGTAATGAGTAAACAGGAATAAAACAGCCAACTTTCAGTAAAAAAACCCATAAGTCAGAAACTGAATCTAAATACCTCTTAGAACCATATCAAATCACTCTATAAACTCCTTAATTTCAACCCTAAAATACATACCTTAAAGCACTTGGATTTTATATTGGATATACTAAACTTCATTTTCAAGAATTACTAGAAAGCTTCTTCAGCTTCCACTGAAGTCTACATCAAACAAAATTTTATAGAAATTCATATTTCATCTATTCTATAGTATCAGGGGGGTTATGCATTATTATAATATGCTTAATTAAATGCATTTAAAAATAGCACATTTTAAAGAAGCTATCCTGAAATACTTGGCCAGAGGGTAAGCCCCCAGCCTGTCACTCACTCATATCCCCAGCTAGAATGAAGATTCCCCTAGGGGAGAGTGAGCTGAAAACTCTCAGGTAGAGATAAAGACAGTTTAATAAGTGAGGCAAAGTTTCACACACAAGCAAATCAAAGAAAGAATTAATTCACTACTTCTTATCAGCCAGCAGATGTCCAGCCTGGAAGGCAGGGCTTCAGCTTGTGTAACAGGCACAAATGTCACAACCATGAACACAATCACTTCCTCTTAAGCTTTTATAGCTTTGCATGATGCCATATGGTGTGGCACATCCCTCTGGTCAGTAGGGGACAGCTGTCCAGGCTGTGCTTCTCCCCAGCATCTTGTGCAACCTTAGCCTACTCACTGCAGGGCAGAGTGAGGAACAGAAAGTCCTTGATGCGGTGTAAAGGCTCTTCAGCAACAGTTAAAACACTGGTGTATTGTGAAGTTTATTTTTGTGACAAATGAAAAGCACAACAGCACGCTGGTGCTATGAAGAAAGTTGATTAACCCAGTACAGCTACTGTGATCTTAAAGAGAAAATTCCAAGGACACACTAAGCCACATGTGTGACATGTTTGAGAAATACTAACATTTATCTGCTATACAAGTACTCTCAAAACATGTAGGTTCATGGCTTTAAAGAGAGAGATGAGCTGGCAACTACAAGATGAGGCATCTCATTTTACAGGCATGCCTGAGGAAAATAAAAAGTATTTATTGCATTATTTTTGGCTGTTATGGATCCAAGAAACGGTAACAACTCTTTCCATAACTTGCAATTGGACAAAAAAATCAAAAGGGTCAGTGAAACAGGCAGTGATGAAAGACAGTGATAGCAAGAAACAAAAAAGCAGACTCAAAAGCAGTGGCCTTGTCTGCAGACATGCATGATTCAGAGCCTTAAATTCTAATTACTTCACAGACTTCTGACCAACACGAGTTTGTAGGACACATTTCCTTTCAGTTCTACTCAGTTTGTCTTTTAGGTCTTCTTCATTCTTCTTTGATGTCTATACAAATACCCTTATACCCTTTCTCATGACATGGAGAAGAAAGAGCAGGTATTGGTTGTAGACCAGGGACACTATCAAGAAATTTATTTCAGATCAGGAGTTTGTGATTTCTCTATACACAACTTTGAAACCACACTAACATTAGGAATTTAAATTAAGACCTTGAGATTGGAGTAGAGAGATTTTAGCATTGGGCTAATAGAAACTTCATGGAGTTCAAGGAACAGAAATGCAAAGGCACATGCCTTGGAAGCACCTGGCTGAAAAGCAGTTTCGATGGAAAGAAAAAGGGAAACACAATGAACACTAGGCTGAATATGAGCCCACAAGCGTGCTTTTCTCTCAAATAAAATAAATCTTGCCCCTCTATGATACGGTAGGGGAAGTATGATCAGGTGAATGAAGAAAATTGTTACGTCTCTTTGCTCAGTGCCAGAGATTGCACCTGGAACACTGCATCCAGTTTGGAGTCCCCCTGATCAAAAAGAATGTCGAGAAATTGGAGAAGGCCACCAGGATAGTCTGCAGCCTAGAGGACATAAAAAAAAAAAAAAATATTATTTGTGGTGCACAACATGGGGTACTCAAACAAGGAATTAATAGCCTAACTAAATTTTAGGCATTTTTTGGATCACTTCATATAATCTAGAGAGAGGGAAGGGAAAGAATCATGCAAAGGGTGATGGAAAGCAAAATAATTTCTAACCACATTAATTTATAAAGTTCATAAGCTTTAATATCTGACCTGACTAAAATAAGGTAGTTCCTATTCTAAATTCCTCAGTCTGCCTATATCCAGTTAAAAACAACACTTTTCCTCATCTCAACTGTAATGCCCAATTCATTGCCTTAGTCTAACACTTTCAGCATTCATACTCTCCAATAGCATAAATTTGTTCTATAAATATCTGATACCACCAAAATCCTGTCAAAACTATATTTACTTTACATGTACACACTTTATATGTGTGTGCGAGTGAGTGTGTGCGACTGACCAAAAAATTCCTAGCGTGGAAGAAGGCGCAGAGGAGATGAGCACAAGCACTTGAGAAGATCAGGGTAGAATATGGGGAGTGAGCACAGCTGCTGTAAAGAAAGAGGAAAGGAACCAGAGGGTGGCCAGAAGACTTTAAATAAATGCATCAGTTGTCTCCTTATCAGTTGGAAGAAACAGCTGTTTGTGTAAACACCCTTTGCCAAGTGAATGAAGAGAAGCTGTGAATGTCTTCCTGATTGAGACAGACCAACATGGGAGAGATATACTTGTCTCAGCCAAACCTAAAGCAAAGAAAAAATGAGTGACCAACAAAATATATTTTGAAGATAGCAACAGGCTTGAATCTCTGTATTCCTTCTCAGTGACTGGGGCAGCCCAGTGACATGATAGAGAGCATGTAGAGACTGGTCATGGGAAACATGTTTGTGTTGGGATCTAACAGCACAAAGCAATTGCCATGAAGTGTTTATGTTGCGGTTTCACTACATTGCTCTATCACTCTATTAAAGCAAGTGAAGCATCAAGTATTTCCAAATAAGTAAATTTGGTGTTATTCCCTGTGTGAAATATCTAAAAGAACTTGGTCAGATAATGTTGGGCTCTGACAACGCATTCACATTCCCTTTAAGAAAAGCAAAATTCATATGACATTAATTTCATTATTTACAGAAATAAGATTTTTGCAAGGGCTGTGTCTTAGACATTAGAATTACTTGTTGCCGTTATCTATCTTATTTTAATATTCCCTTTTCACTAAAATCCTTAAGCATTTTTTCCATATAAAAGACATTAAGGCCCTACTCCTAATATAAAACTACTTAATTTTCACCCTAAAGTTCTTATATTAATTTCAGTATGCATAGATTTGAAGGAAAAAAAGATTATTATTTTTATTTATATTTGAGTGTAAAGATACGGTTCTGGTTTTTCCTTTCCTATTAAGTTCTTGACATTGTATTATACTTATTGCAAGCTAAGGACAAATCCACCTCAACTTTATCATTTATAGCATCTACTTCCTTTTAAACTGTATCATGGTCTTGCAGATTATATCTTTAAAACAAATCAAGCATAAATAGAGCTTACCTTTTCATCCCCCCAAATACTTATCTATATGCTAAATATTAAACTCTGTGGATAAACTTTTTTTTTTGCTTTGGATTAGTGGAAAAACTTGTACCTAATACTTTAAAGCTTTATTTTAGCAAAATTTCTCAAAAACATGTAATCTAAGACAAATAATCAAAAATTTCTGTTAAAGGCTTGCGCTGGAACTAAGCATTCATGAGTATAGTTTCATGGCTTAGAAGCATTGAGATTTATATTTAAGGACATCTTACATATACTCATAAAAACCTAATTTTTTTTCATTTTTCCAATGCAGAAAATGATGTATATTTTACTATTTTATGTCAGTTGAAATGGGCTCTTTTTAGAGAATTAATTTCCTCTTACTGCTGCCTATCCTCTCACAGAAATTTTTGATTATTTGAAGATTTCATTCTGCTCCCCATCCCTGTCTTCTAGCTTAGGGGTCTAGATACCCTATGAACAATTGGTCTTATAAAAAACTGAGGCAAATAATAATAATAATTTGACCTTATCCACTGTCACTATGTTTAATCCCACATGCAATGAAGGATGATGATTCTCCTTAGGCCTCCTTTTGTTGTTCATCTATTCACAGAAATGTTTTTTAATGCCTTTTGCCACAGTAATGCATTGACATAACCCTTAGAACAGATTACTAGAAAGCGAATTTCGAAGCTATCGTCTATGCTATTAACTCACACCTGTGGATGCTGTACAGCCTGAAATATAAACTATTAATCTAGTGATTTCTGTGTACAAATCATGATATATGATTACTGAAGTCTATCAATGTTACAATAAAACAATTATCTGTAACAGCCTGTCAGGGAATGTCATGGAAATAAAGTGGCAATATAAATACAAAATTGGTAACAAGGACAAAGAGGAAGCACCTCATTCTCCTGTCTCAGCATGAATGTCCTTCTGGACAAATTCTGAAGAGCATAAAAGCATGCACTTGTGAAGAATCAATAAACAGAAATAGATCAAATCTAACAAGTTAAGAAACAAACTGATTGCAAGCCTAGGGAGAAACAAAGCGACAGGAGAAGCTGACAGGGGAGTACCCATTTGTTCTGTCAGAAATTAAAAACAGGAGAGTTAAAAGTTCAGGGACTTGCGCAGTGGTGAGATCAATATCAATTACAGGTGAGATGGCTTGGCTAAGAGACTCACATCCCATGCTAAGACACCAAAGCAGCAAAGTAAGGATCTCTCGAATATAAATCAATAACTGAATTTTAATTTCTTGCTTTTTAGTGGTTTTCTACACCTGAAAATGCCCATGGGTCCAGGATCCATTTTCAGTCCATCCAGGGCTGTCCATTCTAGAAGCTCTGCAGCAGCACTGATGCCCAGCTCCACCTCAGCTCTGCCTTGCCCAGCCACAAAGGGATCTGACTGGATTGAAGTCACATCCACTTGCTGACATCCCAGCATGTCCCCATCCCATTCCCACGGCCCTGATGTTCTGTCTGACCCTGTTTTCAGTCATTGAGTCTGAACCTGAACTTCCATCCTGGTGTAGCCTTGGCTTGGCCCCTTCCCCATTTCAGTGGACCACAAGAGAGATTAAGAAACTCATGTTCTTTCCATAGTGTAAACATTAGAAACCCAACAAACAAACAAAAAACAACAACAACAACAACCCACCACCACAAGATACACAAAAATACCTGACAAAAAACAAAGATGCAGAAATTATTAAAATATGAGAAATAATTTACATCACCACTCCTCCTCCCCATGTATCTACCACTTTATAATATTGCCCTGAAGTAACAGCATATAGTATTTTGATTTAGAAAGTGGAATACAATAAAGCCAGCAGAACTTCATATGATGAAATGATCAATTTCAAATGGGTATTTTTGTAAGCTTTTAACTGTGCTGATGTGTAAAGATTAAACTTCAGACTTTGCAATGTATCTTAAAGTAAAACATTTTTTTGTATTAGTCATGCTTTAACAACAGTAATGAAAACTTACAGTTATTTTTCTCTTAATAGATTATTAAAACATACAAGAAGAGACAATATTCATAAATTCTACTTTATCAGTAAATGCTTTTGTAATTCAAATAAAGTATTCAATAATTACAGTGTAAATTCCTATTAAAAGAATGCTATGGTTGCAAAATCAAAATGTAGAAGGGCCCAGAATCAATCTTGTGAATAATATTACTTCAGCTCCTTTGTTAGGATACAGCCTCTAGTCATATTATTTTTACTATAGCATCTTTATCCTATACCAGCTATTCAATAAGTTAAAGGTATATAATCAGGTTTCTAGAAAACACCAACTGTTTTAAACCAGTTACTCTCAGTTAAAAAGTTGTAGATTTCAGAAGATGAATAAAAGGAGCAGGAGCAGAACTATTTCTTCTTGAGGCTGTGGAAGCTGACTGTTATGGAGGACTGAAATCTGCTGTCTCCTCTGCCACTAATCAGTTCAAGAGAAATATGGAGCAATTCAGTCTTTTGTGTGTGTGTGCTGGTTTTTGTGTTTGTTTGGGTTTATTCCTCTTTTATTTCTTTCTTTTGCCTAGGAATAATAGATAAGAAATAACTACTACTACATAAACCTAAATGGCTTCCAAAATCTTATAATTATGCAATAATCTGCATGTTCAATTCACAAGAAGTGTTGATATAGGTATTATCATAGTGTTAATTTGACAAAGAGCCAAGCAGCTCCAGAGATTTGTTTCAATGGACTTAAAAGCCATTAATGGTACTGATTACCTCCAAGAAGCACCTCTTTACTAATACCAGCATTTTGTACTTTGACCTTGAAGGAAGTATTTCTTTCCATTTTCCTTCAAGATTATGTAGCCTCCAAACCAAAAAACCAAATTACAATTCGTCTTACCTGTTCTGCAGAATGGGATATCTGTTAAGAAAGTAGGCATCGCCTTATGCAGTGTAAATGACCTGGTGTCATTGTAAGGTTAGTATTTGATGCTGGTAATAGATTGATATGATAAATAGTGGAAATTTTATTTTGAAAGTGTCGATCTATAGGGTATGTAACATTTTTTTTTCAAAAGGGATAAATGGATGCTGTTTACTACCACTTGAGACAGTGGTTTGTCCTGTTCTGTCCATAGCTATTTATTTGCACTTGCAAGAGTTTAAGCTGGCTTTAGGGTTCAAACAACTCTTTAAAAGCGTACAAAAAAAACCCAAACCAAACCTATAATCTTCCCTATCTTTTTTTTTTTCCCCTACCTTTGTGTTAAATATTTTGCTGCCATTTGCCTACAAACCTCTTTTGATTATGATTAACGACTTGATTAAACTGTAAAATTTGTTCTCAGCTTTTTCAGTCATGACCTCAAAGATGAGAAGGGTTTCCCTCAGGTAAAAACAGACATCCAGGAATGAACAACTTGACTCAGGGCATAGCTTTTCTAATATAAGGAAAAATAGATCTAACTTCCTTATTGTCTCAGAGCCAAGAACAAAATATGTTTCACAGAAATACATCATTCATATTGCTTTGAATACAACATTTTCACTGTTAGAATAATGAATTAGTGATTTTGTGCTTCCAGATGGAGGAATTCCAAGACTGATCATGAACAGCCACAGTCAAGAAGAGGAAAGGTGGAAAGGAGCGGTGGAAGGCTGGCTGCATTTACTTACGGTGTGAAAAAATCATATTTTCTCAGTCTTTTCAAAAAAAACCTTGACAGCAAGGAAGCAAAGAATATTCTTTTCCCTTTGGGGACTGAAGCATACTACAGAAAACATGAAGACAGCTGCTCTTACATATTAAAGAATAAGTGCTTTACTTGCTATGATAATTTATTTGATTATTTTCAAAACAAAATTAAACTAATTAAGAACAACATTAAAACCAGAGCTCCATGAGTTCTTTTTATTTGAAAAAAAACACCAATTCTGACTTAACAATGTTTGACTTATTCCTACAAAATAGAAAATTAGTTAGTTCCATTGGACAAATTATATTTGCAATTATGTTTTTTTAACGTGTGATAATATCCTCTTTCATCATCTGTGAAAACAAGCTGTGTAGTGGCAGAAAATACAACAGGAAAATAATGTGGTTATATTAAGCAAATTATTCCATTTCTGACTACTGTCATAATCTGGTAATGTTTTATTTGGTGCTTGGCCCCAGGCAGCTATAGTACTCTTGGTACAGCAATATTTTTAACTAACTGCAATAATACCTTGAAAGAATCAAAAGTTGAGCCACATCTTTCTTTCATATGAAAAAATTTAAATATTTATATCTGTATTATACATAACATAGGACAGCTCTAGTGAAGCTAAGTATAACTGAGTTTTCCCAGATTTCTTCCAAACTTCTTCAAAAAAGAGAACTCTTTTAGTTTGCCAGGTCTTTGAACATTTACATTCCATCATATGTCTCATAATGATTCTTTGCTAGAAAGCTTCATTTGACAGTACTCAGCAGCTTATACAGTTTAAAATTTTTTTTTCCTTTTCTACCATAAAACATTATTACAACAATTTTGTGGAGTAATACTTATAGACTTGAGATACTGATAGGAGGGACAACTTTCTAGGTAAGTTCAGGAACTGAGAGTGAAAGGGTGAGATTAGCTCTTCTCAGTGGTCTCATCATTCACAAGCAGGAAGCAAGGAAGGGGAAAGCAGAGTGATTTGCCTATAGTTAAAAGCACTGAGGAACAAGGAAAAGTAGTTTGGCATAGACATAAAGACCCAGGAGGGCTTCAGAACAGCAAAAAGAACCACTGTGGGGATCCAAAGAGGGATCTTGTGACACTGATTGAGTAACAACAAAGAAAAGGAAATTCACAAAAGACATACAAAATTATGTAAATATGGGAAAATTCATCTTTTGCACATAAAGTTATGGGATCTAAACTGATCATTTTCATTCTGAAAAACTTTATGTTAGTTATGACAGGTAGTTCTTAGGAAATATCAGCTCAGTGTTCAGTAGATGTTTAAAACAGGAAAAAATATTAGATATTTTTATGAAAGGAAGTATGAAGGTCACCTTGTGAGGTATGATTAAGTAAGCTGTAAGTGAAATAAGACAAATGAAACTGAAGTTAAAAAAATACTGAGTTATTTGAGAAGATGAATAGGAACTTGTGAATACTATTCAAACAAGAATTAGGATCCCACAAGACCTGACTATTTTGCTGCCAAAGTTAGGTGTAGCCTTGGCTTCTGTAGCATGAGAAAGTGAAGAGTTACAGTCCAGAGAACTCAGGTGGTAGGTTTGGTGGAATATCACCAATGATTATGCAGGTTTCAGTAGACCAGTGAAGCTGACAGTCCTGCAGTGCTGGTCCTGTCCCTTTCACATGTAATCACCAGGAGAAAATAGAAGTAGAGATTTCAAGGCTTTGAAATTTTTTCTTTAATACTATGCTGTCTTACATCTGAACAACAGGAAAATAAAAAAATCCAACAAATCCACTAAAACAACCACACAGTACAAAACCAAAATGTCAACTGTCCTGTCTAAAACTCATTTTGATTTCTATATCTAGTGAATGTCGAAATAAAATTCAGAGGAGTTGAAAAACAGATTTAAAGCACATAGAATTATTTATTAAGGGAAAAAATGCTTAAATATCATCAGTACATATCCCAAATGAGTTATGATTTGCACTTGAAAAAAGATGCTTACAAAATATATTGCAAATTCAAGACCACCCTGATTTTTCTCTTTCTTTAGTTGATTTCTTCACACTGAGGTTTAAAATACTCATTTCAATACCAGTCAAACCATTAATTGACTGATTTTCGAAAAACTGTATTAAAAAAAAAAAAAAGAAAAAAGGAGAAAAATCTTGTTGAATATCTGAAAGAACTAAGCAGTTCACTTACATTTTCTCTGTGTGGAGAAGGTAGTAATTAATTGGGCCCCAAGTCCTGACCATAGAGATTCCCACCCAAATGACACAGTTCAAGTGTGCAATCATAAACTTGATAGTGAAAAGAAGGTCTTAAATTTCAGTCTGAATATACAACCACACTATGATTGCTCTGCTACCTGTTTCTCTGTTAATAGGTATGAGGTACTCTGTTAATAGTATGACAACCTTGTGTCAGCCCTACATCACTTTGTAAAAACATTGCGGAAGCAGCATGTGAGTAGTGCATGGCATATATTCAGGTGAGCAGAGATTATATGAATGCTGATCACAGAATCATAGGATAGTCTCAGTTGGAAGGGACCTCTTTAGGTCCCTAGGCCAACCTCCTGCTTTAAGGTGACACAGACATGCTCAGGGCCCTAAACATCTGAGTATTGAATATATACAAGGATGGATACTCCACAGCCTCTCTAGGAAACACTCAGGAGCAATTGACTACCCACCTGAGAATTGCTTCCTTATACAGTCAAATTCTGCTGTGATTCAGCTTGGGTCATTTGCCTCTTGTGCTTCGACTGTGCATATCTCAAAGAGTCTGGCTCTTTCTTTCTTTATACCTCCCTCAAACACTAAGTAGTAATAGACAACAAATAAAAGGTTCTTCCTGGAATCTTGTTTTCTGTAGGCTGAAAAACTCAGTTCTCTCACACTCTCCTCATATTTCATGTGCTTCAGTCCTCTGACCAATGGCCCTTCACTAGAGTCATTCTAATATGCCCATGTCTTCCCAAATTGAGAAGAACAAAACTGGACACAGCACTCTACATGCATTTACTCTAGATTCTGGGAATTATCACTTCCCTTGACCTGCTACCCTCTTCTCTTATAACCAAGAATGTTGCTGGCCTTCTTTGCTGGCACATTGCTGGCTCATGTTCAACCTTGTGTCAGCCCAGACTCCAAGCACTTTTCTGTAAAACTTGTTTCTATCCACTCTAGTTCCAGGCAGTTCTGTTGCTTGGAGGTTATTATGTGCATTATTCTGACCTTGGTTTCCGTATTTGCCTTTGTCATTTTAGAACATACAACACTGCTCAGACCATTTCTACAACCTGTACAAGGTCATTCTGAACAGCAGTCCTACCCCTCCAGTTTATAGTGTGCTTTTCATAGCTCACTATAACTGAAAACTGGCTGGAGATCCATTCTGTCCAATGATCCCAGTTTTTAACAAAGCCATTAGAAACCACCAGCAGTGGGATTGATCCCTGAGAGATATTACTAGCAAGCAGACCATTATTCAGCAGTTGAGGCAAAGCTGTGTAAATGAATGTCTCTGAACATATCCCAACCAACTGAATAGAGAGTTTTGCTTATGATGAAGTCTAAATGTATGGAACGTATTATGATTCTCTGACTCAGTACTAAGATGGATTTAATTTGTATTTTTCTATGTACTGCAGGTGCTTGGTTGTTCTGGACTTTAGCATTTGAAACCACTTTATCAATAGATTTCAGAGGAAAAAAAGAGGTAAAACACAACAAATAAAAACAATAAAACCCCACACTGGGTTAGAGCAACTAAATGACTGCACTAGATAAATGTCTTCCCATTCTGAATCATATGAAAATACAAAGCAGACAAAGATGCCAAATTAGTCAGGGGTTTGAAGAAAATCCTTATCATTTTACATGTGGCATAAACTAAGTATCTGGAAATAAACAAAGTGATAAATTTTTAATGGTATAAAGGTCATCCCTAATCCTCGGATGAGCATTTTCCACACAGCTTCCATAAGGGAAAATAGTAGGTATCTTTCATTGTCATTGCTAGTTTCATGAATCAAATTCTTAGAAAAGTAGCAAGAAGCTAAGAGTCCAGTTGGCTTAAAATTCTTCCCCCCTAATTGTCTGACTTCATCCTTAGAAGGTAATGACATGAAAGTACAATGTGACTTATTTCATTATTACCTTACTGCTTCAGTGACACAAATTGCCAGGTCACAGGATTTAAAGCTATATACAATCACGCTAAGTGGCTAAGAAGAATTTAGGTCATTTTAACTGCAAGAAAGAGGAAAATGTGCATTCAAAAACAAATCCCAGTGATAACTTTTAAAAGATCTATTATTTAAATATGTTAATAATTTTAATGAAAACACTAAATAAAAATAAGTAAGGTACAGTTAAAACATTAAAGTAAAAATTAATTGATTTATCAATTTTTCAAATTTAGACCTTACCATAGATAAATTTGTATAATTAAAATCCTTATCTTAGATTCCATCTCACTTTAGCCACTTGTAAGAGGCAAGCATGGCAGCAGCTCATAGGTCATTAGTAAAAGTTCCATTTCACTCAAAATAAAGTGACTAGCACCTCCAAAGGTGCCAAATAAAGGACAAAGGACAAATAAAAAATTAATGAGACAACCTATCCCTTAAAGTTAAAATTTTTGGCAAACATCCAACAGTCCTAGGGAGATAGAACATGAGGGTTTTTGACACTGTTTTTAAAGATCTTCGCTATTAATTTCATCTAAAAGCAATGGTGGTATGGCACGTTAATTCCCGGATGAGAAAAAGAAATAAGAATTAATTCTGAGACACATCTGAGGTCTTAACATAGGGATATTTTTGTCTCTTGAAATGAGACCTTACTATTTTTAGCTCCTGTTTTTGCAAGTGTTATATGCCAGGTGAAGACAGTGGGAAAATTCATGAGGATAATATATGTGATATGCCTAAAGTCATTGCATTGCATACCAACATAATTTAAGTGCCAACTTGCATTACACAAAGATCATGTCATGCTGTGAATCACTTCTTGTACCGTTGTTTATCCAATCATGCTGAAAAAGAACTCTATGTATTAGAGTATAGGTAACCATAATAAAAAGGTCATATACTGGGAAAAGTGTATTTTTCAACAGCCCCAGAATTTCAGGACCCACATACCCAAATCTCATTCTTCTGAATGTCATCTTCATCTTGATTGTCTTTTTGAGTATTTTCTTTTTCAGCAAACAATGACTTTTCTGTTATTAGTCAGAGAGGTTGTATCCTTCACTCCAGGCACTCCAGTGCAAGCAAATCATCTTCTAGATTTGGCTTTTTTTTAAGCTTTCCTAAGTATTGTAGAAGTCACAGGGATCAAGGCCAAAAACCCCCTTTGAGCCTGCAACTGTGTTTGAAGTGCACTTAATTTGCTAATGCACATACGGTTCTCTACAAAGTATGTCTAAGAGGAGCCTATCAAGCCATCTACAGTGCTCTCTGCTCTGGAGACGTCAGGCAAAACAAGGGAACAGGCAGAAGGTAGGTGTGTACCTTCTACTAAATTTCCATATCCTGACATGAAAACTGAAAAGCCACAAAGCTAAAAACAAAAGCAGACCTTTTCAAAGCAGTGTTGAACTGGGTGGAGATTATTTCTGAGAATTCATAATTTCAAGTTCCAGAAGCTGCAAGGATGCCTGATAAAAATTTATTAACTCAAGGTGTTTTGATGAATTCTAAGGATTGAAGCAGTTTATTGATTTATTAATGATGTAACTAACAATCTATCCATTAGCAATATATTCAGAATCAATTTACTTAATGTAACAGAAAAATCACAGTTATAGTTAAACTAGAAAATGCTAATAAACACCTGCAAATATATTAAAAGCCTTGTAGGGCTAATCTGAGTATATATGCCAACACATAGACACATACACCCTCTGGATGTAGGGGTTGCCATCACCCCTTGCCCAGTTTTGCATATCACTGCTGCTTCTGGGGCACCTGATGGTGAGGTGTCTAGAGAGGTGTCCCTGTCCCCTGAGGTGGGAGACCCATGCGCTGCCCCCACTCTGCCAGCCTGCTGTTAGGTGCAGCCTGCTGCTCCCAGTGCCATGGGCTGCCCTATATGACCTGGACAGGGGTCAGGGTGCCCCGGGGACACGGTTGGCAGGGACAGACTCCTTGTGGCAGCTGCTGCTTCCTCCTCACTGTCTCTCCCTGTGTCACAAATGCCTCCCTTCCCTTATGTTTCTTTTAAGATTGACCTCTTCTGAAGTGTCTGGATTTCCCTGGTGGATGTTTAATCCTGGCAATGGTCATATTCTTCTTAACTCTTCTCAGACTTTTGTGAGTCCTGTACACACCTCTTGGTTACACTCACATACTTAACTGCTGCTAAGTGGACCATTCAACAATGGTAGGGCACGTGGGTGCCTCCATAACTTCCTCTCTCCTTCATGTGAATATTCCCTCTCACAGTCAGGGGAGGTTTGATGGGGCCAGCAGAACTTAGGCAGCAGTTACACTTAAGTTTGAGAAAGCTTACAAACAAAGTAAAAGTAAAGCTGCTTTTCCAGAAAAGGAACTCCCTCACCTGGCAACACAGCTCCTCAACCACAGCACACCTTCTGCAAAAGAGCTGTGTTTCTGCCCCAGCCTCCCAGGGAGCCATCAGGCACTCCTGTGACCTGGAGAGCTCCATCTGCCACCAGCAGGTCAGTGGAGGCCTCTGACAGGGCTGGGCAGTGACTGCAGCAGCTGCAGGGGAATGAGCTCCACAGAGCACCAGCACCATGACTGAGGAGGCTTACACTAGTGTGCTAATGAGACTGGGACTGAAAGGATCTTTTTGTGCTCTTTTACACCAGATACTGAGTCTGTCTGACTCTATCTGCCTTAAATGCTCAGAGAGGAGCCCTTCTGGCACACCCTGCTTGGGTGAACTGCTCAGCAAATTGCCCTGCCACGCCCTCCCTGCTGTACCACTCCTGCCCCCTGATATGCCTCGCTGATGTGCCATGACTTTAGGCATGCTTATATTGTTGATCTGTGTTTCACCTTAGAGATCTGTTTCCTAGGTCCTTTGCACTGGGCTCATGTTAGTTTCTTCCTGTACATTTATTTTTAGTAAACCAGAAAGCTTCCTTCAGGAGAAAATCAGAAAAGCAGTTATGAAAATTGTTTGGTCTCTACAAAACATATGGACAGATGGTTTAACTACCTTCCCCATATTCCAGCAGTATAAAGCATCACAGGACACTTTTGTACAACACCCTATGAACACACCTCACACATTTTATCTGTGAATATGTCTGTACTCATTCTGTAAAAACACTATTCCTGCAGGCTGCAAAGAATCCTTCTTGCTATTCAGCTACCTGGTTAGTTTGTTGACCTGCTGTTAACATCTATAAAATTGTGATAAAGATTGAGAGGCTGAGAGACATGACTAGGACTCTGAAAAAAAACTGTACTTGGATCACAGTTAGAAGCCAGTGGCAAAAAAAAATGTTTATTTAACTTTGAAAAATCCCTTACGGGCACATATGAAGGCTTACAATTAAATTTGTTTTTCTGATGCATATCAGCATACATTCACATTCTTATCTGAGCTGTGCTATTTTCTAGGAGTTTGGGCACTTGACTCAACATGAGTACGCTTACTTTGGCAGATATTCTAAACTTGCTTAAATTTGGCTGTAAAAATCTATGGATAAATCTCTCTCACTTTGTCTCTGTTTTAATCATTAAAAAAAAGTCTTTTGGAGAGGGAAGAAGTACTGGCCTGTATTTTTTTTGTGCACTTTGCATTAATAAATATTTATATTTTTATTTTAAGTAGTATAGTTCATTTCTCTGTAGATATTAATGGAACCCTTTGCACAATTTTCCTTTACTTGGGGAAAAGTATGGGTTCTAAGGATATATGTTTGAGGACTGAAGGGCTCACGTCTGAAGAAGCAGAAGTCTCAAGATGGTGCAGGAAGACAACAGATACAAGAAAATTATAATTTATTTCGAGGCAAATTGGTTCTCAGGGGCAAAACAACCTTCCACTGTATATATTGACTCTCTGGTGAACTAATTAGAGTCATAAAATCATTGAGGTTGAAAGGGATCTCCCTTCTGGAGATAATTTAGTCAAACTGCACTGGTCAGGAAAGGCTTTACTAGGGCAGGCTGTTCATGTTGCTGGACACCTACCCTGTGCAGGAAGGTCTTCACTGGCTCCAAGGATGGAAATTCCACCCAATCTCAGACTAATCTGTTCCTAGGTTTGACTAATTCCATTGCCATTTCTTTTTCTTTTACATTCAATCTGAATTTCATATAGATAAATTCATGACTATTGCCCCATGTCCTGTCACAGAATACCCCTGAGAAGATTTCAAATTTGTCTTCTTTACTCCAGTCCATCAGGCATTTATACACATTGATTTAGTCCCACTCCCAATATTTCTTCAAGTCACCCATGAGAAGCAGGACCTTTGAACATGATGTTTCTGTTAGTTGTACAAAGAAAGCCACATCTACCTTTTTTTCTTTGTGCTGGGTCTGGCTGGGATGGAGTTAATTTTCTTCATAGCAGCCTGTTAATGTGCAATGCTTTGGCTGTGTGATCAGAATGGCGCTGATAACACACTGTGGTTTAGCTGTTGCTGAGCAGCACTTACACAGCATCAGGCCTTTCTCTGCTTCCCATGCTGCCCTCCCAGCAAGACAGCTGAGGATGTAAAAGAAGAGACGACATAACCAGGACCACTGACCCAAATGACCAAAGGACTACTCCATGCCATATAGAGCCATCTTCAGCTATAAAAATCCAGATAGAGGAGTGTTTTGCTTAGGGACTGACTGAGCATTGGTCTTCTGTGGGAGGGATAAGTAATTGTGCTTGCACCACTTTTCTTGTTCGAATTTCTCCTTTCTTTCCTCTTCCTATTTCTTTCATTTGTTAAGCTATTTTTATCTTGTCCACAACTTTGGAGTCTTTCGCTCTTCCTATTATTTCTCTCCATGCTGTTGGTAGCAAAGAAAGTTAGTTAAAGGCTGTGTACTGCTTAGCTGCCAGTGAGAGCCAAACCACTACATTATTGAATTAATTGGTGAAGGAAAATACACTCACAAAGGTTAATGGAACTGCAGAAACTAAGCCAAATATCTAATTTATATGTATGTGGAGAAGAGATTGAATGTACTTGTTTTATTGTGCATGTGAATGGAAGGGATTCAGTTCTGGTAGCAATTTGGAAAGGGCTTACTTAGCTATCCTGCTTCAATTATTTGAGAGAAAAGTGTGAAAAAGGGATTTATGAACATCTAGATATGGTTCATGTCATTCTCTCACCATAAGGACTCAGATATTTTCTGTCATGCTCCGTTGTTGCTTGCCTTGAACTAAATGACTGCTAACAATGTTATGCACTTAGCTCCCTCTCTGGAAGTGTTAATCATGATACCAGCAGGCTAGGACTTGATGTATAGGGGCTGAATAACCCTGCCTTGCTGGAAATTAATTTGGATAAAATATCAAGGTAGCCTCACCAAACAAATTGTTCCCGTTAACAGCAAAATGGATACAACATGGCAACCCATGCCACCACCTAGATTTGGAGTTCAGCCTGTTCAACAAGCTGGCTGAAATAAACTTTGAACTTTATCCTTGCAAAAGTTTGGGGTCTATTTGGTAAAAAAAAAGTGTGATATTCACCCAGTTAAGTGTATATGTTAAGAGACCCATAGGATAATTCAGGGTACATACAGACACTCTTACTCTGGAGGCTCTACATGCTGATGCCTTGAAGATTCTGACTGAAGTATCTCCCACCTTGCTCACAGTGCCACCTTACTCCCAGGGCAGAGGTCCAACTGAAATTTCGGTCATAATACATCATTTACTGAATCACAGAATAGTTGGAAGGCACCTCTGGAGACCGTATCATTCAAACCTAGAGCAGGTTACACAGGAATGTGTCCAGGTGGGTTTTGAATACTTCCAAAGAAGGAGACTTCAGGACCCCTCTTGGCAGCCTGCTCCAATGCTGTGCCACCCTCAACATAAAAAAATTCTTCATTATATTGTGGTGGAATTTCTAGTGTCTTAGTTTATGGCCATAAACTTGGTTGCTTCTTCACAGTTACTTCTTCTCAATTACTTCTGTCTCAACAATTTTGCAAAGCATTACAGTATAAATGACTGTCTCTTTCAAGCAATGAAACCATAAACCCATGGAAAATGTTACATTCAGACCCAATCAAATAAATGTCCTTCCAGAACTAAGGAATTACTTTGGGAGAAAGCATTACAATCTTCCAGATACATTATGACCTAGTAGGATTTCAAAATTGCCACAGGACTGCCACAGATACTCTCACATGGTAAGCTCACTAAGCTTCAAATAGAAAATTTCAGATATGGCCCATCATATGCAAAATTTCTAGAGGAACACATGCAACAAAAGAGTTTTAGGACTTATGTTTTCCTGGCCTGGAATCTCCGTTCTGTGGAAAACATGCAATCCAGGACCCTGAAGTAAATGGCTACAACACTAAGTACATATTTAAGAAACCTTCTATAATCAAAATTTATTATTTATATTTCACAAATATCTTCCAGTACAGACTCATTATGACCTTCTAAAAGTGCTAACAGTGGCCAAAGCATCTGATACCATGGACATAAATCAATTGCTTAAACACATGTGCCTAGGGCCACCTAAAATACTTCAAGGCATCCCACACCTCCCCATGTCACTGTGACACAAGATTTATGAGACACCTCTATTGCAGACAGAGGCCAGCATGCTTCTAAAACTACTCATGTTCAAACGACACTAGAGACTGATATTTTGGCAATTATGTTGAGCTTCATCATTTTACTCTCATCCAAGGAGTTTTATCCACCTGCGATTCATGAAGTTATCTGATCGAGCACAGCTGTGTGACCATGGCTAATTTTAATATGAAAATGAATTATTAATATGTGTGAGCATAAGTGAGCTAAAGCCTTTCAGGATAATTAAAAACAAAGACAGAAGTATAGCTGTTCTGATAGTCATAGCTGCTCCAGTATTCAAGATAAAATTCCCTGCCATGGAAATATATAAAACCCTAAGGAGCAAAAAATTAAATTAGAAAAGGATTAAAGAGCCCTGAGAGAGGTAGTAAGGGACTCCAGAACACCGGTAGGTTTTTTTTTAACAAGCCTCCCAGTCAAAGAGAAGTGGTTTGAAAGAGACAATTGAATTTGGAGAATCAATAAATGGCTACAAGATTGGTGCCATGGTCAGGGGTTCAGCTACTTAGATGGTGAGACTTGCGTTGAGAAACTTGCTCTGTTGATGGTTCGTGGAGGTCAGCTTCATCAAAGGAGCATGGGGACTAGGCAAGGGGAGTGCAGGCACGCACATGCCTGTGAGGCTAAAATGTTATTGCATCAGGGAGGTATGGTGGGATGTCTCCTATGACTGGAATGTTCGAATGAAAGGATACAGGTTCTTTAGGAAGGACAGGAAGAGGAGTTGAGGAGATGGTGTGTGGAGGCTAGTGAGGCTGCCACACAAGGGTCCCCGAGGACCCCCTGGGAGGGAAGGACCTTGAGAGGCATTCCCCAAGTTAGGGAGATACCAGAGGCTGCTCTCACAGGATGCCCTGCTCTGTCCTGCTAATGTACCTCTGCTCTGCTCCCTTTGTTGGCCCCACTGGACCCCCACAGACCCCTGTTCCTCAGCCATTCCCTCCCTGTTCCCTATGGGCTCCCATACCCTAACCCTACCTGTGCACTGCCCCCTGCCCCCAAATGATTGGTCCCCGATGCTCTCTCCACCCCCAACCACCCCATATTTAACCCCGGACCCTTCCTGTGAGTCTTGTTTTTGTCCCTGGACAATCCATGTGCAGGGCTGGAATAAACATCTTCATGGACCCCAAACAAAGATCCTTCCTGCCTCTTTGCCATCGACTCCAATTAGCAGCTATCCCGCTCACTACAGTGGTGCTGCCCTCCATGTCAATGAGCAGCTGTACAACATGGAACTCCACCTGAAGGTGGATGAGGAGCTGACAGAGAGTTTATGGGTCAGAAATAAAGGGAGAGCAGGCACAGGTGACATTATAGTGGGGATCTGCTACACATGGCCTGTCCAGGAAGACCAAATATACGAGTCCCTCTATAGACAGATATGTGCAGCCTCACATTCATGACCTCTGGTCCTCATGGGCTAATTCATTCACCTTGGTATCTGTTGGAGGGACAACACGGTGGGTCATAAGCAATCCTGAGGGGTCCTGGAGTGTGTTAATGATAACTTCCTACTCCAAGTGATAGAGGCACCAGCAAGGAGAGATGCTATGCTGGACCTTGTTCCCACCAACAAGAAGGGGATGGTGGGGAATATGAAGCTCAAGGGAAGCCTAGGCTGCAGCGACCAATGCCTTTCCTGCTTGCTCTGCAGCTTTCTTAACTGGACTGTTATTTCATTTCCTATGTTTTATCGTGTTTCCTATACATTTATTGTGTTAAAAGAGAAGTTTGTTACTTCAACACTTCACTTGTGGTTGAGGTATTCTAATGGCTTATACCTATGCTGTATCTGTGATTTGTTTACTCTTGGTTATACTGAAAATAATGACAAATAATATTTACACATGCAAAGCAAAATTCCATCAAGGCCCAGTTTTGTTTAAGAGCCCTATCCCACCATGGTATTTAATGACATCACATCTCAGCTCAGGATTCCTTTTCTTGACTACAGGCCTGAGATATCTTTGTTTTTCTGAAATTTACTTTTCCAGAATGAAAAATTATTAGCACAGTGGCTACTGGGAGCTAAAGAGGCCTGTGAGAGTCAGACTTATAATTCCAAATGACAAATCACCAGACTGCATGACAGGATAAAAGACTTGGATATAAGGAGTGCATGTTCTTCCATCTGATCAAAGAATCTATGTTCCCTTGGTCTTAATACAGTTTATAGTGTGAATTATAACTACTTTTTACAATATGCTGTCTCCTTTAATCATCAATTCCAGATCTATCGAACATGTGAAAAGTAATTTATTATGACAACTCTGAAAGTAGTTGTTATTAATTTTTATCTCAGTATATTCTATCAGAAGACCACCCCTTACTCAAACTTTTTATATTCTTCACATGAAAAAAGAATGTAGGAATTTTCCTAATTTGCAGATGGAAAGAGACATAATTTGATTAATGTTATAGAGAATTAAAATTAGATTCAAGAACCACATGCAGAACTACAAGTGTATTTGCTCAAAAAACCCCACATATTTTTAATAGTACTGAAGACACTTGGACATAATCTATCTCTGGTGGAAAGCCAGTGTGCTTGACCTAATAAGGAATTTATCAGAAAATACAGCAGTAGATGGTGACTATCAGCCCCTCAGATTTAAATTTGACAGTGTAGACACAGGTGGAACAGGCATAGGTCTTTGTAAAAGAACAAGACAATAACAAATTGCTAGTGCTATGGCATTGCCTACTGTAGCATCTAGAACTCTGATTTGCTCAGTTTCTACATAGAAATGATAAATATGCCTGTGAGGACATGATGGATCAATCTTAGGCATTTTTCACTTTCCTGTAGGTATGCCAGAATTTTCCAGATAATGTTTTCAAAGGGGGACTACTTTTCCCTGAAATCACACATTAGGCAAACAGTCTAGTTTTGCCATTTGCTCTCAACTTTGTTTAGTTTCATTTCAGAGACTCTTGGCAATGTGTTCTGAATTTTTCCAGAGAGTAACAGTTTTGGGTAGTCTAGTACATCCAATTAGGTTTTACATTCCCTTTTCAAGTGTAACTTTTCAACTGGATGACTTGTCCACGGTTAACATGAAATCCATCCACGCAGTTAAATCTTTCATTTTAAGATCGGTGTGACCTAAGTACTTCTGAGCTGTTACACAAGCTCAAGCCTGTAAGTACCTAACCACTTGTAATACAGTATGTGAGAAGCAAATATTGTACAAAAAGAAAAGCAATATATTAATGGTTCTATGAGGGTCCAGTTATATCAGAAAGAATTGTGGATAACTAAGTATGCCAGAACTCTACTCATGATGTTCAAAAGTCAGCAATGTCCTTAATTTCCTCACGACAGTTTCAACTATCCACTTCAGTTTAGCTTTGATTTGCAAGGAATGAGTTTTGTTTATTTGTTTTGTCTTCTTTTGTTTTAATGCTTAAAATATTTTAAATTACCTGATTATGCTGAATGAGTAGGGAAAAAAAAAAGGATTCAACTCAGGCATTTGACGTGAAGAGAGGAATTCACATCACAGTGCCTACAGCTCCAGTAATTTGTAATGGTATGGAAAATGTCTCAACATCCATTTCATGCTAGTATTGGATCCTGAGTTTAAAGATTTAAAAACAAGATCTTTAGTTGGGAGGCTTTTTGGCAAATACATTAATGTTTGAAATATTCTACCAAAGATAATATTTTTCTGTTTTTTTCCAAAATGAAATTCCATGTATTTAAGTGTTTAAATATATTACTATTCTGTGGATTAACTTTCAACACATTATATATCAATTTTTTCCTATATATGGCACATAGTTATATTAATTTGTGGTAGTAAATTTGCAAATTTTCATATATTGCTTTCAGCCTTCTCGATGATTTTGCAGGAAGACATGGGATTTAAATGTGGATGGGATTTAAATGTTGACATTATTAAAGTACAGTTTTTGGGTTTTTTTCATTTAACATTGGATTGGTAAATTTTTTTGTCTCCATTAAAAAAGTTATCTGTTGCCTCTAAATATCATGTTTTCTAGTTTATTTTAAGTCAAGTACATTGGAAAGCATATATGAACCTTTACAAGGCCATACATTTTTATAACCTACTCTAAATATGACATTTTCTGAAGCACAATCCATATGAAATGGAATTTGTTGATCTCATGCTGAATACCACTGAGCTTGCTCCAACAAACCAGATGGAATTTTGACCTTGTACATTGTGTTCTCTCTGATTCACCATGTCCTTTTGCAATTGGAAACAATTGTGAATTCTTCTGTGCCTTTTCTAATGAGGAGCTGTTGTCATAACTAAAAAAGACACAATTCTCCAAATTCTGATGATCACTGCCTTTTTAAAAGGCAAACAGGGACTATAGCAGAGTTGTATTACTTTGCGCTATCCATCTACATGGCAAATAAGAGAAGGTATTGCCACACTCAAGCAAGACAGTGTTTGATAAAGACATTTCTTTCAAGAGCAGCAGGAGAAAATCTTGAATACCCTCTGCCTTCTAAGACGTGTGAAGGGAATTTCACATGATAGAAAATGAATGACTTCCCCTACAAAGCGAGAAAACAGATTGTCAACATGTTTTTCACCCAATAACTTATTATTAAGTCGCTGGGCTCTCAAAGCCTGTGGTAACTTCTCTGACATATAAGATTTATTTATCTATTTACTTGTTCATTTGTTTTGGCAAAGGAAATGTTTTTTTCTTTATCTTCCAGAATGTTTCTTAAAATATAAAACCCAAAGCAAATTAAGACACAAATCTACCAAACAATGAAAAATACTTTCAATTTGAAGGCAGTGAAAACACTTGCTTAAATCAGCTGTGATACTTAACTGACATGCTGAGTTTCTGCTGACTTCTGAATGACTGTAAATGACTGTGGGACATAATATGCAGCCTGCACTTGCAGTTCTTAGAATAATAAGCTCAGTATATAAGAATTTCTTTGTGCAACTCATAGTACCCAAATAATTAGTGTTATTTCACAAATTTTCCCATCGATTTGGAAAATGTACAGCTAAGAGTTCTATGAATATTTTCATTAAAATCTTGGAATGCCAAAATGCTAAAGAGAAAAAGAGAAAAAAATACACTTTTCATTAGTCTTGGCAGTTACTTTAACCATAAGTATTCCAATTATGGAATGATGGCAAAAAAAATAGCTTTGTCATTTAATCTTTTTTTCTTTTTTGGGAGGTTTTGATGTTGTAATTGCTGGTAATAACACAAGCTGGAAACACTTTCCATAAAATCAAGAGAGTTTAATTTTAACTTACATAATGACTCACGTAAGAACTCCATTTACAGACACTTTAACACTGTGAATCATTAATCTCTTTGACAAATTACAACATAACTCTATTAGATTTCCTGTTATGGACTTTAACAGATGTCTAATTAGAAACTGAAAGTGAATTCAGATTAACCACTACTTGACATATGTATGGCATCAAATAATTATTTATTGAGATAAACATTTACCCAGGGTAAGACAAAATATTAACATTTTTCTCCATTTACAAAAAAAAAAAGAACATTTAAATATTGCATACACACAACCTTAGTTACTAAGCAATATTTTAGAGATAGGAGATAAATATTCTACAGCATTCTTGACAAAATTCTTTTGCAGGGATAATTATTTGTCAGATTTTTCAAACTGTTAAACGTATTAATTAAGATTAGAAAATAAGAAAACTGATGAAACAAAACCTCAAATCTTCCATTACACAAGTATCAAACAATTATATAAATGTATGAAGCCCTACATCCTTGTAAGTAACTGACCATACAAACATCATTTCTCCAACTTTTGATTCAATATCTTCTTTTTGTCAACTATGGAAGTATTTTGTTTGCAAGTAAAAATATTCTTGCAATCGCGTATTACTATAATGCAGAAAAATTTCTAACCCTGTAGTTTATTTAATTCATCATTTCTGGGCATGGAAAACTTAACAGAGCCATGGTTAGTACACATAGCCTTTTTTCATTATCTGATGTAGCATATTTTTGAGTTTGATCTAGTCACATGAAAGGCAAGAACAGGTTTATCAGTGGATACAGAAATCATGTCTAGGATTTGGCACCTTTGATACTTGAATCTTTAATTGCTTAAATAGAATAATAAAATAAATTGTTTAGGAAAAAAGAGAAAAAAGGCCAGTTCTTAGGGACAGACTCAAAAAATAATCATGAATTCAAGTCCCATTGCAACATTAGTTCATAACAGTTTTGAACTGAATTTCAGGAACTAACTTCTCCAAAACACTTGCCTCTGTTGCTTATAGCTTTAGTCAAAGATAAGTTGCCTTAGGCCACATCTACTTTAAACTGTAGTTTGGAGCATAAATATGTTTTTTGAAGAAATTTTCCTGATCATCCCATGCCAATCATTGTCATTTTTTGGACACAGTTTTAAAGAGGACTGATGACAGTGAACTATTGTTTTCTACTTTTTTTTTTTTTCCTCAGCAAAAGCCCAGCCCTTCCTATAGAGAAAAATTAATTAGAAATTTGTTCCAAGTGCTCATCAAATGCTATCCAATACCTAATGCAGAAGTGCTTGATCTACCATATCTCTTCAAACAGCATGCCTGATATTCTGTCTAAGCCATCAACCAAATCTATTCCGAAAGAAAAGCAAGAAAGCAACCAACACCATAGATATGGAGGCTTCATAAAAATGGTTGATTTACAGATCAATTACTGCTGAAGAACAGGGATTTTTATAAAAAATATGTTGCTACTGTAGATATAACATTAATCTTATCTGCAGGATATTCATAATCTCAGTATTTTGTTTTCGTTAAGGTAAGTAATTCAGTATGCTCATCCTCATTCAATCCACTTTTGAGCGTATTATTCATTCGCTATATCACTTAGGTAGAAGTACAACTTAGATGTGTAGACATACTTCTAAATATTTCAACACTCAGTATGAACATAACCATTTTTAAGTACCTGACCACCACTGCAGAATCCAAAAGCCTTGCAATCACATTCTGGGTGTAGTGTGTGACAATGTGCTCTTGCAGCCCAGGAACACAATTGTATCGTGCACTGCATAAAAAGAAGTGCAACCAGCAGGTTTCACTCTCTTGAGACCCCACTTGGAGTCTCGCGTCCAAATTTGGGGGCTTGTAAGAAAGATGAGGACCTCCTGGAGTGGCTCCATGTAGTAGGTTGAAGCTGAGTTGATGGACAAGTTCCTAAGCCAATGGCATTTTTTCAATTTGCATATTTAAATAGGCGTGGAAGCACGAGAATTTCCTTTATGTTCTGCCTCTCTTGCTGGGAGGTGGGGGGAGGCCTCCAGGCGTCTGGGTGCTGGCCTGGGCCCAAGCCAGGCTTTTTTTCCCCCACTTCCACCCTCCCCTCCGCTGCCACAGCGGCACAGACCCCGGGTCACTGTGGGGAAGCCTCCCAGAGCCACAAGCAGTTAAAAAACAGCCATGATCTGCCACACAGCTAAAACCACCAGTCATGGCCTCTGGACTGGTGAGTCCCTATCCCCTCCTCACAGCCAGCACAGGCAGGCAGAGCGCCCCCTCTGCAGGCAGCACAGCTTGCGCTGGATTGAAAAGAACATCATGTGCAGACAACAATGTCACCTTTTCTTCCAAGTCTGCAAGAAAGACAAGGAAAGTAAACAGTATGAGGGAGAAGAACATGGCGGCTCCAAGGTCAGAAAGAAAGAGAAAGTAAGTCGCATGGAATGAAGCCAAGATGGCGGCAGAGAAAAGAGGATGGAGGCACTCCGGGGTGGAACTTAAAACTCTTCTAGCAAGTTGTGGGGAAAACTGCAGTATTACAGACTGTTTGCTCTTTAATTCATGTGACGTACATGGGGGGATGAAAACTCTGTATGCAGCCTGTGAAGATAAGGTGTCCACGCCAGGTCACCTAGAAGGTGTGAGAGCCTTTAAAGATTTTGAAGAAGAGGGCCTTTGTTTTCAGGCCAGAAAAACTCATCTTTAAAAAAAAGACTAAAACCCTATGTTATGATGATACATGACTGCAGTGGGAAGGGACTCAGTGAGATTTCATATTTTTCCACCTCAGCAAATTGTATTTACCAGGTGGATTGCTGAGTTGTGAAGAATCCTACGGCATAGCAGAAGAAACACTTTTTCCTTAAGCATAAAAAGGACTTTTAAGAACTGTAACACTGACCAAATCCCATGTTTTATTTTTCTCTTGCACAGGTTGTTGGGACAGAGGGGTTGGTAGAAGAAAGGGGAATTTGCTTTAATTTCTTATTATTTCTTTTTCCTTTTAATTTTGTTAGTAATAAATCTCCTTTGTACTGTAATTGCTCAAGTGTGTGCCTGTTTTGCCTTGTAGTTTTCCCATTTTCCTCAATATTCCTTTTTTTCCCCTTATGCAAACGTCAGATATAGTGCACTTGACGTTTAAACATCAAACCACAACAGTCCAGAGGGACATGAATATGGTCAGATGATGGGAGCACCTCTCATATGAAGAAAGACTCAGACAGCTGGGATTGTTTAACCCGGAGAAGGCACTGGGGACACTTTCATGAAGGCTTCCAATACTTTTAAGGAAGTTTATAAGAAAGACAGAGTAAAAAATTTTACTCTGAGGGTGGTCAGGCACTGACAAAGGCTGTCCAGTGAAGTTGTGGATGCCCACATCCCTGGAAATGTTCAAGGCCAGGTTAGATGGAGCTTTGACCAACCTGATCTGTTGTTGGAGATTTCCCTGCCCATGGCAAGGGTGGTTGGAATTAGATGATCTTTAAGGTCTGTTGTAATCCCAAACGTTCTATGGTTCTATGAAATGGCTAAACGTGCAGGAAAGGGACTCTAAATAATCAGTAAAATTAATAGAAATATCCCTAATCTGATCAGCAAGACAGTCCAAAACCAGAAATACATATTCCTAAAACCTATTATCCAGAATTTATGCATCTTAATCTTAAAAATTACCAGATACCCTTGGCCAGAATTTATGCCACCTAATTTTTGTGCTATTTTACCTCTGTTATAAAGCATACTACCTCCTCAAAAAACAAAAAAATACAATCAACATAGAAAAAAAAATCAACCTGTAAGAAAAGCATAGAGAATATTTATTTTACTTCATATGTAGTTAAGATATGGTATATTCCTCTTTTCTGTAAGAGAAGTCAAACTTGTATTCTCTTGAGATTTTGACAGGTTTTTTTTTTGTATTGCATATTCTTATGCATCTGTTTCTCATGATATTACAGACCTAAGGATTGATTTTTAAGAAGAAATAATGAGAAGATTAGCTACAACCTTTCTGATCTAGTGACTAGGGGACAATTCTTGGACAGAATGAGACGAAATTTTCATCTGTGCCTCTATATTGGTTTTGTTTTGTCCAATGACTATTTAAAACAAGTTCATAGAGGCTAGATCTGTAGCCACACTGGCATCTTTTTGATAGCTATGCGTGAAAACTACACGAGAAACAGACTGCTCAAATTTACCTTTAGCAGTTTATTGAATAATGATGCCATAAAACTTCAGTGAATCTAGATCTTGAGTCTCTAGTCAAGTGAAAAGTTAGAGCCAAGCATTTCAAAAGTTTAGCATTTACCTAATCCCTAATGGGGTTTAATTACCTTAAAGTTCATGCAGTTTTATAACATCCATTACTTTTCTTAGGTCAAACCTTTTCTCCTGAGAATAATGATATCACTGTGTATAAATTCAGAGAATCCTGCTTACCTGTCAGTCCTGCAGGAGAAAACCCAATACCAAAGCTCCCTTCATTGAAGAAAGGGTCAGAAGGGTAATCTATCTCTCATTTAGCTATTCATATTAATATTTATCATATTAATATTTCAACAAATACTGATGGTATTTATATTTTAATATCAATTTAAAGATCCTGAGTTAAATACCTTTTCTTGGTCTCCATTTTGTTTCTTCTTGTTCCTCATGAGAGGTCATTAATGGTCACAAGCCTCTCTCAGAATTGTGATTATATCAGAATATATCTCAGCCTGTTCAAAGCCCAAAGATGTTCTGTTACTGGACTATATTTTTGGTGATCCTCTTCTAGTGTTACTTTTCTATTTATATACATTACCAGCTATTGTTTTTTTAGTTATCTCAATTAATTTGAATGTACTTGCTCTCTATCATTGTTTTCCCTCTTTTTCCTGCTGTTTTCATGTTGTTCAGAACAGGAATTTTTCTGTGATGCTGCTTTGGTTGGAAATGAAAGACATTTAATGCAGACATTTAAGTTAAAAGATGAATTAACATTTTACTTTCTTTATTTGTAGAAGATAAGATATTGATAAGTTGGGGAAAGAGATAACCACATTATCTGTAGTTTCTTTCCCATTTGTATGAGTCATTATTTTTATTATAGCATCATCTAGATTCCAACACCTAAGACTGAATATTAATAATGTCATGCCAGTGGCCTTTGTTATCCTTTGGGCATATAATCATACTGACTACTTAGAAGACACCATAGTTTCTGAGAGAGGTAGACATTTTCAAAGGTTTTCAAGCTTAGCCTAATGTTCCTTACACAGGAACAGGCACACACAGACTATCTGCTTTTGAAAAGCTTTCCTTGAATCAACTTTCCTTTGATCAACTTTCATTTCTTCTTTTTATTAAGGAATCTTCCAGAAATCAAAACAGACTTAAAAGTGAAGAGGAAGTCATTGCAACTTAGACTGTCAAGAGTCCACTGATTCAACACTCTACCTAAGCTGCTTATTAATGTCAGAACTCTTGGGAAGTAATGTGTAATGTTAAATGTTTTTATAAGTAAGAAACCTCTGTAAGGTACTTGGTCATGGAGAAACTTCTGCCACCTTTTCGTGGGGTAAATCTTTCCTGAGCAGAGATGGCCACAGTAGGGAAGAAAGATGTGTTTGTTCTTAGTCACATATCTTTTTCTTTTTTTTTTTAATATAGATTTTTGTGTTAGTATTATTATCATAACCATAGCCTATTTCCCATGACTGTCACATTTCCACTGTTTACCATTATTAATGATACAAAGTTCACTGCCTATCCAAAAACATCCAACAATGCTGACAGCTTTCTCTGGGAATCAGTAGAATGTCACAAATATTCATGAATGATTCCCATCAAAAGCCGTTTCTAAATCCTCAGGACTTTGCAGCAGTATAAAACTGAAATTCCTGAATTGTTGAGCCTTCACTGATTAAGGCTTTAATCAAAGGATATAGAAAAGGAAAGGATCAGAAAAAGGCATGGTGAAGAAAGAGATTTTTTTCCTACATAAAAATGAACTGCCACAGAAAAGCTGATGTGGCCAAAACTACTTCTTTTACTTATTTTTTAGCCTTGACCTGTCTGCCATATGTATAATGCCACCTATTTAAGTATAAAAATAAGACACTTAAAACAAGCAGCAGGGTTGCCCTAAGCTCCCTATAAAGTTAGTAGAGAGAAAATACATTAAATATATTTTCTTGTGGAGATTTTCTCTGCACTGGCCATATAGAAAGCTACCTTCCCATAAAGTTCCAATAGATATCTTCCTTACTTCCTTAAGGTAAGGTGGGATATATACTGATATTAGTATGTCTTCACATATGAGGCACATATTTGTTAGCCTATTTAAATTATGTAGCAAATAAACACACATATATATGCACATACCCAAATTAACATCTTCTGTTTATTTATCTCTATAATATTAAACTTAGTCATCTGAAAGTACAACAAAGGAAGTATGTGGCAGGAATTATCACATAACAGACTATATCCTGCCACCTTATTCATCCTGTTCTTCTCTTTCAAAAGCAATTCTATCAATGTTAATGATGTAAAATTAAATATCTATTAAAAATTAGTGGGTTTTTTTTTAAATAATAAAGTAATTGCATCATGACTGGTTTCTTCTGAAAAACTTGAAGGTAAAACTTATGACTCTGCAGGACTCAGAGATATCTGAAATGTTTGAATAATTTTTATATTAACCAATAAGAAAAAACAAAAAGGCCTTAATGAATATTATTGAATATTTCTCTATGATAGCCATAATATATATTGAAGCAAATATCTGTCATTCAAGGTCAAACTATAGGGTAGGATAGAGTAGAAAGATTTTAGTTGCACGTCTGTCTCCACTGATAGGCAGACTGCCATCTTATTAAGCTGAAAGGTCCCAGAAGGAAAAAAAAAAACAGAATATAACAAGTAGTGCATATTCTTATTATCTTCTTGTGAAGCTTTATAAGAGGCTTTCATCGAACTGCCAGAGAACAGTGGTAACTACATCAGACACAGTTGTGTAGGCTCAACACGCAATCTTAGGCAAACGAAATCTACTTCTTGTGAAACTGGGGCTCAGTAATTACCTTCTTTTGGGTACAAACAATGAGTTTAATTTCTACTAGGAACATATAATCCATCCTCTCTGTTTTAATTATTGATCATTTGAGGCAGCCTGAGGTGTAGTGGTCATACACTGATTATGAAGAATATGAGTCAGGTGAAGAGTAAAGTCAGGAGCCTGAATTTTAGGATGCAAAATTACAGTTTTCCCAGGAGTTAGTCAGTTGGACTCCCTGGGAAACTCGGGTGAGGGAGCAAAAGAGAAGGAAATGTGCAGGATTGGTACAGCATTTCTTCTGTGCCTATTGGGGTCTCTATGTTTTTCACTATTGCTTTAGTATTTTTTTAAAAAACTGCAACCATTTCTTTCTTTCATGAACCATTTATTCAATCACTCCATTGAAAAATATTCATCTGAGCTTTGAAACGAATTTAAAAAATAATATTCACCTGTGTGCACAAGTCTCTAGTATCTTTATTCTCTTAACAAAAAATATAACATTATTGCAAGTGAGGGATTAAAAGAATATTCTTCATGCATTAAAAAAAAGGTTACCAATAGAATTCCACTAAGAAGAACATCTGAGGTAGTTTATCAGTTTTTCCCTGTCCTAGAACGCACTATAAATATGGGTTTTCCATTAGGATAGTGTTTGTCAAACTTGTCTTCAATACTTGCTTTTGCAAGATATATTAGCAACATTCAGAAACATTCTCATAGTAAAGGAAGTCTGGATTTTCAATAAGATAAATTTCTAATGTGTTGCAAAATTACATCATCATTACAGTCATTTGCAGTTATGAACAGTATAGATGGAATAAATATGTAAATAGAGATTCTAGTGGCTCTGGCTGTATGATCACTGTTCCCTGCTTATTTAATCAGCCTTATAGCTTATCTCCATTTTTAATGTTAAGTAATCCTGTTTCAGACCATAATAGTTAAAATGCATTTATTTGTATTTTACTTTTTTTTTTTTATCAGAAAGAATAACTCAGCAGACTTCTCTCATGCAGGACGCACAAAAGACATAAGAGAAACTTACAATTTTGTGTTGTAACATCATCTTAGTATCTTCACCAAGAGTAGTCTGATGCCAAAAGATAAACCCAGTACAACACAGAAATTACTATATCTGTAAAATAGAAGCTGTAGACTTTTAGTTTTCACTTGCTTTTTACCTCATATTTTTTTGAAATAGAAAGCGTGCAACTGCAATCACACCTTGAAAAAATGTGATGGCACCCAATAATGTTCAGATTTCAAAATAAAAATTAATAGAAACTCATGCATAAGATTCTGCCCAACCTCCACAGGCTGATATGTTAACATGTTAGTAGTCCCATTGATTTTATTTGTTGTGACAGTACTCCAGAAAGAATATAATTTATTAAGCCTAGTAGGACTGGTTGCTGTAATCATCTCTGCTAGAAGGTTTTCTGAGCCAATTACAAAAAATCCCAACACTTGCAGGAATCAGTGCTGCCATAATCAGTCTTTCATAAGTAGGTCCTCTATCCTACTTACTTTCTCAATTTTATTCTGATTGTAATCTTAAAAATTCATAGACACTGATATTTGTACTAAAGGGCACTCTAGTAGATGTCAGCAAAAGTAATTAATTGTCTTACAATATAGTATAATTTACTTACTGTACTGTTGGAATATGAACAGATATAAATAATATCAAATACAAAGGTTATTTTCTTTATCTGTTACAATTAAGAATTAACTTTTTTTTCCATTAGTTTAAGCTAATTGGTGGAAGTGAAGAACTGGGTCTGGGTCACTTCATAGTAATTTAATTATAACTTTTGATTTGAGGAAAGTCATGGCATATTTTCCAACCAAATGTGTTCTCTAATTGTGAGTTTTTCTGACACTCAACAAAAGTACTCAGCAGTTTTATTTAGAAAACTTTTCTGTCACTCATTAAGAAATGCCAGTGATTGCAAAAACAGTTGCAAGAATTATGTTACCCATGTCAATGAAATGTTATTGACAGATGCTTTGAGAGAAATGCTCTTATTTCCTCTCAGTCTTCATGAAAGCAGCTGCTGTACAAGTACAAAAAATGGCTTACCAAGAGTAGGGAGAGGGGAAGTTTTGACTTAGTAAATTTATTGTTAAATCAGGCACTTAAGCCTGAGACAGAGGGTTTCAGAGATTTTTTTCATGAAACGATTTTGCTGTGTAAGAGAAGAAACTGTTTCTTAAAGTATGTTTGCAGCTAAAAGGATCATCCTTTCCTTGTGAGTAAGTACATACATCTCATATATAACTCCTTGGAGTAACCTTCTCCTGCAAATATCTAAAATCAAAAGTGTCTGCTAGGCATTGAAAAAAAACTAACCTGTATCGAAAAGCAAAAATAGAACATTTTTGTGAGCTGCATGCTCATTAGTAATAGAAGGTGTTAGTGATGTTGTTCTGGGTTAGTATTGTCAGGTGTTTTTAAAAACATAGATCATGCCCTTTCAGTAGTTATTGTCTTGCATTCCTGTTTTCTTTTGCTTTGATAGTAAATGCTGCGGTGGCATCTCTGTGATATTCTTTAAATTCTATCTGGCATACGTGGCGAGGTTTTTATGTTTGTGTTACATTTTTTATCTTGCATACTTTACATTGTCATCAAAGATCACTTAAATGATCAGATGAAAAAGATACAGTGGGATTTTCTTAAAAGACACTCTGGAGTTCATGGCAATAAATCTATAGTCCCAGCTTTCTGAAGAGATGTCTGCTTCTTCATAAGTCTCTGGTTAAGAAAATGCCTCAGAAAGGAAAGAAAAATTGAACTTTCGCACGTGGTAAACAAGAGTTCTTCAGAGAAGTCAATCAGCTCAGCAGTTTGTTTCTTCTGCTAGCATAAAAAAGTTGTGCATTAGTCTTTATCTTGATGCATTAACTGCTGAAGAAATTTGCTGGCTTCAAGTACACCTAACTTCTTTTTTTATCAGAAATGTAAACAAAAACTACAAACAAAATATTTTAAATGAAATGGATTTTGTTAAACTTGACGTTTTCATTGGAAGAAATGATATCAAAACTGCTTTTGAAGATTGGTTTTTCATCATCTCCATACATAAAGAAGACCACTGCATTTATAGAAACTTTCTAGTTGTGATGGGTCACTATTAAGTAGAGCAAGTAAGTTGCTCCCTCACAGTTATACCACTTCAATTATTACATGTGCTGTTCCACACAAATTCATTTTGTACATGATTGTGCCATAATCGGAATACCTTGTAACACCATAAGAACTCTATAATCTTCATGCTCAAACACTAACCGTACATTTACAGTTTGTTTTGCTGAATAAAATTGATTTTAAACATAACCATAAATATTTTTTTTAAATTTAGCTTAAATAAATATTTTCAACACAATTCCCAGAAAAACATGTATTTAAAGTTATATCTGTAACTGTAAAATGACCTGCATTTCATGCTGATTATAAATGAGAAGCACAGTGTCAATATATGGCCTTATGTGCACTGCCTTGTGTCAAATATAAACCTGGAGATTTGATGTCTTACTATATATAGATACAAATATGTGTATATTAATACTTTCTTGTTAATGGTAACACTCAAGAAATAAGCCATCCTAAAAGAGAATAATGACAGAAGATAAATTCTGCAAAGCTGAAGACATCCCAGTAACCATTTGCATATCTTTTTGTATCAGATTTTGATATTACACTGAGGAGCAGTTTGCTTTACAATCTTTTGGCAATGATACATGAAGGTATTACAAACCATCCACAAACATCTAAAGCTTGTCCTTGTATACTCTACTTACCTTTTTTCATTTTCATTATAACCGGAAGCCACATGGAAAGCATAGTCTTTGAAAAAACTCTAATTCTAAGGACTTGCCTTTAGACCTGCAAATAAAATGCTGACTTAATTGTGATTTTCCTGTTTCTTCTTGTATTTCCATTAAATATGATTAACATAAAACTAAAGTTAGTTACTAATACTGATTTAATTATATTTTCATGTGAATTTTAAATGAAATGCAGAAGTGTAGCACAAATACAATATTACTTATAACTTCCTGCAGTAGTTTATTCAGATTGTAATTTCAATTTAGTTTTAATTTCAATTTAATTGAATAATATAGTTGCACTGAATAATGAGTATAGTAATTGAACTGATGCATCCAGTGTTTATTTGTCTAGTTGAAATTATATGAAACTTTGGAGAGAAAAAATGAAAGAGAAATCTGTTTGGCTTTAATCTTTCAAACTTGAAATTAGGAATTTTATTAAATGTTTTCTTAGTTTTCTGGATGAGAGATCTGAGCTCCCTGATTATATTCACTAGAAGCAACTATATTCTAATTGTACATTTGATTTTAGATCCATCATCAGAGTTCTGTTTCACAGATACATACAGCTGCCACAAATACTTGGTTCTCTGGAAATACGTACAAATATATACAAACTGTGGAACAAGCAGCTTGAGGGCAGCCCCACGGAAAGATACCTGAGGGGTTGCTCACAAAGTGTCAGTAGTGTTCCTCAGCAGCCAAAAGGGCCAACTGTGCCCTGGGGCGCATCAGACACAGAATCTCCAGACAGTCAAGAAGGGTGATTGTCCTGCCCTATACTGCGCTGGTGCAGCCTCACCTCACAGAATCACAGAATGGGTCAGGTCAAAAGAGACCACAGTGATTCACCTGGCACAACATCCCTTCTCAGGCAGGGTCATCCTAGAGCACATGGCACAACATTGTATTCAGACAGTTCTTGAATGGCTCTAGTGAGGGAGACTCCTCAGCCCCTCTGGGCAATCTTGCACAGTAATGAATTTCATCATATTCAGATTGAAGTTCCTGTATGTGAGTTTCTGCCCATTGCCTCTTGTCCTGTTGCTCGCCACCACCAAGAAGAGCCCAGCTCTATCTTCTTGTCGCTAATCTTAAGATACTGATAGACATTGATGAAGTTCCCTCTCAGACATCTCTTCCCCAGGCTGAACAGGCCCAGCTCCCCTTTCCTCATAAGAGAGCTGCTCAGTCTGTTGATCATCTTTGTTGCCATCCACTGGACCTATTCTAGGACCTCCATGTCTCTCTGCTACTGAGGAACCCAGAACTGGACACAGCACTCCAGATGTGGCCTCACTAGGGCTGAGTAGAGGGGCAGGATCACCTTCTTCAAACTGCTGGCAATGATCTTCCTAATCCACCCTAGGATTCTCTTGGCCTTCTTGGCCACAAGGGCACACTGCTGACTCATGGACAACTTTTGTCCCCCAAGACTCCCAGCTCCTTCTCTGCAGAGATCCTTTCTAGCAGGCCTGTACTGGTGCATGGAGTTATTCCTCCCCAAGTGCAGGACTCTGAATTTGCCCTCGTTGAATTTTCAGGGTGCTTAAGTACTGTGTGCAGTTTTGGGCACCTCATTTTAAGAAGAATATAAAGTTTTTGGAGTGTGTCCAGAGGAAGGCAGTCAAAATAGTGAAAGTCCTCAGGATCAAGACTTATGAAAAGCGGTTGAAGTAATTTGGTACATCCTGAAGAAGAGAAATCAGAGGGTGACCTCTTAGCAGTCTACATCTTCCTCAAAGGGGAAAGTAGAGAGGGAGGTGCTGATTTCTCTCCGGTGACCAGTGATAGCACTGGAGGAAATGGAAGGAAGATGCATTGGGGAAGTTCAACCAAACCTAGCCAGTCAAATGAATTGATAATGGTATGTCCAATATGGAAATGTTTGTTTCAGTAAGATTTTCTGATCAACAACCTTCTCAAACGGGACACCAAGGGAAAGGGAGAAATGATAAACAAAACGTTTGGAGGTATAGATCTGACGGAAACACAAAGACTGGAAACAAACATTTGTTAGGCACACAAATTTAAAGTGTGTAAATTGATATTGTGATCACAAAACTGCAAGCAAACCACGACTTTGAAACTGGTAAGGATGAGAACCTGAGGGTTCAGATTCTTGTTGGGAATGTACCAGCTAATGAGGCAATGTGCATGGTAAGGGGAAACAGAAGGGAGCAAAAGAGGAACAAACAGAATGGGGTATAAAAGTGTCTGGTTGTAAATTGTGGCTGGTTAGAACACTTGTCTGAGTAAGCTCTGTGCCTGATGACTGCAATCTGCCCTATCGTCTTCTTATATCCTTATTTTTATTTATTTCATAGCAGGGGGAAAATATACTTCTGTGATTTGGAGAACAGATCATGTAAGAAAAGGAAGGAAACAGGATGAGCCAACACAGTTGCAGAATAGTCCTTCACCAACAAACTCAAATTTAGATATTTAATGTTTCCAAACTGCTATACCTAAAACTGTAGAGAAACAGTAATTTTCTGGTGTTTAAAACAGTGTTATGATTTTGAAGGTCTAACCTAACTGATTTGAGCAATACTAATGGACTTCTTTTGCCTATTCCAGACACAAACTCATCAGTGATAAATTGTAATAGCCAATGGTGCCTTGGCTATTTTTATCTGAATTTCTTGAAAATAAGAGATTTACAGCATGGTTTTCAAGTTCAGTGAGATCTATCTATCTTTTTTTTTTTTTTTCAAAAAACCTGTTCTGTGACAACCCCAGGGGCAGATACATCATATGAAAAACATTTATGAAATTGCTCATTGATTTCTTGTTCAGAGGTAAAATGTTCTATACTCACTTCCTCGCACTCTTCAATTCAAAGCATTATGCCGAAGTTAGGAATAAGAGGACTTTTTTCCCTTCTGGCTCATCATGTGGGCATCACAGGCCAAGGTGTTTAAGAGAGCACAGCTGAACCTTTCTCCTCTTGCTTTACTCTGAATACTCAGGCCTTGCTGCCTGTCCTCCAAGCTCGTCTGTAATACATTTAGCACCACAGTGGAGGTTGGCTAGATGCCAGAAAGTGCTCAATTTTCCTTATTCTCCAAAATATATGCAGAAATCGTTGTTTGATGCCCCCTGAGAAAGTGGAAGGGACTAAGATTTCTCTATACTCAGATTTCATCACTAGCCTAACCTGCAGTCTCTTGTGAATTGAAAGAACACAAGGCAAGAATTAATTTGAATTACTATAACTACTGTTTCCAGTAAATATCTTGCTATTACCAATGCACTTTAATTCTTTCTTTCTTATTATGAAAAGATTAACATTGTTCCCCAAGATATTTCCCACTTCAAATTTCAAAGGCTTCAAATTCCTTTGAGTTTACCACCTATGGCCTCCCATTGCACCTGCTTTCATTTCTCTTCATCCTGGAGTACACTCCAAGTCAGCTTGTTTCATCATGTGAAAGAAATATCATCCACCCCATTATATGCAGACATTAAAATGATGAGAACCGATTTGGTTCTTTCCTCAGAAAAGAAGAAACTCCTCTTAAATGAAACTGACTTTGCTTTAATATGTCCTCTAGACCCAATGGAAATTCCCATGATGCTGTTGCCATTTGTCATAGCCAAAGACGAAAAAACTTTGCTTTACCCTTGAAACATGAGCAGCTAGGATATCAACTTTCTTTTTTTAATAAACCTTTACATTGTCTTGTTGACTTCCAAAGATATCTGGAATAAACTCCAGAGCAACTGTCCCATGCTTCAGCAGTTTAGATCCTTTCAGTGGCAGGATCTAAACCATCCAAAGGATGAAAAATTCCATAACCTCACAAATTAATGGATGCTTTTTCCTCATTGCCGTTCTGACTTCTTTAAATACATGCCATTTATCCTGTGATGATCATTAACTATTTCTTTACAATTTGAGAGTTCTCTCTCTGATTTTCCTCTGAATGACTGCAGCTTTAAGATAATGCTCAGTCTCACTGCAGCTACCCTTTACAATTTCTCACCCTGAAGAGAGAGGACACACCGGACACATGTCATCAGATGTCACGCTGGTTTGGGGATTTGTGTTGCTATGATGACCTCACAATGCACAGGTGGACATTTTCCTTATAGCTTCTCTGCTTTTCTATGAGTTAATCATGTCCTAATCTTGTTCTGTGTAGCCTTCTAAAAGCAAGAGAACACAAGGAATTAATTTGCACAAATTCTACTTGTCTGGAAAGAAAATATAGCAAAACTTTTCCATTTCAATCTCATGTTTTTTCAGTTTACTGTATTTCATCATTTCCAAAATGTTTTATGACTCCCATTTTCTTCAAGACAAGGATTGTTAATTCTGTATTTTGTGTAATTCATCTTTTCTTTCTATATCACATTGTTGAGAAAAGCTATAAAAATGATGTTTCTATTTAGAGACTTAGAGAAAGTCAATTTCTGCTGTGTCATGATTGACATGTTTTTGTTCATTTAGAATTGTAATTAACACTTTAATTATGTTTTTCATATAAGCAATGCTGGTTCAATAGCTGCTGACTGAAAAGCACCACTTGATTGTGTCCTCTGACTTTGTGGATATGACAAACTGTTATGATTAGATTTTAAGAGATGCCTCTGCCGCAATTAAGGTGCAAACGAGACCATATGCCTAAGCCAATAGTATGCCATTTATTTAACAGTAAATGTGACCTAGAGAGATAGAAACAGGAACACAGGCAGAGCCCAAGTTTAAGGGATGGGTGCACAGAAGGTGCTTTAAAATTTGGATTAATTTCTCATTTTCCTACTCAACTTCTGATTGGCAATAAGTTAGAATATTTTCTCTAAGTGGAATCTGTTTTGCCTGTGGTGGTACTTGCTGAGTGATCCCTCCCTGTCTTTATCTCAAGCTTTTCATCGTATTTTCTCTCCCCTATCCAGTTGAGGGGAGAAGTGATAGAGTGGCTTGGTACAGCTGAGGTCAACCCACCACAAATGGAAACATTTTCTACTGCAGAGATTTCTCCAGATTATTTCTCCTGTCCCTGACACAGTTTTCTAATTATCCCTCGTCAAATATTCAGCAAGTAAAAGTGCGTTGCTATGCCTCACAGTTATCTATTTGAACTGTTTGTCCTTTCTTCCTATAATGATTCTTTGATGACTTTGAATAGTATTATTTCAGTTTTATCCCCTTGTGCCATTTTTCTTTATGTGTTTAAGTGTCCATGATGCTGCAAATAGCTTTGCTGCTCCTAACATGAATACTGAAGAGGGTTCCATAAAAGCTATTAGATCATATCTTTTCTGAGACACAGCGCTGATCTGGAATTCTATGATGATTTTTTTTTTAGCATGACTAGACAGGAGTTTATGTTGCTTTCCAAGCACTGAAGACCCCAAGGTTTAGGATACGTTTTGATCATGTCTTTTCTGTCTTCTCTGGTCTGTAATTTCCATAGCTATGAATGCCTGCTGAAATGAAAGGAAATATTATATACTGTCTGAAGTCAATTGCATCTTCTTTCTATGAATTCATACAGTAGAATGTAGATATGCTGGAGAAGTACAAATGTGCTGTAATTAGGAGCCTTGTTTACCATCTCCGAAATGTAGAGCAGAGTTCAGAGTAACTAGACCTTATTATCATTAAAACTTATGATAATTAATTAAAGAAGCAATTCAGTTTTTCCTCTTGAAATGTGACAGTATTTTCTTTTGCATTATTGTACTGTTGACCTAATTTACTTGGGACTACAAGTCTAAAATTTGTGGTGTCCAGCAGTCAGCAATAAATTATCTAGTAATTTCTTCAGGTATTTGGAGTGAATGGAAAATTAAAAGTCCTCAGCAGTGAAATAAATATCCAGTGGGTACAATTGATAAAACCCATCTACAATAAAATATAATAACTTAAAAGCTCTCCTCCATCTGCATATTCTCTCTTGATTTTTGAAGTTCTGTCCTTAAGTGTAATTAAGAAAACTTGCTTCTGATTTACAGGAACTTGATGAACATAGGTTGCTATGCAGTGTGAAAATATGTGCTATTCCTCTGTTTCTTAAGCAATTTAGTGGAAACTCATAAATTTATGTTAAAAACTACAAGAACCACTTAAAATTATGTCAGAATCAGGTCATCCTTTCTAGGATTTCACAGGTAATTCACAATCTCTGACATGAATACAGAAAGTAAAAATCTGTTTGAATCAGATGAAAACACGAACACATTATTGTATAACTGATGCAATCATCTTGTGTGCTCTTGGAGTAAAGTATACTTTAGAGGGAAGAAATGAAAGTGTTTTATAAGCTGTAGGAAAAACAGAAATTGTTGGAAACCCAAATAATTATAGAACCTTCTTGCTTATATCAAAATGTTTCGGCATTGGTTGTTAAGATGTTGATGACATGAATGTGTGGTATACAGGTATTGTTACTGCATATGCAAGGCTAGTATAAAATTATGTTTAGCCTATAACCTTGAACTTCTCTTTATGTTATTTACAGAATAAATTATTTGCAGAGTAAATAATGCAAAGTAAGTTTAAAGCACAGCATACTTATCATCTTCAATGTTAATGGCAAATAAGCGCTTAATGAAACTTGCAGAATTCAGTTGTCTCAACAGTTTGAAATGGAAAAAATATTTTGGTAATCATATACATATTTTAAAAAAATCTGAGACTGTGTAGAGATTACTTTGTTTAGTTAATACAGAGAAACTCATTAATATATGAGTTACTGAAACTAAGTTTCACATTTTACAAATACCTTTAAACAACTTTCTCTCTTTTATGGCTTTCTTACAGATGTTACATTAGAATCACATTAAAGTATTTTCATAACACATAATCTCAAGTACTTCTTTTAGGAAAGCCAGATGATAATTGGAGAAAAAACATTTAATATCATCATTTAAATTTAGCTCAGTTATAGGTAAGATAATAGATTATAGGTTAAGGCTGTAGGTATAGGTAATGCCCAGTATCTGAGGGTATTAAAATAAGTAAATAACAAGGTACAAGATATACTTACAAAGTGCATGCATTGAATATAGATACTAATTTATCTGCAGATGTGTTCTGGAGTGTAGGTTATGTCAGGACTGTAGGCCTGACTGTTTTAAACATTTTCACCTCTCTGAAGCAAACACAGTTTGACATCCTCCAATAGAGAAAGAGTGATCTTTTTAAAGAGAACTAGAGTTAAGATAAGAACAAATCATACCTGCAGGAGAGTGTTTTGCTACTTTTTTCATCAATGTGCTGCTGCCCTTCAGTTGTTGCTATAGAAATCCAGCAGACAGGGAGACTATCAGGGCTTTATAGATAGGAAATCCACTTAAGCCAATCAGTGCTCTGCCCATTTAGACTTACCATGGTTGCTTCCATGTCATTAATAAAAAGAGACAACAATGGGAGTGCTGGCACATGTAAGTTTAAGAACCCATTGCTTTCCTTCATGTCTACATGGCAGCCTGCCTACTGTCTGGACACAATAGAATTTCTAATCAAACTTTTAAGTAGATTATATAGCTCACTGAACCTCACTGCACTACTGTATCCTTCTCTTCTTCCTCCGAATCTCTAAATCCCTACTGCTTTCTTAACAGCCACGTAGCATAAACTAGTTATCTCTGAAACTTACCCATTTTATTTCATCCAAAGACCTGCTTTCTCTCTCTCTCACATGCACTCTCCTATTTTTCTCGTTCCCTTTTTTTTTTTTTTTTTTTTTTTTTTTTAAATTTAAGGTCTCCCTACATGAAGAAATTTTCTTGCT
>VZRF01007612.1:583507-618126 GCA_013396875.1 Vireo altiloquus
GGGGGGGGGGGGTTGTGTTTTTTTTTGGGTTTTGGTTTTTTTTTTTTTTTTTTTTAAGCTAATATATCATTTTTGTGATCAGTGGGAGAGCAGCAGCAGTATTTGCAAGACCCTGGAGCATTTTTAAATTCTTCAAATTCTTCTTGCACTACTCAGTGGCAGATGTTTAATTTAATAAGGTAGGAAATATGGCATGTACTATATAAATCTTCAGTGGATTATCATTCCAAGTCCAGCCTATGACTAAATTTTGCCAAGCTAAATGTGTACCAAAGCCATATTCCTACTATAAATAATAATTGCTAATTATACACAGAAGTGTATGTTTGTCCTTAAACCAGTTTGTCAGTTGCTGGATAATTTCATTAGCTATTAGTTATTTTTTGAATAATGAGAAATCATAAATAATCACTATTCACTTGTTCCATTAAATCATGATTTTAACTCTCTCTACTAAAGTGCCCCTGACCAAGCATATTTTCATTTTAAAAGTCCCAAAAATGTCCCAAAAATGTCCCAAAAATGTCCCAAAAATATTCCATGTCCCAAAGCAGGAAATACTTTTGAAGAGAAAATATCTTGTTTCTTTTAAAGTATTTTTTAATGATGAAGATGTAGGTCAAAAGAATTGCACGTAGCACTGAAACTGCTTGCAAACCATACATTAATTAATATATAACGATATATATAATTCTTAATTATGTATAATGTATATATAATTATTTAATGTTGTTTGTCTCTCTGATGCTGAATGCTGAGTTGAAATTTTCAGAGAACTGTCAACAGTAGCTTCAGGATCACTTTCACAAGAAGTAGCAGCTAACTTCCTGTCATATTTTCCCTCAGGCATATTACCTTGAACTTATCAACACTGAATTTCATCTGCTGATCCATCAGCAGATGTTACTTGTATAGCATTTTCAAATCCTTCTGCAAGTCTCTACCATCAGCTTCAGATTTGTCCAACTGGAAAAATTACAAGTTTGTTCCCTTGTCCAAGTTATTTAGTTTAAAAAAAGGACAACTAACACAGTTTCTTGGGCAAAGCTGTCAAACGTCTTTTTTGCCCTTTTTGTTCTTGGATCTCAGTTTCTGTGCTGTTACTTGCATCCAAGTGGATTTTGGCAAGTGTCTTGTTAGGGTAAACTCCTCCCACAGCAGCCAAGTCTATGTTCTTAGCCAAGTAGGGAGTACAGAAGATGGGGAAGAAAAACAAGTTTCTATGATCAGTAAGAGAGCAACAGCAGGAGTCAATAGGACCATCAAGCATTTTTAAATTATGTAGAAACTGGGGGAGTTGATGATGTTGATCTTGCCCTTGATGGAGGGCAAGAAAGATGAGGTTTGTGACCACAGAAATTTCAGGGCAGGGTATAGAGATGGGGTGGCACAGTAGCACTTTGTAGTTAAGGATGGTGTCCAGAGGGTTGGGGAGTTGAAAGGGAGCTTAGAGTGATAACAAAACTAAGACACTACTTGGAACAGAAACCTTTCATGCTTGAAAGGTTATGAATTAAGTAGTTGGGAAATTATAGATTTTGATGACTAGGATGAAAGATCAACCATTCAGAACCTTTCGGAGGGTGGTAGGAAGAAAAAAAAAATGGAGCTGTGAGATGAGCCAAAGCAGCTCTAGAATGAATACCTTATTGTACATCTCTTCATACTCTGATTTTTTGACTGAAATAGCACAGATAACACTGCTGGAAACCATCCCGAGTTACTAACCATAACTTTATTTATTTTATACTTTTCAATTGGTGTTTAATTTATAAAAGGACTTGTACCTTATTTACACATCATTCATCACCATATACTCCAATGACTTCGCAGGTCCTTATACCAATAATTTATGAAACTGTCTGTGACAGATTGACCCTGGCTGGATGCCAGGTATGCACAAAGCCTGTCTATCACTCCCTTCCACAACTGGACAGGGAAGAAAAAAATATAATTAAAGGCTTATGAGTTAAGAACAGGGAGACATCACTCATTAATTACTATTACAGGCTAAACAGACTTGACTGGGAGATACCCACTGAATTTGTTAGCTATCAAAATCGGAGCAGGATAATGAGAAGTGAAACAAATCTTAAAAACACCTGCCCTGAACCCCTCCCTCCCTCACAGCCTCTATCTCCCCCCAGTGGTACAGGGAGATGAGGGAATGGTGGTTACAGTCAGTTCACCACATGTTGTTTTGGCTGCTGCTCAGGAAGAGGAGTTCTTGCCCTGCTGCAGCATGTGGTCCATCCCACAGGCTACAGCTCTTCATGTGGGTCCCACAGGTGGGTCCCTTTCCAAAGGGTACAGTCCTTCAAAGAAAATGTGGTCCATTGTGGGTCCCCCACAGGTTCAAAAGTCTCTCCAGGAAACCTGCTCTAGCATGGGCTCCTCTCTCTGCAGGTCTTCAGGTCCCTTCCAGGAGCCTTCTTCAGCATGAACCTTCTCACAGGCTCCCAGTCTTCTTTTGGGCATCCACCTGCTCTGGCATGGGTCTCCTTGACAGGCTGAGGGTGGATCTCTGCATCTCTGTGACCCTCCATGGGCTGCAGGGGCACAGCTGCCTCACCGTGGTCTGCACCACAGGCTGCAGGGGATCTCAAATCTGGCACCTGGAGCACCTCCTGCCCCTCCTTCACTGATCTTGGTGCCTACAGAGTTTTCCTTTAACACTATCACTTTTGTCTTCTCTGGACACAATTACTCCAGGTATTATCTCTGATGAGCTCGGCCTTGGACAGCAGCAGGTCTGTCCTGGAGCCAGCATTGGCTCTGCCTGACCTGAAGGAAGCTTCCAGCCTCTTCTCACAGAAGCCACCCCTGTAGCCCCACTGCTACCAAAACCTGGCCATGCAAGCCCAATACAGTCCCTAATAAGGTAAACTTTATCTCTCCATTTAACAAATTGGTAAATGAGGGAAGTTAGATGATTTGCTTGGGGTCACAAACCTAAGTCTGCCAGTCTAAGACTTACCAAGATGTTTTATTTCTCAGTTTCACACACCAAGTAGAATAATTAAAGCAAATATATAGGTGAGCAAAGCAAAATGAAATTAGATGGAAAATAATTGAGTGATAAGCTCTTAAACCAGTCCAGGAATGCTAAGTTACTCTCACTATCCAGAAACATACATGAAAATTAAAGGTGGGCTTATGTCAGAGAATCTCAATAGATTGTAAGATTACTTACTGAACTACAAAAATTTACTATCCTGTATTTTTTTTAGTAATATTCATTGGAAAATGCAGATCTTTCATCAAACCAACAGGAAAAAGAAAAAAAAAGTAGGGTTTTTTATTTTGATCAATTATTTTTACTTTCGAAGCCTTTAGATTTTTAGAAAGTATTTTACAAGCACCTTCCTGGGGTTTCTGTAATCATAACAATATTATTTACTCTTTCTGTGAATGGAGTTAAATCCAGCTGTGAATGGTCATATGTAGTGTTTCCCAGGACTCAGTTTGTGGGCCAAATCTTTATTGTCTATCTGGATGAGGGGATTGAGTGCACCCTCAGAGAGTTTGAAGATGACATCAAGTTTGACAGGATCTTCTGGAGCATAGGAAGGCTCTACGGAGGGATCTGGACAGTCTGGATTAATGGCCGAGGCCCACTATACGTGGTTCAAGAGTCACCATCCCTGGAAATGTTCTAAAGGTTTGTGGATGCAGCACATGGATACATTGTTTAGTGGGGAACATTTTGATGTTGAGTTAATGATTGAACTCAATGATTTAAGAGGGCTTTTCCAGCCCTAATGATTCTATCATTTTATTTTTTGATACAGAACAGAACTCTTAATTTATTGATTTATTAGCAACATTCTTAAGAAAAATAAATTAATATCTGCTTTATGAACTAAAAAAATTATCTTAATTTTTCTTTTCTTTCCTAATGAGGGTAGACTTAAATAAATTACTGTTCTACATTCCTTTCTCAGAAAATTACCAGGAGCTTGGAGTTTGGGATCTACATTATGAAAAAAGACCCAAGCCTCAGGTAGCTGAAACATAAGAAAATGCCCATGGAAGGGCATAAACTCTGAAAATTTCAGAAGTTTCAGAAGACTGTTCTGTCAAAAAGGCAGATAGATCTGCACACTTGGGGATGAGGATGAAGAGTTGTATTTAATAAAAGAGAGAGATGGAGAGCCTGAGCAAGAAAGATCACTTTTTGACAAATGATAAGCTTCTGAGTTTTCATGAACCAGCAAGATGGGGTTTTCATATATTTTTACAGCAGTTTTGTCTTGGAGATTAGAAAACTGAAACGTGACTTGACCCTGAAAACAATGTTGGCTGGCATTATTAATGAAGTTCCACAGTCCTGAGGGAGAATAATATGCACTGTTATCACTATGTTTTCTTGTATGTCACTGTGGCTAAAAGTGTTGAGGACCCTGAACCAAAGGACAAAAGCTAAGTCAAGTCTCCCTGACCAATTTCTCTCATGCTCTGAACTGGCATAATTCCATCGACTTGGTTTACATCAGCCAAAAATCTGAATATTTAGCTTTTAAAAATGTGCTGTCAAGGGTATCCATTTTAAACCATAAATGTGAAAAACTTTGCAAATGATATTGAAAGCAGTGAAAACCCTTACTCCCTCAAGTAACTCACCTGAGCTATCTTTTCCTGGTTTTAAAAAGATTTGGTTTGGATTTGACTGGCTTCAGATTATCTAATGGTCTTTTGTGGGGAAAAAGAAGGAAACTTAGGGTGTATTTAATTTGTTTTCACCAGCATTGCTCACTGTACTGTGGAATATAGAGCACTGACTGAGTGGAAAATTTTGCCAGAAAGTATCTTGAGATTGTACAGTCAAAGTAATTTGACATCTGTGGTTTAGCATTTTATGAGTCATTTATTAAGTGCATTTAAAAATATGCTTTCCTTCTAATCTACCTTATTTGTGTCATTATCTGTTCTCCATAATTCACTCACTAGAAAGAGATCTAAATAAAACCAAACCAAAACACCAGAGTTCAGCACCCCTGTGTTGATCAAGAAGCAAGAGCAATGCACATCCTGGAACAGTGCTGTCTGATTAGGATTATTGCCTTTGTGATTCACTTCCAAATTTATTTGTGCAAGACACCACAATAAAAATCTCTGAAATACAGAAGTGAGATCCCAGTGAGGGACTTTTTCTCTGACCTCTTCATCATTACTAGACATGACAACATGATCTTCTTAGAAATTAATTAGGATGAAAGGCAGTGATTCCACGATGAAACAGGGAGCTCAACCAAAGATTTTGCAGCATATGAATGATGTAAACGTCATTCAAGCATGACAAAATAATATAAGTAAGAATATTAAATACTTCCTTTAGTTTCTATGTTAGGGTCATCTGTAGCTTTACACTTGGCTTATCAGTTATAAGTGGGGGCATTTACCTGCTAGATAGAAAATACATGTAAGTTGAACCAAACATTTACTTTGAAGACTTTTCAACTTTTTTCACTTCTTCCTTTTTTTTTTTGCAGGTATACAATGTGAACATATTACAAAGGCTTTGGTCTGCTAAAATAGACAAATCTGGGATTTTTTACCAGAGAAAGGGGTCAATTACTGGGAAAGTATGTAATGTATGACCACTTGAAATGTATTATTATTACGATTTTTCTGTATTAACTGGTTGATTGGGACCATAAGGCTAGAAAATATTAATTCCACTAATAGTGAATCATTTGCGTTGTGTATCTGGTTTGTTCCTTTTTGTTTATTAGAAGATGTTGATGCAAGAGTGGCAGCATAAAAAGTGTATGTGTAAAGTCTGTGTAAAGTTTGTAAGAATTATTTTGGCAAAAATGCCTTTACAAAAATTAGGCTTTTTCACTATCCTTCCTTATGAACTAAGGAAGTTAGTCCCTCTTCCCAGTGTTTCATTCAGCTTAGTTATGGAAATAGAGAATTCTGTTCGTTTTCCTGAGTAACTAAGTAAGATGAGGAAAATCTTCAAAGAAGAAACTTTTTCAGAAGCTCATTTTGAGCTGAAAATTGACAGACAGATCTATACTTTGTTACTAAATCAGAATCAGAATTCTGATTCGTCAGATGCATGAGCAGTCACATTGAAATTACTTTTAGAAGAGCTGAAGTGCAGGGAGGAAATCAGTGAACCCTCTGTACACAGTGTAGAGTTACCAAGTTTGAAAGAGTGTGCAGAAATAACAGTCTAGGAGAAAGGATAAGATTGGGCTGCGTTTTTTGAGGAATTCAATCTTAAAAGAGAAGTTATCTGTAGCAAGGTTTGATAAACTAAAAAGCTATTCTAAAATATTAACAATTCTTAGCCTAGGTGTGTGGTGATAATAAATTTGTGAGTCTTGCTGTAGTGCCTTCCTTAGACTAGCAGAATATTATCCTGAAGTTCCCAAGAAACCTAGAGACCTTTTTTCCTAAACTATTCTGTTTCCTGATGCAAATTGTCTACTGTACTTCTACTGTATTAAAATATACAAGAAAATCACATATATATCAGTAATTTATTTTCTTTAAAATTTTGCTTATCTGTTTTCTTTCCTATGTTACAAGGCTCTTTTTGATTGAACAGAACATTAGCAGTTCCATTTATCTCAAAGGATGGGACTCTATGTACATGGATAAAAGTTTTAAAAATGGGTCCAGATTTATGTGTAACGCTTCTCTTATCATTACCACTCATGACTCACAGTCCACTATTCACTGGAGTAGGAAGCACAAAATCCGTAAGATAAAGATGCTTTTTTATCTTCTCAAGCCTTACTGTTCATTATGAGCAGGAATAGAGGCATGAACATTTTTATTCAATGGCATCAAAATACGTCTAGAAAGATATTAAGGTTTCCTTACCTTAGCATCCTCTGAAGTGTTAAACCTCACAGAAAAATTATGGATTCATTGCATTTTACTGCCAAGTATAGGTTTTTACTTATTGTCCTGACATATAATGGCATAAGTTAATACAGATATATTGCTGCTCATAAAGTAGCAATTATGTTTCATGTATTTTCTGCTAAAAAAGAAAACAGTATTCAGCCTGCCAAGATTTCTCATAAAAAGTTTAAAAAATTAGAAATACTTGTTACTAATTAGATAATTAGAAGTAGATTAGAAACCTCTAAAGAGAAATGCACTTAAGACTACTAGTTTGCTACAATGTATCTGTTTGAATTAATTTCTGTGGTATCATTAATATTACATATTAACTTCATGGTTTTGATTAAAATGCGTAATCTGAGGTACCATTAAGTCTAATACTTTGTATCTCACTGGATTTTTCATATAACTAATTATAAGGTTCATGTTCATGTTTTTTTCAATATGAACACAGCATTAAAGAAGCATATCACTGATTATGTTAATATACATGTTGAAACAACACAGAGATGAATTTTTTCAATTTTCTAAAAAGTGAATATAGTTAAAAATCTAGCAAAGCAAAAAATCTGTGATTTAGTACATTATCTTTTGACAGATGTGTCAATAAAAAAGAATTTTGGTAGTTACACAGAGGAAAAAACCCTTCTCTGATGTAAGAATTAAAATAGAAATCTCTTTACATGTCATTTATGAATAATTTAAGAAGTTCAGTGATCAGATACTACTGCATATTACTTATTAACATTTTCAATAAACAAGAATGAAGTACGCAGGTACTTAGAAGGACGATGTCAAATGAGATGATACTTTTGTAGTTTTAAAGAGGTGAAAACTCCCAAATTTGATGACACAAAACCTGAAAATTAGTATGAATAAAAACTTTGAGCCCAGTCTTCTATTTTTTCCTCTTCCTTATCTTCTTACATATGTCACATTTATTTTAATCCTGATTCTAGCCTTCTGAACCTTGTGATCTTTTACCATTTATCCCCATCATTCTGGCTTCTCCCATCTTGTATTTCATTTGGTTTTCTGTCTATCCACTTATAAGTATATCTGAATATGACTTACTCTACTGATTCCTTCTGTTTTCTCTTCATAAGTCGTTAATGAAGGTCATTCTTAAGTGAACAGATTCACATCCATAAGGTAATAACAAAACAGTTTTACCTCCATTATTCATCTGTTACAGGCACATGATGGTTAGTTAAAACATAGCATTTTTCCCTCAAAACCTATGGTATTGAACTTATATAGTGATATTGGTTTCCCAGCTGTCATTCACACAGAAACCATGTCCTTTTCTGGAAAAAATTAACTGTTTCCTGAGAGCAAACCTGAGGAGTCAGTTACGGTTTATGGGTTAAGCACCTAAATGTTTTCTTGATTCTTTTAGTTTGAAATGCAGAAGACAGCTTTTTCTGCAACAGTTACTGATTTCAGAAGGAGCTAAGTCTCCTAAATACAAGTTGGACACCCAACAATCATTGTAGAAATGGCCAGAAGGGCCATTTTCTAAGACAATAATGTTTCAGATTTTATGTTCTTAATTAGGAAAGCTTGAAAAATTGACTAATTCCCCTTCCCCAACAAAAGGAGACATAAAAAAATTATAGAAAGCTGGAAGCTGGAAACATCTTGGGATGGGATTAATTTATCTGGGAGGGACAGTTTGAAAGCAGCATTTGGAATTGATCTCCAGAGGGATGGAAGATATACTAATGAGCACTAAATATTCATAAATTTGTGAATACGGCCACTGTAGTCAGTGAGTGTCCATGTATTTTAAATATCATTTAAAATATGTAAAATGTAAACAGATGCTAGGAAAATATCCCAGATTTAGTGTTTCTCTGCTATCCAGGATGTAAAGAAAACAAGCTGAGCCTTATGAAAGGAAACAATCTGTTAGAGCTTGTGTAGTTAGAAATTCCCATTGTGTAACAGAAGTTCCTATTTCTGGGGCAGGAACTTCAAACTATGGAGAGATAGGATGTTGGTTTTCTTTTTGTTTTACATATGCATTGTTTGCTTCCCTGCCCTTAGGTACCCATCTACCTCAACCGCTATCACTTGTCTAGATTTAGAACTCCCTCTTTAGCCTGCAAATAAGTAGGAAAATATATGAGAAAGTAACATTCTCAAGGGAATGTCTGTTGGATTGCTGCCATTTTTGTTTTACTTATATTGTATTAGGGCAGTTTCCTGTCCTGAAATACTGATATATTTGGGACACTTCTGTTTATTCCTGAAGGGACACTGAGGATGCTATCTGCTCTTTAGGACACACTAATGGTCTAAATTGCATACTAAATGTTATGTACATAAATTTAAATTATAAGTGTGTTCTGAATTCTGTACTTTTTGACATCAACTGAATCTGTTCCAGTTCTTCTTGGCAACTGCCTGGATTATGTTGTTTAAATGTGGTTTTCTTCCTATCCCTGTATCAAAACCTTGTTCATCCTGGCCCTCATTTGTGCTTCTTTGTGCCACAGCACCTCTTTCATCATTTCACTTACAAAAAAAGATTAAACTATTCCAGGAAGTGGGAGACTAATGCAATTGAATGGATATTTAGGAGGCCTGGATGTGCATGAATTGGCCCTCAGTAAATAGTTTGGCCCCACGCCTTTAGTCTTTAAAGCAAATTAAATCCTGAATGGCATTTCTCCAGGAAGAATACTTGATGGAATCCAAATCCCAAATATTAAACATAGGCTGGATCTCCGAAGCAATTTTTTCCTTCATAAATAATTTTAGGAGGTATAGCCAGTATTTCAATAGACAGCTAGGGCTGCAGTGCTTTCCTAGCCCAGAAATCTAAAATGCCAGACTGAGGTTGAACTAAAAATTGATGATACAGAACTGTAAGGAATTAGTTACTATGTTCATCACTGGCTGGTTACTCTATTACGCTTCTGTAGATGAAACACAAACAAGCAGAATAGACAGAAAATATGAAACAAAATATGTTTCTGTAGTTGAATTCATACCTTTAGGTCATCTTAAAACTTATCACAGGATTTCTCAGCACGTATGGGTTTAAATGTTCTAAACAATTTTTTAGAGAAGCAAGAGTCAAGAGCTTTTATGCAAGAGACCTGCTCAAGACACCTGCCTTAACATAATTTTGTCATAGAGTTGAAATTACTTGCTAAAGGGCTCAAAATATTCTTTTATGAACTTGAGTGATGAACAAACTCTGGTTTTATTGGAGTTTTCTCTATTGAATATGTGACCTTTTAAATATGACAGGGTTGATTGGCCCACACCTTAGCTGGAGCTGTTTTCAGGAAATTTGTGTAATATTTTGACCATATAATAATTCTGAGTGTTTATATAGGTGTAACTCTGGCAGGAGCTCTGGACCAGGAAAAACTCGTAAGTAACTAAGGACATTTTAAATATCACAAAATAATTTGACAGCTAATTTCATTTAGTCAGTACATTTGAAAACAGTAGACTAAAGGTTAAATTAACATATAATTTCTTAGACAAGCAAAGTAATATTTCCTAATATCATTGACTAGTTTTTAACTGTAGCTTACTAGTTTTCTGAGACCAAAAGACTAAGACTCAGAGACAGAAATGGAAAAACAAATACATATTTTAAGTTTTTAAGTTGTAAAGTTTTTAAACTTTTTACAGTTTTTAAGCCCAGCACCTCAAAAGAAGTAATGGAATTGTTTTGCTTTCATTTTTTTTTCTCTGTGACATTTTACCTATAGCTGCAATTCAGCAGAGCAAGCAAAGACTTCTCTTACCTCTTAAATAGTATAGTCTTCCACAGAATGTACAAGCAAAATGATGATTTGCTTTTCTGCCACATAAAACTCAGATGACAGCTTTGGTTAGGCTCGGGACACTCATTAGAAATCTGTTCCTTATCCCACTGCTGTCTGTGGAATTGAAGTGTAGCTGAATAATTAAATAATTCTCCACCTAAACTAAGAGTAGAGTGTTCCCAAAGATGACAGAATCAAAAACTTCGAGATGGGGGAAATGGAGAATGTGAAACACCTTTTTTGTGGGCACTCAGTAATTACATCAGATCAATATAAAGGTATCTGCTCCCTGAATGACGGTGCTTATTGTAAGAGCAAGTGTAAGGACAGTGCCTGCTCCTCTAATGGCACCTGGTCAAAGGAACCATAAAACAAGAACATGCCGAGAGAAACCTGGATAATACACAGTAATGGAGATGGTGAAGAGAGCAAGCCTGATCAATCCCACAAATTAGGAAGGATATGTAGGTTGTGAAGGTGTTTATTTTTTTCAGTCAGGAGGTTAAGGAAAAGGAGGGAGACAAAACAGAGAGAGACATAAACCCTGGCCAATTTGTGTTAACAATCAGGAACAAACCTAGTCTGTCACTCTAATTGATGGGCTATCAATTGATGGGCTATCAAGAAACAGCAGACAAACCAGGAAGTTGCAAAGAGGCTAAGCCACTGGCCATCATGTGCGAGAAGCTGTGGCAGTAAAGGGGAAACATAGTCCTTGCTTTTAGAAGAGGACAATAGGAAGACCTGAGGAACTACACTCCAGTCAGTCTCACCTCTGCGACCAGCAAGATCATGGAGCAGATTCTCCAGGAAATTTTGCTAAGACACATGGAGTATGAGGAGGTGATTGGGGACAGCCAACATGTCTTCACTAAGTACAAATCGTGCCTGACAAATTCGGTGGCCGTCTATAATTGGTTTATGGCTGTAGCGCGTAAAGGAAGAGCAACTGACGTAATCTACCTGGAGTCATGCAAAACATTTGACACTGTCCCACATGACATCCTTGTCTCCAACCTGGAGAGACATGGATTTGTTGGATGGATCACTCAGTATATAGAGACTTGGCTGGGTCTGGTCACTCAAGATCTTGCAGTCAGCAACCCAATCTATGAATGGAGAGCAATGAGGAGTGGTGACCCTTAGGGGTCCAAAATGGGACCAGTGTTACTGGAAGACTTCCAGTACCTAAAGGTGGCTTATGAGAAAGCTGGAGAGGGACTTTTTACGAGGACATTAAGTGACAGGACAAGATGTAATGGCTTTAGACTGAAAGAGGTTAGATTTGGTTTAGATATTAGGAAAAAATTCTTTACTGTGTAGGTAATGGGGTAGTGGAATGTGCTGCCCAAAGAGGTAGTAGGTGCCCTGTCCCAGGGAGTATTTAAGGCCAGTTTGGAGGGGACTTTGAGCAACCCGACCTCATGGGAAGAATTCTTGCCCATGGCAATGACTGTTGGAACTAGATTAACTTTAAAGGTCCCTTCCAGTGCAGAAGATTGTATGACTCTATGCATTCTATGATTTTATGACTGAAACAGACAACATGTCTGTGGCTGGTTTTATTTCTTTGATTGTCTTATTACCATTGTTACAGGAAACTAGTGTGAATTTACCCATTGTGCAGGTTCTTAGGTTGGTTTTCTGCTTTTCACTTTAATTCCTAGAGAAAAGAACATCTAGGGAGTTACAGACCCAGGTGTCTCACCTCAGTGCTACTAAAAAAATGATTTAGAGTGTAATTAAGGTGAGGTTGGCATAATATCTGATTCAATATCACATAGATACAAATACATACATGTGAAATTTATGCATTTTTAACCCATAAGAGGTTACTAAAATATTAATAAACATAGATTTACATCACTCTAATTGATGTAATTTATGTCTTTTTAGCCAACAACAGGGTACATAAAATTTCATTACAATTAAGGAATAGCTAGAAGATAAAAGGCTATGTCTTGCCACGGATTTTTAAACAGGTTAATCAGTAAGAATGGAATCGCAATGAAGGACTGTTCCCGGGGCTATCAAGTACAATATCTGATCCTGATCAGGCAAGAAACTACTGATTTATATTTAACACATTCTTTAAAGTTAGTAAGTGTTCTTATTCATATTTCACAATCAAGAAACTGAAATAGTGTGCTATGTCAAATTCAGCTCTTGATAGCTATGAAAGGTGTGACAAGTCACACTTTTACAGTGTTCTTTCTCTTTGACAACAGAGATCAAGCTGAGACAGCCAAAATATGTGGAAATTGCCCCAACATAAGATTATTTTGATAATGAAAAGAGAAATATGCATCTTTCCTCTCATTGTGCGATGATTCTAAGGAAATAAAAGAAATATATAGAGTTTTCTTTTTTTAACCAAGAGTAGGAAAGAAGCTGAAATATTTCAGAAACATTTCATCACATTTGAACAATTTTGTGATATTAATATATGTTTTATTTTATTTGAAAGTATGGTCTGCCCTGAAAAAAAAAAAAAGCCAGAAATATTTTTAGTGCTCAGAAGCCAATAAAAAAATGTATGTCTGATTTAGATTCAAAGCTCAGCATTTTTTGTCAGAGTTAAAATATTGCAAAACATGAACCAATCTGAGCCACACTTGCCAACTTAGAAATTTGCAATGTCTAATATGCCTTTGGAGTTAAGCCTATGGGATTCCTTTAGTGTATATTTTAATTTCTCAGTTTCTTTGTAAATTCCAATTATATTTCTGCCATCTAATCTTTATTTGGCAAATAATTATAATATTTGTTAGTGCAAAGCACGAGCCTTCAGGCTTACATCTGGCCATAACAGGTCATGCTGGAGCCTTTGCTGATTTGAAATGATCCTGGAAAACACTTTGCAGATGAAGAGGAAAGGCTCAGCTGCTGGCACTCTAGTTATATAACCTTCATCAGGTCTGGTATTTGAAAAATATACAGTAATTATTTTCTTTTTTTTTTCATAATGGACTTTGCTATTATCCAGAAATACTGCTAGCATTTTCTGTAGTAGTATATCTACTGTCATCTCATGATCTGCCACAAATATTTTTTACAGACCTTAAAGGGGGTAATAAATGGCTTCCAAAAGGTTTGAAACTCCACAATATTTATCCACCTCTTGATCCCAGGTTTCTTTAATGTTTTATTGCCAAATATTAATCTGTAAATAAAAAGACTTTGATTAGTTCTCTCAAACATAAATCCATCATTTCTTCTTGATTCCAAAAGAATGGAAGAAAAAGGCCATAATGCATTTCTGAAACCAGTGTTCTTCAGTGCTGTGATTTTTCTGATTGTGATTTTTATTTCAGCAGGCTACATCCTTAAAAGAGGTTAGCATAGGTAACAAATGCCTTCATAGTCCCTTGTGTTGAATTATTTGAATTTCATGGATTAAACAGGTCTGAATACTTTAGTACTTGAAAACAGTTCACACAAATATATTTTGTCTGCTATGAAAAATGGACTATGATTGCCTTGGACACTTACAATTTGATTTTACAGCCAAGGAATTTGTGGGGGGTACTACTCATTAAGATACTTGCTACTGGACATAAAGCAAATAAAAATTATTCACAGCAAATGAGAAAGGTTATGCTGGAAAATTCCCACTGTATAAGAATATTGTATCTGTATCTCTACAGTCAGGATATTTGATGCAAGAGAGGAAGGTCAGCTATCCAGTTGTTATTGGTCCTGAATTTGCTATGTTGCTCTTCATATGATGTATGTTTGTTTCATTCATAAATTGTTGATAGTCCTGGGATCTGCAGTGTAATCCTGTATCCTTTTTGTTATTGTCCCATACCATTACTTTTTACCCTGCATCCCAGGGCTCCATTTTCAAGGTCCTTTCAGTCATACCAAACCTATTTGCATCTAAACTACATTTTTAAGTCAACAGTGAATATTTCTATCCACATAAATAATCAATACCTTACTACTACTATTCATATAAAAATTGGGGTTATGCCACAAAATTATATAAAGCTGAGCAAAGTGAAACAAATGAGGTAATAACTACTTGGTCGTTAGAAAATTGTCATTGGAGTTAAACAAGCTAAAAAATGCTCCAGGCAAGCCAAGAGGAGTTCAGATGCAGCCTGACGAGCCTCAGCCCAGTTGGTGCCAAGTGCTGGGCTTGTAATTAGCAATGGCAGTGCTGTATCTATGTAGCTAAATGGCTCCAAGGCAAGGTGACACCCTCTGGATTGCTTCCTCTCTACTCAAGGGCTAGCTTTTCTGTTCGTTCTGAACACATAACGCTCGATTCCGAGTCCAGTCATGGTGCAGTAACGTACTGGAAGAACACATTGCCATTGTGCTTGAGTGTGACTTTCAACTCAAATGGTGCAAAAGAAATTTGAGATAGTTGCATGGAGGTCCAGCATCACTTCTTTAGTTCACAATTCAGTGTGCATATTGCTTGTGCAACAGGGTGTGGCCTGACCTCAAGGAAGAACACTTTGAAGACCTGCTTGTGCAAAGCCTAAGTATGGGAGGACGGAAGAGAATGAAGGGGGTTCATGGACTCCCCATTAATGTATTCATGCTTGATTCGTAAAAGAGTTATTTTGGGAAGGGGTGGTTAGCTAAGAAATTAGGAAGCAAATTAATGTTCAGTCGATGTTGATGATACAGGGATGAATGCTCAAGCTTGTTTGACTGTGTAGATGTATCCATAGGTTTCAATATTAAGTCCATGTCTTTTCACTTTGACAAGAACTCTGAAGTTTTGAAAGTGCCTGAGACATAGAGCCAAGACTTTGTTGCTCTTTCCACCTTTTAACGCCTTTGTCAGACAAGCAGTGCCAGATATTTTATATATTTAGTGTATCAAATATGATAGTGTTATTAAAATTACCCATGCATTCCTATCCAGAGGTCCATAAATAATTTCAATTATTGATTTTAATGGTATACCTGCTCCAACTGCTGCATTGCCATTAATGATTCATTAATGTTCTTGGATTTCCTGCTGTTACCAGGTGAATGAATGAAGAATATTTCCTGTAACATTGCAAAATAATCAGGAAGACTGAGAAAAGTGAGTATATTTTTTTCCATTAGTCTTGTTAAATACATTTTATTAGAGGAATTGAAAAGACTGTATCAAATGTGTAACTGTATGTGCATTGTCTTTTATTATTTATTAATTTTAATTGTGGTAAGACAATATGCTTTAAAGGAATGGCATTAGTTAGCACTCTGAGAGAAAGGTCATTTATTTAGAATTGCTTGATTAAGAATATTTGGAAGAGCATGGAGGCTTAATGGCTAAAAAAAAATTGAATGAGGGAGAGTTCTGAAGTGTATATCTTGAAGAATTTGAAAGACAAAAATTTCTTAGCACTTAAAGACAATAACACTGCAGGAAATGCTAGGATAAAAATCCCAAAACAACTAATCAAAGGAAACACTAAGAACTGGGTTACCTTTTGCAGTATCCTAATTCTCCCATCACCCACATTTAATAATGTTCGCCATCTCTCTCACATCTTTTGTATAGATGTACTTCTGCATTTCCCACCAAGAGCAGGAAAGGATTTTCAGGTCTAGATGTGCAAGATAGCTCTCAGGTAGAGTGCAATAGGCGCTATGAGGCACTAGAAAAGAAAACATCCCCTCTCATCTGCTCCTGAGTCTAAAAAAGTAGGTGAAATAAAAATTACACTAGCATATGGAGGTAAAAATAAGATCATGAATCTGTCACATGCTTGGAAGCCAGTGAAAATCTGAAGATTTTAAAGCCAAGAGAGGGTGATAGCTTAAATGGATACCTAAAGGAATAAAGGAATAAAGGAGGTATTTATTTGAAAGGCCTTCAGAGGTACACTCTGGGCTCCAGAGGGTCCTGCCTCAGTGGATCCCAAAATGGACGACAGGTCACGAGTTCTTCACACTTTTATATCAGCATAATTTCACCAACCAGAACCCAGCCAATGATGTAATTTCCCTAAGCTTGCCCCCCTCTCTCCAAGGTGATGGTTTACAGTTCTTGGGCCTAGGACAGTCTGGGTGTCCATGGAGAGCAAGCTGGAGAGGCTTTGTTATGTCTGTCTTAGTATAAGAGAACAGCACTTAACAAGCTACAGGAAACTTCAGAGTTACACTAGCAGTACAGGATTTGAAAAATATAAAAGTTAAAACATAAGGCATCAAGGGGAACTGAGGAATTTAGGAATAGACTTGACAGAATCATTTTAATTGGGATGCCTTAAAACCAACATTTCTGAAGCATAGGCAGAATAACTGTCTTACATCATAGTTCAGTATTAAATCAAGCTACTCACAAATCCCTAATGACATTTGTCATTTTTGTAGTGTGGACAGTTAGTTATTATTACAAAGAATGTCAATCTACACAGGAAAAGCAATTTCCTTATTGAAGGAATCAATGATCAAAACTTTTTGGCCCATCTTATATAGGAATTTCATTTAGATTAACAAAATGGTTTGACATACAAGGCTATCAAACCATCTTCCAGAAAATTATTTCAGGAGTTGTTTTCCTCTTTATTGAACCAAATAGTATGTACAAACTGGCTGCTTTTCTGTACTCTACTACAAATATTGATGCCAAAATGATTTTTGCTTTTATATTTTCTTCACATACATTGGTAGCTCTGTGGACTGGTGTTGTGTAATCATACAGTTACTAGCTAACTCCAGTATTTTTCCTATCCTGACAGATAGAAAGACAAAACACATTCCAAAAGGCTTCTATCCAATCTTGCTGCTTCTAGGAACAAAGGTTAAAAGAGTTTCTTGAGATACTTTCTCATAAACAAAGTTCATCTAGTACAGCTCGTAGCAAGAAAGAAGGGTTCCAGAAGAGGTAGAACCAAGAGGAGAATTACCGTATTACTTGTGCTTTTAATTGGGAATTCTTCCCAGTTATGCTAATTTGCTGAACTTATGAAACTGTATTTGCCCTGTATGGGGTGGGCATTTTTCCATAGCTGCTCCTGGAGGCCTCCAATTAAAGACCAGCTTTTATATTATCTCCTATACTCATATAGTCTTAAAAGTGTTTTGTTTTATTTCTAGATATTTAAGGCATCAATATGATTGTTCATTCCATGAAGTAGAATTAAAATATAATTCATTTGTTAAATTTATTTTTTAAATTTCAGAAACCAAAGTCACTTTAAATCTGGAATGCATCCTTTTCAATAAATTCTACAGTATGGTTTTTGGTATAATTATTTATCATATACTCCATATAGAACATAACAGCCATCAATCTTTCCCCTAATGCTTTAGCACATTTACCCAAAAGTCATGCCCAAAATAGTAAGGCTAAATTTAGGTACAGGAAATTAATTTACATTAAATCAAACAGTGCAAGAAGCATACTGTAATATACTACCAACAGAGATCTTATTGATTTACTATTTTGGTAACGTATTTTTAAGTTTTAAATTCCAACAGTTTTTTTCTCTCATATATTTCTCATGAAGGAGTGAGTTTTCCAGGAACACTGAAGTGATGAATGATCTTAAAAAGATACTTTCCCCCTAAGCTGGTCATTCATACAAGTGAAAATTCTTATTTAGTAATCCCACATGATTTCTTTTTCTGCTATAGCTTGTTATTTAAAACACTGAAGCTTGTAGTGATTTCTATTACAATGTAGTACAGGTAGCTGTATGTGAGGACATTTAATGAATGAACATCATGAAGACCTTTCACTGAAAGAAAGAACACTATCAGTAAGCTGTCTCTGACCAACATTAGACTGAATTAAATTTGCATTTAGTGTCAAGAAAGAAAATGTCCTTAATCCACTAATTCAGCACAAACATTTCTATTAACTAATCCTCTCAAACTGTAGCAAATGCCATGCTATACAACTTCATAACATCATGCATTCCATGCTCAGGATAATACTTCTGACTTGGAGAAAGCTCTAGCCTCTGTCTCTACCATTCACTGAAGTGTCTTTCACTTTTGGAGGTACTAAAATATACCTGTTTTTTTCTTGTTGTTGGAGTTTGGGAGGGACAGTTGGTGGGGTTTTTTTGAGGTACTAGGTTCTTCCTGTCTACCCCATGACTTGGTACAATCTTGCTTGATTTATATAAATCCTGTATTACTGTTTTTTATGTGACTTAGATCCTGGAAAAATTATAATTATTAAGCAATCTAAACTTGTTGATATACATGCAAAACATTTGGAAATCATTGCACTTCTCAGTATTTCCACAACTCTGTAAATGGCATTATTTTATATATTGTTTTTCATAATGCATGTATTAAAATGATTCACAGTTTTTTAACTAATGGTCAATAAAGGTAGTATTCCATGAAAAATTTAGATAATATGTGATGCGAGCGACAGTATTTCCATAAACCCAGGTGGTGCTAGTGTTGCAGTTCCGAGTCACGGCTGTGTTTCCGGGGGATAGAAATGGTCCTGCTGAGCACTGCAAAGATGTGACCTCACGTGAGGTGGTCCCAAGGGGACCCCAGGCCCCTCCCTTCCTGAACCAAGGTAAAACACTCCAGTTCTGTTTCCTGAGTTGCCAGCTCTTAAAGAGACCGTACAACAGGTTGCAGATGATGTACAGAATATATGGAATATAATACACAGATTTTTTGGGTCATCTAGGTCTCCTAAGACAAGGGCCAACTATGTCCTGGCATGCATCAGGTACAGCATCATGAGCTGGACAAAGGAGGTGACTGTGTTGATCTGGTGTGACCTCACCTCAAATCCTGTGGCAGTTTTGGGCACCACAGTGTAAGAGCATAAGAGGATTAGAGTGTGTCCAGAGGAAAATGATCAAGGTGTTGAAAGGCCTTGAGGGAAAGAATTATGAGCAGCAACTGAAGTCGCTTGTCTTGCTCACCTTAGGGAAGAGAAGGCTGAGGGCTGGCCTCATCACAGACTACAGTTTCCTGAAGGCTAGCAGTGGAGAGTAAGGTGCTGATCTAATCTCTTTGGTCATTGCTGATAGGACTCAAAGAAATGGAATGAAGCTGCCTCAGAGTAAGTTCAGATTTGACATTAAGAAAAGATTCCTCCTGGAGAGGGTGGCCAGTCACTATAACAGGCTTCCCGGGCAAGAGGCTGGTCATGGTACCAAGAACGTCAGAGCCCAAGGAGCGTCTGAGTCATAAAATTTATTTTTAGGTAGTCCTGTGATGAGCTGGGAGCTAGGCTAGAAAATCCTTATAGTCTTCCCAACTTAAGATCTTCTATGATTTTATGAAACCTATCATAAACTAAGGACCATTCTAAACAGATAGTCTTCATACACACCCCTTACTCTGGAGACAGTTTGGTAGTCTATGTGCAGATCAGTCCATGGTGAAAGACACTAAGGTCTGCTCTGAACAAATTTAATTTATTATCAGAGACTCAGCCCTTCACTTAGCTTGTCTACTACAGACGTTCTAGCCAAGACAAGTCTATCCATAGACAGAGTACATAACTATAATAATTAAAGTCTTCTCTGTTAACTTTAGTCAGCCAAAATTCGGTTGTATAGGATGGGATTTCTGTATCTGAAAATAAATACCTAGTGCAATTTTAGAAACCCTACCATATCCTGTATAGTCTTCCACTGTCACTTCAGAAGGATATAGTTCTTCTGTTTTGTGTCTCATCTGTCCCATGCAAATATCTCAGATATTGCAGAACTTTTAAGGAGGAGTAAGTTTAGGCAAATAAATTACAAACTTACAGTAACTGAATAGATTTGTAGAATCCAAAGACTCAGGTAGACTCAAGTCATTGTTCACAGGTAGGAACCTTGCCCCATGTGAAATGTCCTGACTAACCAAAGCTTTTGAAAAGGACTGAAAAAAATGCCAGAGCATGTCCAAGAGACTTCTTCACACAGTAGATATATAAAGCTGGGCAACTGAATGAAGCCCTAGTGACTGGAAATCCAGTGACTAAATGAGTATCAAAATGCTGAATGGGCATGTAGATATCTAAAATTAGGAGAATTTTGAGTTGTACTCATATTCTGAGCCAGCTGTTTGGCTTACCTGTATAAGCAATGGAGACAGTCTGGCATCTGGTATTTGCACCTGTCTTGGGGATGCACCTCTTTCAGCAGTTGTTTGGAAGTGCTTCTGCCTACTGACTAGAATGTGGAAGAAGAAATATAGCTAAGATTAATGATCTGAGAGATTGAATCTCACTTCAAGTGCCTAAGGAGGTGTGGGCTTTTCAAAATCTAGGATTTAATTGCCTAAACACAGGGCCCAGTTTTATTTGCCATGCTCTAGGATATATGATAGATATTGCACAAGACCTATAGTAAACCTGAATATTTCTGAATGGGCAGGAGGTAATCAAGATAGCCCAGGTTATCTTAAATTGTATGAGATGTCAATATTAAGGCATCTGAACTGATTTACTACTGCCCATTTAAAATCAGATGTCCTCATGAAACTAGGAAGATATGGCATAGATATAACTATATAGTCCTGACCCTTTTCAACAAGTTTCAGGTTATGGTACACCAAAAATATTTTTCCTTTAGCATTTAACTAGTTATTCTGATTCATACTCTTGGAGCCTATTTCATCATCTTTGAACTTTCAGTTTATGAGCATTTATTCTCATAATGCATTGGAATATTTATTATCCTTTTAAAAAATAGTAATTTTTTCTAGCAAAATGTGGGAAGGAATTATGTACAAAATCCAACTGGTAGTCTTGGTAATTACCTTTTATGTTCTTTACATAAACCAAAAGTATTTTTGTTTTTGAATTTAATTCTACTTATTAATTAATAACAGAAAATTCTTTTGTGATTAGTTATAACATTTCTCATTATCCTCTTCCTTGTTCTCTCCCTCCCTCCCTCCCTCTCCCTTTACTCCTTCCTTTCTTTCCTCCCTCCCTTCTTCAAAGAGCTGTCCTTAAAAGTTCTGGTGACATGACATAAGAACAGCGCTGTGACTCTTTTGCCAATTTCCCTTTTTATTTGAAATAAAAGAAAGTGGTCTCTTTTTCCTTTTTTCCCTCCTTTTTTTTTTTTTTTTAAGTTAGAGAAAATAATCATCTCAGAATGTCCCTTCATCTAACACGGGGGCATGTATAATACCACAAACACCTAATAAAGGATGTCAAGGCAACAGGAATAAAAGCAATAGAAAAATCAATTGAGATTGCTTCTGCATCTTCACACAGAATCCACAGGAGAGAACATTCTTTTTAAAAATAGCTTGGTAAAGTTAACTTTCAGGTTTACTTAAAAAGCCTTAACAACTCTTTTCATAAAAGCTTTAATGTTATTTCTTTTAGAGCAGGAAAATAAGTATTCAATTATATTGTCTGCACTATGCATTCATTTCACTATACAAATTCTTGTATATCTATATTTCATCCACACATACTTGCAAAAAAACCTCAGTGAACGTGGAAATGCCCCCATTATGACTGTGTTCTATACTCTGTGAACAGTTCAAAAGTAGCATCTTATTCCTTCCATGCATTATTCTCATAATGTTCCTTTCTAAATAGCATTCTGGAATGTTTTGAAATGTATAGAACCTCTATCTATCTATCTATCTATCTATCTATCTATCTATCTATCTGTCTAAAAATACATGCAAGATAAGTGGGAATATTGTAATACTGCTTAGTCTGTCTTTGACTATTACACTCTTATTTACTTCTATAAACCTCCTTCTCCCTTAATCATGAACTGCTGATGTCAATTGAAGTGCCACAAGAACATGTGACACAAGGATTGAACATGGCATAGATTTCCAAACTACATTGTTTCATGATTCAGGATATGATATTGTATACATAGCAGCCCACGAGTGGTCATTCTTAAGAAAATTTGGCCTTTTTAATTAGTCAGTCATTTCAGGTTAATGCAATGATAAGTTTTTTAAGTTTATCGGAGATGTTGTGATCACTCTTAAAGAATTTGGAAATACAAGTCCATGTTTTAAATTTTGGCTTGGGTATATAGCATAACTAGTGATGCCTCTAAGACTGCAAGGGTAATGTAGCAATTTTTAAAATGTCTTAAGGCTTCAGGATTGTCCAGCTGTGCTCTGTATTTTTATTTTTGCTCTCCCCTCAAATCATCAAAACAACCTTATTTGTAGTTTCTATACTACAGAGTAGTCATTTGCTGAAACAGATAATAGCTCATATAATTTTCAGCTAATTTTTGTGATGAAAGTGTTATAGCAGTAGCACTATGGCAAAATTTGCATAGGTTTTTCTCTCCTTCTCGAACAGGAAAAGAATGTTTCTTATGCATGAAATTTCAGACGGGCTAACTTACAAAATTTACTAATAAAGACATATCAAGTTCTCTTTTCCAGTCATCAGACCAAAGAACAGAACTGTGTAGCAAAGTGAGACACAAACACTGTGAATAAGCTGTTTTTTGGCTGTTTTTCAAACTGACAATTGCCTAAAAACTGGAAACATGTTCTACATTTGACTCATTCATCACACAAGAGTGAATTCTTGTAAAATTGTGCCTAATAGACAAGAATACCACAGCTCACAGTCAGATGCCTGTTACAAATGAGTAATGGGCTTTTTAAGTGATCTCAAACACTAATTTGTAACAATTCCTTGCAGAATTCACTCTTATTTCAGACATTTCTGCAGGAGGCCATATTGAGAAAATATAATATTTTTATAATTTGTATCAAAACTACTTCAAAGCTCATGTTTCTGCAATTCATCCTCCACATTAGATTACATAAAGATGAACACTTCCTAGGCATGAGAGATATAACTATCCTAGGCTCAGGAGATAACTCACCTCACACAGAGATGAACTTAAATTGATTATTTCCCACATGCCGGAGACACATAATTTTCTGAATTCTGAATACCTTTTATAAATCAAAAGGAGTCAAAAGTAAGTTTATAATTTCTTTGTATATTAACATACAGTGGGCAGACCCACCACACTTTTTCTCAAAAATGTAATTTTAGTAATCCAAAGTCCATCATTACATCTTAGTTATTTGTATGGAAGACCTATATTACCACTAAGATTTTGGGAATTCATAGTTCCCTTCTGATTTTTTTTTTGTATGTTTGTACAGAGAAGAGTTTATCTGTGACATTCAGACCTTGGTTCACTAGAGATTTTGTCTGTGCTAGTTTCTGGTTTTGTAGACAGTGACAGAATAAGAAAGTCCATGTTTCAGTGCAAAAATGATGAGCTTGAGTTTTGCCATTGTTTTACAAGTTGGCAAGAAGCTATGAAATACAAATTAACAAATTCAGATGATCACAGCCAAACAACTCTACCTCTGAGGTTCAGCGTGTACAAGTTTCTCATGCAAACAAATCCTCACTTTGTGAAGAAAGCAAGTTTTGTAAGGTACTTACTGTCAAGATAGGTCAATCAAGGCACAATTAGCTCTAATTAGCAATCCCACAGGCTATTAAAATTGTTTACCTTCTGTTGAGATAGGCACAAAAAGGTGCATAATTTTTTCCCACTTGTGAAAACATCAAAGAAAAGTATTTCCATCTGAACCATGAAACCAATTATAAATGAGGACAAGCACAGCAGTGATATCAACAGAATTTAGGAAAACATTTGTATTGCTAATTGCAGCATTTGAGCTAGCTGAAGGAGTATATAAGGCTCTTCCCAGGAGGCTCAAAATAAAGGGTCCCAAATTATTTCTAGGCCTTTAAATATAAAATTCCACAAGAACAGAGGAATCAAATGACAAATCTCAGGACTTCTTACAAGTTCTAGAGCTATTTCAATTCTTATCTCAATATCTGAGTAGGGGTAGAATGATAATAATTTTTTTGCTCTTATTCAAGTACATAAATTAATAGCCTTGTTTTTAAAAGGAAAAGTCTGGAATGCCTAGATTTTGTTCATTTTTTAAAAAGCTAACATATAATAGAAAATTCAAATAGGAAATGAAAGGGCTAGAGAAATCCATAGATTTCTCATCTCAGTTTTTTGAAATTGTATTGTCTATAGAGGGGAAAACAAGCTTCATGAAAAGCAATTAAAAAGGATTTTACAAGTTTAATGCTTACATGACACATTGCATTGGAACTGAATTTAGGGAGAAAAAAAGTTTTAGCATCTTTATTGGATGAGGAAGAAATTGTTGCAATAAAACCTGCTTTAAGTGAAGATAAGTGCCTACTCCAACAGATCTTTTTTTAGCTAAGAACAAACAAGAATGTAGTCTGTAACAAGGTTTTTGCCCCAAAAAAAAATACATTTTTTCATTTATTTGACCTGCTAAATGTGCTTAGATGCTACTGGCAAGAAAGAATTATTTAAGCAATGATTTTAAACATATCTATGAAACCACTTGTATTTAAAGAGTAAAACACATAAACAGCACTTCTCTGGATGAATTTAATGTAGTTGAGTATGTTCAGAGAAGGATAAGAAAGCTGGTGAAACAGTGGGAAGGCATGTCCTGTAAGGAGCATCTGCAAACTCTGGCTTTGTCTAGTTTGGAGAAAAGGACACTGAGGGGTGGAAGTGGAATCGGAGGTGCTGATCTCCTCTCCCTGGAATCAAATGATAGGAAATCTAGGAATGGCTCAAAGCTGCACCAGGGGAGGTTCAGACCACATAATAAAAGTGTTTCTTTATCAAACTCTGCAACAGGCTTCCTAGAGGTGCGGTAGACGCTCCAAACCTGCCAGTGTTTAAGAGGCATTTGGACAATGCCCTTAACAATATACTCTAAATTTTGGTCACCTCTGAAGTGTTCAGGCAGTTGGACTAGATGACCATGCTAGGTTCCTTTCAACTGAAATACTCTATTCTATTCTATTCTATTCTATTCTATTCTATTCTATTCTATTCTATTCTATGCTAATCCATTCCATTTTAACATTTTATTCAGGTATGTTTGCAATCACCTACTCCATATTCGTCCCAAATCTTTGTTCGCGAAGCCTAGCCATGATGACTCCATATTCATGACAATAGATTAGATTAACCAGGAAGTTTATTATTTTTTACAATTATTTTAACTCAAATAACTGCAATGAAAACTGCTAGCAATCCATTATGGCTGCAATGGGAAACTGTAATTTTAATGAAGTTCATAATTTGACTTTCAATATTCATATAATGTAAAGGCATATGTTTGGTTCTTCTTTACATGTTGCTCTTGAAGAATGAAAACTATGAACTGCACCTCTAGTTATCATACAAAACTTATTTGAGTTTATTATTATTATTATTATTATAGAAATAAATATGCCAAAAAAATTCATCAATATTTAGATCATCCCAATATGCATGTAGAAAACATTATTGAAGCCACTGTATTTCATCCTTTGCATAACAATATCTTGGCTGGTTGGCACTTGCTAACAGTATTGTTAGGCTTCATCTAACATGATGTATAACTGATTATTTCTTTTTAATTAAAATAACACAATCCAAAGGACTCTAATCCCTTATACCCCTGACATAAATGACATTGCCCATACATTTGCCACATAATGGATTAACCTGCCTTACTAAATGTATGCTCACCAGAAAAGAGCAATCATATTAATGTATTTCATTCAGCCTCTCTAAAGCTCCACAGGAAAATAAGGGACTTATAATGAGACCATGAGATTTACAGATATGAGCTACAGCAGACAAAGGAGGTGGTAAAAAAAAAAAAAAGGAAATTCTGAATCGAGTATTTCTAAATCAAGTGGCCTGACAGCTGATTACATGGAGGAAGCTGTAGGTCAGGAATTTCTGGTTATCACAGCTCAGGCAATATGGTACAAGAAAAGAAATAGCCTAGACAGAACAGTTTAGGCTTTTGAAGATGAATTCCTAATCCATTAATTCTACACAGAACCTCATGGGAAGTTAATGAAACTCAAAGGCATCCACTGCTGGCATGAAAGTGCAAATCCTGCTGTTTAGGCTGACTGAGGTGGACTGCAACACTGTTATTTTCATCTATATGTAGGTTTTGTGTTGGTGAAAACTAAAAAGCTCAGAGTAGGACTGGCCCCAAATAATTTTGTTTTTGAAATTATCATCAAAACAACTATATTTAGCTTACTAAAATCTCTGAAGTCAGATTTTTGGGAAATGAACAGTAAGAATATTAAATAGTCTTCTCCTTCAACCCCCCAAAAAATAGTTCTGGAAATAATTTACACTGTGTTTATTTAATACATGTTCTGGAATTCTTTGTAAAAAGTGCTGTTTGTTTCATAGAACCAGACTGAATTGCACAAAATTTCCTTCTGCCTTGTGTCAAAGCACTATTAAAAAGCACTTGCTGGACACGGTCAACGTTTCTGTAATACAAGTAGAAAAGTTATCATTATTCTCCTTCTGTGATTCTGACAGAAATAAATAAAACATGACTATTCAAATCTCCGGCTGTTGTCATGGTCAAATGATGTTCAAGCCTCACAAGTGTTGAGTCCTTCCTTAATTCTGACTTATGCAAGTTAAAAGTGGTCTAAATAAAATCTGTACAACAATCACAAACAGGGGAATAGAGGGGATATTTTTTTAGCTGAATGGAAGTCTTGGTCCTCTTTGCAAAAATAAGGAAAAGGCAAAGGAAAAACCGCAAAAAGCTCACCCTATTTATTTTCAAAACTTTTTTTTTTTTAATTTACCCACCTTCTCCTTACTTCAGTAGAGGCTATTTTGCTGAGGTTACTTCTGGTACTAATGTACTTTGCAACAGGCTCTCTTGGTGTGGTCAATAAATAATTCAAATCTTGTAATCCAATTAAAAAATATTAATATATACACATATATTAACAATTATGTTATGTAATTATAACATAATTAGAACTATTACCTATTCTATGCAGTCTAATACTGAATTTCAAATATAAATCTTAGTTTCATACCACAGAATGAGCTGTTGAGGTAACCTTGATTTATGACTTTCAAAAAGAACTCTCAAAATATAATTGTAAAATAGAATAAAAATCAATTCCATCTGAAATGAGTAGATTCAGGAGCTTCGGCTGAACTTATAATTAAGTTGAGAAACTGGTTAATCTAATGAGAAATTCTTACTCATTGTAGGAGTAAAGGAAATGAGACTTACTGAGTGGAAAAGACAAAAGCTGGGGCAGTTGCAAGATTTCCATCAAAACTGTCTTGAGAGTAAAAGGCAGGGAAGATCTATGTAAGTCATCATAAAAAAACCCCCTACTTTCTTAGAAATAGCATTTATTTTGTCATTTTGATCTAGAAGGATGTTTTTTGCATTTTTTTAAAAGAAGAATTTCATATCACATGGGATGACTGAGGTGTTAAATCACAAAAAAAGGGCAAAACATTGAAACACTGAAAGACTTGGGAACTCCAGCATTACAACTGAGACTAGTTACTGCACAATTAATCTGAAAATGAGATACTGCATCACTATTTTTCTTTCTACTGTCAGTTTATCAAGATTTATCTTAAATGGTGATTGCATGTTCTGTATAATTCCACTACAATGTTTACACGGTAACATTGCAATATGAAAGTATACAGTAAAATTGTTATCTTTATAGTGAGTAAATTATTGCTACTCAATGTTTCCAGATATTTAATTTATTTCACTTGGATTTATTTTCTTAAGTTCTTTCTATAACTTTTTTTTCTATTAGAGTAAAAAATAGTATTCATTACTCTTCTAAATAGAAGACACTTTTTATGGAATACAACCAAGATTTACTTCTCCTGTGTTAAGAAAATAGGCTTCCTTCCACTCATGAGATTCTTTCATTCTTCATCTGGAGAAGGTTGATTCATTTATAATCCTTAATTATAGTTTTATCACAGGTAAATCCATGGATTACAACAACAGGTAAGAAAATCTGTTTCTCCTGGTAAAAACATTTGATCTGAACACTTATTGTAATGCAACTTTCAATCTCCAGAGCAGGAAAATTCTGGTGGTGTTACTAAGAAAATGCAAAAATTATTAATTTGTTTAAACAACTCATTTTTATCGGCTAATGTTACTCCAAGGAGAAGACAAACCAAGAAATGTGCTATTTGTCCTTGATTCTATAAACACTTTTGTAATCTGTGTTCTTTGGCCACATTTAACAAAATATTTTCATGTATATTGAGAAGAAGAGGATAAAATTCAAAGGACTGTTATTCAATATCGGGTTTAGTTGTCTCAAATTAGACTGCAGCCAAGGAGAAAGTAGATTTGTACTGCTACCCACACTATCAATGAAGTTCTCCCTGTGTTGAAGAAGGAAACAAGATCATCACTGCAACATGTTCCCATGTTGTGTTTGAACATTCAGGTTTTTCAATGTTAAGTTACTCATCATAGTCATTAATGAACAAGCAGCTCCAAAGTTTGCTATCCAGATCTAGCATAAATGTATATTTTGGGGAGGTTGGGAAGAGAGGAGGGAGGGTTTCAAGTTTTGGATGGTACTGTTTAGTTCTGTTGTCACTTGGGGTCATGGTTTAGAGGCAAGCATGGCAGTGGGAGGCTAAAGGCTGGACTGAATGATCTTAGTGTACTAAGTAAAGTTTTTCTTAGCTTAATAATTCTATGATTTTATCTTTCTGCTCTCAAGTGTTTGTCATGATAGTATTTTTCATACATTGATCCGGGAAGAGTAAGAACTCTTATGGCAGAACATCCTTTTGGATTATGCTCCATATAGACACAAAAGATCTCACCAAATTTTATTCTGTTATTCTGCTTATCCAAAATAAGTAAAATTTCTTAAACTGTCTTCCTAATGCTGTGCATAATAAATAGTGCTTCAAAATGCATTGAGTGTTTGAGGAAATAAATTATTTATTTGAACATCAGTGATGCACTTAAAAGTAGTTACAGTAATCTCCTTAGTCAAATGTTTGTCAAAAATAGTGAATTGTTCCATTTTACAAGATTGATGGAAAATTGAACTATAAAAGTCAGTCTATTGCAATACATCATTATTTTTGCATTGAAACTAATCTTTATGTACTGAGTAATCTCTAGAATCTTAATCATTTTAATGACAATTACATAAAATAGAATTTGCAGAAGAGTATTTGTAAGTGTTCCATTTAAGTCTAAATAATCTTGCCTGAAGAAGATAGTCAGCTTAAAAAAAAGGTATGGGTTATACTGTCACTACCTTCAGTATTCAATGATCAAATTTTGGCATTAAAATATCACAATCACTATTTGATATACATTAAATATACATGAGACATATCTGATTTAGCTTTTTTTACACCTTTTCAGCTCTCACACCTCAAAATTTGTGATTGATGACTTATATTTCCTTAGTTGCCACCATCCAGTTTTATTTTTCTACTATAGGAAGTCTATTTTTAAGCATCAGTTTCTTTCTGAACAATTTATTTTCAGGCTCTTTCCCCCACCTTCTCCAAAATGTCAGGTTTTGCAATTGAATGAACTTATAAGTTTTGACTTTTGCACAGAACGACAAGTCTTCAGTGTCCTCTGAATGTAATTACTGGGTGTGTTGGTAGCATAAGATAATACATCCTTTTTACTAACATGAATTACAGATGATAAAAAAATTCCTCCTCAGAGAAATTCTTTCTTAATTACTTTCAGTTCATTCATTACATAGGATCTTTGTTCAGGAGATGTGTATGACAGCTGATTAAAAAAACCCCTCCCAATTCCTTCTTATTTAATTTCAATAACATTAGATTCAGAAAGGGGCAATAATTATTTCAGCTGAGCATGAACAGATTTCAAATCTTAATTACAGACTATGGTACACACCCCTGTCTCTCAGACAAACAAGGAACCACGACTATTTTGAAAACCCATTGCCAATCTATTTTTTCCTATTTACTGACATAGTAGATACTCTGATCACCTTTCTGAATATATAAGTTATAATTTATCCAATGTTTATAATGTAAAGCATGCATGCCATCTGGATGTTTTCATGTCATCCTTGAAGCTGAATCAACATCATTTGCTTAGAACAGTTGCCTCAGCATACAGATCACTTGAAATGTAAATGGTAGAAGTGTAGGAAATGACAGCTTTGCACCATGTAGCTCAGCTGCTCCAGACTTCGAGCACATCCTGTCTGATTTTTTTGTTCTGAAAATTATTTTTTTTTAAGTAGAAACCAAATGTTTTCTGAATTCAATGAGAATATTATTATCCCTGTACTGTTTGTAAAGAAAAAAGAAATAAGGTCACATTCCCTAACAATTTGGGTGTGGGTGTAGGCAAAACTCCAAATTGTTGTAATGCAAGTTTGCCTAGGTGGGAAACTAGGAATTTAGTATTAATAATTTACTTGTTTCCCCATTACAGTTCTTTGTAAAATGACTTAAATGCAGAGCATTCCTCTTAGATTTTCTGGTAGAATCCACAAATCAGTGCAGTATTCAAGAACTTAAGATATTTTATTAGACCTACCACTTAGTAGCAAGGGCAATTCTTTGAAAATAATAATTTAGTCTCGCTTCTAACTAATAGGTCCCTAAATGAATCAGCTGGTCTGCATCTGTGAATATCACATTATTGGTTTGCCTTTGAGAAGAGTAGAGGATATTTGAAAAATCAATCATCCGGAGTACTGTATTTGTCCATTAATAACAGTATCACATTTTGATGAGGTTACAGACTTTTTGTACTAACTGAAATTGACGATAAGTGAGGCCATTCAAAGGAGATAATTCTTGAGTTTCATTTACGGAAGTGGTACTCAACTTTTAACAGCTGAGGAGCATGCAGCTGCTTAGGCAGGTTTCTCTGTGAATTCTTTCACACTTTTAAGCTCCTATGCCAAATTGATTCCTTTGTGGTTTTGTTTCCTCTTCACTCATTAATTGATAATATTTTTCTCAGCGGATACCACTCTTTCTGTTGTTTAACACCAGAGGAACTGCATGTACTGCGAATGATTTTTCCAGAGATCTTATGTGTCACTAGGAGACTTGCAACAACCCAAGCCTTCTTTTCATTTTACCGTTTTTTTTTTCTTTTTGATGCTTATCTAGCCCCAAAACTCTGTTATAAACACAAAACTGTTTCCTGAGTTATCTTATGTTTATGAAGCAGATAGCTGAGACCATGCCTGTAGTACTGTGTCCAGGTCTGAGCTCTGCAGTACAAGAGAGACATGGACATACTGGAGAGAGTCCAACAAAGGGCCACAAAGATTATGAAGAAAGTGAAAAAAGGCTGAAGGAGCTGAGACTCTTTAGCCTAGAAAATGAAAGGCTCAGGGAGATCTCATCAATGAATGTATATAAATACCTGAAAGAAAGTTGCAAAGAAGATCATGGAATTGTAGAATGGTTTGGGTTGGAAGGGATATTAAAGGTCATCTAGTCCAATTCCCCTGCAATGAACAGTGACATTTTCAACTAGATTAGGCTGCTCAGAGCCCTGTCCAACCTGACCTTCAATGTTTCCAGGGATAGGGCATCTACTGTGTCTCTTTTCACCCTGTTCCAGTGACCCACCATCCTCACTGTAAAGACATTCATCCCCATGTTTACTCTTGTTTAACGCAAAATCAGTATCCTTTGTCTTATTGTTTCATGTCCTATTAAAAATTCTGACCCACTCTTTCTTATAAGCCCCCTTTAAGTATTGAAAGGACACAGTAAGGTCCTCCCAGAGCCTTCTTTTCTCCAGGATCCAGTTGAGAACAACCCCAACTCAGTCCTTCTTCACAAGAGACATTTTCCATCTCTCTGATCATTTTTGTGTCCCTCCTCTGGACCTCTCAAATAAGTCCACGTCTTGCTTGTACTGAAGGCTACAGAGCTGGATGCAGGGTGGTGTCTCATGAGAAAGGCATAGTGGGAGAGAATCACGTCCCCTGACATCTTGGCCAGCCGTCTTTTGCTGCAGTCCACAATACGGTTGGCTTTTTGAGATGAAAGCACACATTGCTGGCTCATGTTCAGCTTTTCATCCACTAGTAGCCTCAAGTCTTTCTCCACAGGAGTGCTCTCAACTCCTTCATCCTCTGGACTCTATTGGTAGCAGGGGCTGTCTGAACCGAGATGCAGGACCTTGCACTTGGTCTCATGAGGTTCACATAAGCCAACCTCTCAAGCTTATCCAGGCCCCCCTGGATCACATTCTTTCCCTCAGGTGTGTCAATGACACAAATCAGCTTGATGTCATCTGCAAACTTGCTGAGGATGCATATATTCCAGTATATATGCTGTTGACGAAGGTATTAAACTGTAGTGATCCCAAAGATGGAGCCAGTCTCTGATGCTTAGTGACAGGACCACTGGTAATGGGAATAAACTGAAACAGAAGAGGTTCCCTCTGAACATCAGGGAACACATTTTCACTGTGAAGGTGACTGAGCACTAGTGCAGGTTGCCCAGAGAGATTGTGGAATTTCCATTCTTGGACATATCCAAAAGCTGTACAGACATGGTCCTGGGCAACTAGCTCTAAGTGGCCTTGCTTCAGAGGGCTGGACCAGATTATCTCCAGTGGTCCTTTCCAACATCAACCACTCTGTGACTGTGTAATTCTGGATACTGGAACTCATGATAGTCCTTTCTTCCCTCTGAAATGCTGTTAATTGCAAATGTGAATATGTAACATTCCTACTGGCCTCTGGTCCTTTCTAAAACTCTTCCATTCATTTTCAGACCTGGCAGAAGCTCAGTCTTCCAAATCAGCTATTATTTGTCAAAGCTATAGGTGTCCTCAAATCTTCAGAGCACAAGTTTTGCGTTTTGATAATGCCCAGACCTTTATTTAATCTGTTTTGAGGTTAGCACTGCGAGAGGGACCTACATATATATATATATATATATATGCCTCCACACGAAGAAAATGCCTATAAGAAACCGTGTTGCCCTGGCAGCCAGTCAGGGCAAAGAAAACTTCCATGATTGGACTGTGAGCGGCTCCTTAACCCCGCCAAAGACAAACTCAGGAAGCCGAGCTGGGGGAGGAGTTTGGAAAGGCATGAAAAAGCAGCTAGTCGCAACACCAGGGGATCTTCTTTTGCTTTGGGCCGCTAGGAGGGTCAGCTTGGCCCCTTCTGCTCCTGCCTTTGTGGTCCTGCTTTCCTGCCTATGCCTGCTCTGCTCTGCTTCACCATTCGTGCAAATAAATTTGTCACCACGACGACTTCGTGCTCCGCTACCTTCCCGACAAAGCAAACACCGCTTGCAACCAGCCACCCCTGCTGTGATTGCCCCGCGCTGCCTGCCGCACCAGCTTACTGTAACACTAGCCTGTAGCAACTAACTTGTCACTGCCACTTCTAGCCAGCCGTGACTGCCACTGCCTGCCGCGCTCCGACTCTGAAAGCTTGCAGCTGCTCCAGGAGCAGGCCTGTACCCACAGCAGCCTGTTCTCCCCCTCCAGAAGGGACACACAGACTGCTGCTATTTGAAAATCACGCCCAGCCCGCCACGGGAGCTACGCAGCTCATATGCTCTGCCTGCTGAGCTGATGCTGACAGAGCGCTCAGAATTCCTTGTGGTAATGCTGTCCCTGTCTTCTGTTCCTTTCCTCCCCCCCTCTTATTTTCCCCTCTTTGCTCTCTTTTCTATCCCACTTTTATTTCAATAAACTTTTCTCAGATATAATATTGCTGTGTTTGTGCTTCATTTTTTGTCAGAAAATCTATCAAAAGTATCCTTCCTGGCTCCCCTTTTACAGTGGGATGGGACATACCGCTTCTGCACATCTTTCATTCTTTATTAACAAGGAAAATGAGCAGTGCTGTATGACTCAGAACTAGTTCTTGAATTCTCCTAAAGGCTGGTTGTCTTCAGGCATCATCCCCATGCAGACCTCATGTCACCTGTACAACAAGAGGCAAAGACTTCTCAATAGAAGTCAAGATTACAGGCAGGCAGGCAGGCCTGTACTCTAAGTGGAAGCTTTCACTGAAAGTTATGTAGGATGAACTAAATTTGGAATAATGATCTAGAGAGAAGATTTTGTGTGACAGCTGGATCATAAAACTTTGCATAGGAAGTCTGACCACAGAAAAGAATTTAAATAAGGTCCTTGTGTATCTATTACCTTAATAAC